>OX155902.1:46135893-46236225 GCA_944588485.1 Phosphuga atrata
CCTAGTCTTGTCTGTCAAGTCTTGTCTGTCTAGTCTTGTCTGTCTAGTCTTGTCTGTCTAGTCTTGTCTGTCTAGTCTTGTCTGTCTAATCTTGTCTGTCTAGTCTTGTCTGTCTAGTCTTGTCTGTCTAGTCTTGTCTGTCTAGTCTTGTCTGTCTAGTCTTGTCTGTCTAGTCTTGTCTGTCTAGTCTTGTCTGTCTAGTCTTGTCTGTCTAGTCTTGTCTGTCTAGTCTTGTCTGTCTAGTCTTGTCTGTCTAGTCTTGTCTGTCTAGTCTTGTCTGTCTAGTCTTGTCTGTCTAGTCTTGTCTGTCTAGTCTTGTCTGTCTAGTCTTGTCTGTCTAGTCTTGTCTGTCTAGTCTTGTCTGTCTAGTCTTGTCTGTCTAGTCTTGTCTGTCTAGTCTTGTCTGTCTAGTCTTGTCTGTCTAGTCTTGTCTGTCTAGTCTTGTCTGTCTAGTCTTGTCTGTCTAGTCTTGTCTGTCTAGTCTTGTCTGTCTAGTCTTGTCTGTCTAGTCTTGTCTGTCTAGTCTTGTCTGTCTAGTCTTGTCTGTCTAGTCTTGTCTGTCTAGTCTTGTCTGTCTAGTCTTGTCTGTCTAGTCTTGTCTGTCTAGTCTTGTCTGTCTAGTCTTGTCTGTCTAGTCTTGTCTGTCTAGTCTTGTCTGTCTAGTCTTGTCTGTCTAGTCTTGTCTGTCTAGTCTTGTCTGTCTAGTCTTGTCTGTCTAGTCTTGTCTGTCTAGTCTTGTCTGTCTAGTCTTGTCTGTCTAGTCTTGTCTGTCTAGTCTTGTCTGTCTAGTCTTGTCTGTCTAGTCTTGTCTGTCTAGTCTTGTCTGTCTAGTCTTGTCTGTCTAGTCTTGTCTGTCTAGTCTTGTCTGTCTAGTCTTGTCTGTCTAGTCTTGTCTGTCTAGTCTTGTCTGTCTAGTCTTGTCTGTCTAGTCTTGTCTGTCTAGTCTTGTCTGTCTAGTCTTGTCTGTCTAGTCTTGTCTGTCTAGTCTTGTCTGTCTAGTCTTGTCTGTCTAGTCTTGTCTGTCTAGTCTTGTCTGTCTAGTCTTGTCTGTCTAGTCTTGTCTGTCTAGTCTTGTCTGTCTAGTCTTGTCTGTCTAGTCTTGTCTGTCTAGTCTTGTCTGTCTAGTCTTGTCTGTCTAGTCTTGTCTGTCTAGTCTTGTCTGTCTAGTCTTGTCTGTCTAGTCTTGTCTGTCTAGTCTTGTCTGTCTAGTCTTGTCTGTCTAGTCTTGTCTGTCTAGTCTTGTCTGTCTAGTCTTGTCTGTCTAGTCTTGTCTGTCTAGTCTTGTCTGTCTAGTCTTGTCTGTCTAGTCTTGTCTGTCTAGTCTTGTCTGTCTAGTCTTGTCTGTCTAGTCTTGTCTGTCTAGTCTTGTCTGTCTAGTCTTGTCTGTCTAGTCTTGTCTGTCTAGTCTTGTCTGTCTAGTCTTGTCTGTCTAGTCTTGTCTGTCTAGTCTTGTCTGTCTAGTCTTGTCTGTCTAGTCTTGTCTGTCTAGTCTTGTCTGTCTAGTCTTGTCTGTCTAGTCTTGTCTGTCTAGTCTTGTCTGTCTAGTCTTGTCTGTCTAGTCTTGTCTGTCTAGTCTTGTCTGTCTAGTCTTGTCTGTCTAGTCTTGTCTGTCTAGTCTTGTCTGTCTAGTCTTGTCTGTCTAGTCTTGTCTGTCTAGTCTTGTCTGTCTAGTCTTGTCTGTCTAGTCTTGTCTGTCTAGTCTTGTCTGTCTAGTCTTGTCTGTCTAGTCTTGTCTGTCTAGTCTTGTCTGTCTAGTCTTGTCTGTCTAGTCTTGTCTGTCTAGTCTTGTCTGTCTAGTCTTGTCTGTCTAGTCTTGTCTGTCTAGTCTTGTCTGTCTAGTCTTGTCTGTCTAGTCTTGTCTGTCTAGTCTTGTCTGTCTAGTCTTGTCTGTCTAGTCTTGTCTGTCTAGTCTTGTCTGTCTAGTCTTGTCTGTCTAGTCTTGTCTGTCTAGTCTTGTCTGTCTAGTCTTGTCTGTCTAGTCTTGTCTGTCTAGTCTTGTCTGTCTAGTCTTGTCTGTCTAGTCTTGTCTGTCTAGTCTTGTCTGTCTAGTCTTGTCTGTCTAGTCTTGTCTGTCTAGTCTTGTCTGTCTAGTCTTGTCTGTCTAGTCTTGTCTGTCTAGTCTTGTCTGTCTAGTCTTGTCTGTCTAGTCTTGTCTGTCTAGTCTTGTCTGTCTAGTCTTGTCTGTCTAGTCTTGTCTGTCTAGTCTTGTCTGTCTAGTCTTGTCTGTCTAGTCTTGTCTGTCTAGTCTTGTCTGTCTAGTCTTGTCTGTCTAGTCTTGTCTGTCTAGTCTTGTCTGTCTAGTCTTGTCTGTCTAGTCTTGTCTGTCTAGTCTTGTCTGTCTAGTCTTGTCTGTCTAGTCTTGTCTGTCTAGTCTTGTCTGTCTAGTCTTGTCTGTCTAGTCTTGTCTGTCTAGTCTTGTCTGTCTAGTCTTGTCTGTCTAGTCTTGTCTGTCTAGTCTTGTCTGTCTAGTCTTGTCTGTCTAGTCTTGTCTGTCTAGTCTTGTCTGTCTAGTCTTGTCTGTCTAGTCTTGTCTGTCTAGTCTTGTCTGTCTAGTCTTGTCTGTCTAGTCTTGTCTGTCTAGTCTTGTCTGTCTAGTCTTGTCTGTCTAGTCTTGTCTGTCTAGTCTTGTCTGTCTAGTCTTGTCTGTCTAGTCTTGTCTGTCTAGTCTTGTCTGTCTAGTCTTGTCTGTCTAGTCTTGTCTGTCTAGTCTTGTCTGTCTAGTCTTGTCTGTCTAGTCTTGTCTGTCTAGTCTTGTCTGTCTAGTCTTGTCTGTCTAGTCTTGTCTGTCTAGTCTTGTCTGTCTAGTCTTGTCTGTCTAGTCTTGTCTGTCTAGTCTTGTCTGTCTAGTCTTGTCTGTCTAGTCTTGTCTGTCTAGTCTTGTCTGTCTAGTCTTGTCTGTCTAGTCTTGTCTGTCTAGTCTTGTCTGTCTAGTCTTGTCTGTCTAGTCTTGTCTGTCTAGTCTTGTCTGTCTAGTCTTGTCTGTCTAGTCTTGTCTGTCTAGTCTTGTCTGTCTAGTCTTGTCTGTCTAGTCTTGTCTGTCTAGTCTTGTCTGTCTAGTCTTGTCTGTCTAGTCTTGTCTGTCTAGTCTTGTCTGTCTAGTCTTGTCTGTCTAGTCTTGTCTGTCTAGTCTTGTCTGTCTAGTCTTGTCTCTCTAGTCTTGTCTGTCTAGTCTTGTCTGTCTAGTCTTGTCTGTCTAGTCTTGTCTGTCTAGTCTTGTCTGTCTTGTCTTGTCTGTCTAGTCTTCTCTGTCTAGTCTTGTCTGTCTAGTCTTGTCTGTCTAGTCTGTCTAGGCTGTCTAGTCTTGTCTGTCTAGTCTTGTCTGTCTAGTCTTGTCTATCTAGTCTTTTCTGTCTAGTCTTGTCTGTCTAGTCTTGTCTGTCTAGTCTTGTCTGTCTAGTCTTGTCTGTCTAGTCTTGTCTGTCTAGTCTTGTCTGTCTAGTCTTGTCTGTCTAGTCTTGTCTGTCTAGTCTTGTCTGTCTAGTCTTGTCTGTCTAGTCTTGTCTGTCTAGTCTTGTCTGTCTAGTCTTGTCTGTCTAGTCTTGTCTGTCTAGTCTTGTCTGTCTAGTCTTGTCTGTCTAGTCTTGTCTGTCTAGTCTTGTCTGTCTAGTCTTGTCTGTCTAGTCTTGTCTGTCTAGTCTTGTCTGTCTAGTCTTGTCTGTCTAGTCTTGTCTGTCTAGTCTTGTCTGTCTAGTCTTGTCTGTCTAGTCTTGTCTGTCTAGTCTTGTCTGTCTAGTCTTGTCTGTCTAGTCTTGTCTGTCTAGTCTTGTCTGTCTAGTCTTGTCTGTCTAGTCTTGTCTGTCTAGTCTTGTCTGTCTAGTCTTGTCTGTCTAGTCTTGTCTGTCTAGTCTTGTCTGTCTAGTCTTGTCTATCTGGTCTTGTCTGTCTAGTCTTGTCTGTCTAGTCTTGTCTATCTGGTCTTGTCTGTCTAGTCTTGTCTGTCTAGTCTTGTCTGTCTAGTCTTGTCTGTCTAGTCTTGTCTGTCTAGTCTTGTCTGTCTAGTCTTGTCTGTCTAGTCTTGTCTGTCTAGTCTTGTCTGTCTAGTCTTGTCTGTCTAGTCTTGTCTGTCTAGTCTTGTCTGTCTAGTCTTGTCTGTCTAGTCTTGTCTGTCTAGTCTTGTCTGTCTAGTCTTGTCTGTCTAGTCTTGTCTGTCTAGTCTTGTCTGTCTAGTCTTGTCTGTCTAGTCTTGTCTGTCTAGTCTTGTCTGTCTAGTCTTGTCTGTCTAGTCTTGTCTGTCTAGTCTTGTCTGTCTAGTCTTGTCTGTCTAGTCTTGTCTGTCTAGTCTTGTCTGTCTAGTCTTGTCTGTCTAGTCTTGTCTGTCTAGTCTTGTCGGTCTAATCTTCTCTGTCTAGTCTTGTATGTCTAACACTGTATATATAATACCGTCTACCTAATACTATCTCTCCATTCCTGTATGTCCTCCTCCCCTACCGAGGAAGCACTTTCAACTAGGGCGGCACTAACCGTCCGAGCAGCCCGCCCTAAAGGAATGTACTAAGCGCGATACTGGGTAGCAAATACTAAAAGCCAAGTGGAAAAGCGAGTGTAGTGAGCGAGAGCCTCACAGGCAGGTTGGTAGAGCTTCCCCCAAACCACAACAGAAAAAAACCTGTATGTCTAGTCCTCTCTGTGTGGTCCTGTCTATCTAGTCCTGTCTGCCTAGTCCTGTCCTTATAGACTGGTCTATCTAATCATGTTTATCTAGTATTATCTGTCTAGTCCTGTGTGCCTAATGTAGTTATGTCAGTCAGACATACAACTCTTGTTTATCTAATCTTGTCTATATCAGTCTTGTCTGTGTCTGTTAGGAGTTATCTTGTCTAGCTTTGTTTGTCGAGCCTCGTCCCTTTAGTCATTTTTATCCAGTTCTGTGTCTCTAAAATATTTGTTCTAGACCTGTTTGTGTCTGACTAGTCTTGTCTGTATAATTGCTGTAGGTAACTTTTGACTTGATCTTCCATCTGTTAACCATGGGCGATTTGTTATGTAAGAACCCATTTATTTCTTAAGTGATCAATGTGAGAATCAATTATCACATGACGCCGGGATCAATTTTCCAGGCGAGCAAACAAGATCGCGTTCCTCGCGTTGCAATAATTGCAGCTCCTCGTCAGGGGGGGTGATTAATGGTCCTCGGTGGGGCCGCAGCTCCCAAAAACGGTTCCATAGATCCGCGCCTGCTATTTGGGCCTGGGTCCCGATCCAGGCTCTCCGAGCCTCCGCCGAACGGCCCCGCGGTCGAGACTAGGCGGAAGAATTCGGGCGAGCTCGTCGGTCGGCACCAGCGGGCCGACATTGGGTTTGGGCTCAGTGCCGTCCGCGTTGCCGGCTAGCAGAACGCGCGCGCTCCAAAACGTCGTGGAGGCTCGACCTCGCTGAGCACGTGCGTCTGTTTCCTGTGAAATATGTTTTATAGCAGAATTCTTTTAAATGTGAATTGATAAGGATTTGTTAACTTTGTTTTTTTTTGTTTTCTTCCTGAAGAATCACCGGTAAATTAATTTTATTCTATTATTGGATTCTTGTTGTTTGACTTGGCGATATCTACACAACCTGTCACAATAAATTCGACGATAAAAAGTTTTACTTTTTTCATTTACACCTAAGTTTATTGCTTTTCTTATCAAATTTGTGAGTCAAAAGGAAGTTGATATCGCAACCTTCATATCTTAAGTTTATTTCTTTTTATTAAAGACAAGTTTTTCAGTATAAAAATGTGTTTTAAAAAATGTACGTTTTACACAAATCTGGATTTATTATAATGTTATTCGAAAATGTAACTGTACAGCATTCCTCTATCCATATTTATTCATAACTCAAATATTAAAATTAATATTTACATATTTTTCCGCGAACCTTGGATTTTCACAAATTTTTAAAATTTTATTTGCAATTTAAATTTAAAATTGCAAAATAAAGTATTTTTTTATGTTTTATTATTGTTTAACTATGTCATATTATTTTCGCTTAATGAACATAAAAACATTAATTTAACAAATTATTATAAATAAAAAATATTTATAAAATAATTAAATTCATTTATCGAATAATTAAAAAAAAAATTGTTTTAGTGAGTTGTAATTTTGGTAGTAGTATGAGTCAGTTCCAAACAATTCGAAAAAAGACAATTATTTTTGTTTACTGTAGCAGATAATTGCTTTCAGATTCAATAAATAGTTTCGTTGTTTTTCCTAGAAAAAATCATTTATAATCATTTGTAAAAATATTTAACTAAATTTATCTTGAAATATATAGACTTCATGTAGAATTACAATTAAAATATATACAATTGATGAAGATTTTGTTTTAAAAAGCAAAGAGTCAAAGTTATGGAACAAGACTTTGTAAAGCAAATTTTGAGAGACAAGACTTTGACAAAAAATAATTTGTTAGGAAAAAAAATATCTTCAAAGGCTTAAAAACAGAAAAAATCGTTAAACCTTGCAAAATAAGACATTGCAATACAAATCTTAAGAGACAAGACTTGATAAACAAGAAAAAATATATGTAAAGTAATAACACAGAGTTTTTAGTTTCAAAGTTTTTATTGTACTGCAATGTATAATAATAATACTACATATGTTTCACCTACACTGTGGCCTCATCAATGAAATACAAATAGAATAACGAACATGCGTCTAAAGTGGAAACTTCATTAACCGGACTAATTGTTATCGTTAGGCATTCGGATAACCGAAAATCCGAATAATTGGATGTATGAAGAAAAGCGGTTTTGTACATATTATTGCATAATACATAATGGTAGGTGCGTATTAAAAACAACAAAAAAAATGTTTATTAAGAGATACATTTTCGAACAAATTACTTATGCACCTATTTATGTACATGCATATTTTTTTTAAATTATATACTAACATACTGCAACCTTAATCATGAAATAAAATATGTAATAAAATATATAAAAATGAATCATGGAATAAAATATATGAAAATAGGAGAGAGTTTCCCAAATGGTACTGGTCAAGACATTCTCTGATATCATCATCATCAATTAGCCTATCGTAGTCCACTGCTGTACGTAGGCCTCTCGTGACTGCTTCCACATCTGTCGGTCTTGCGCTGCTTGCATCCAATTTGTATCGATACGTTTAATATCATCGGACCATCTTGCAGGTGGGCGTCCTCTGCTGCGGAGAGGTGCATGTCTTGGTCTCCATTCCATTATTCGTCTGGTCCATCGGTTGTCCTTCATTCTCGCAATGTGGCCTGCTCAGTTCCACTTCAAGGTTGTTATTCGTTTTATTGAATTTGCTACTCCCGATCTTCTCCGGATTTCGGTGTTAGAGATTCGGTCTTTAAGGGATAATCCCAACATGGGTCTCTCCATTGCATGTTGTGTTACCTTGATCTTATTGATTACCTTCTTTGTTAGTGTTGATGTCTCTGCACCGTATGTTAAGACGGGGAGGACTCATTAATCGAAGCCTCTACGTTTCAAACAGGTGGGTAAGTTTGACTTACATATATGTTTCAGTTTCCCATATGCAGCCGAGAGCTAATCCTATTCGTCTTGGTATTTCATACGTTTGGTTATCTCTGTGTATGCGGATTTCATGCCCTAGGTATTTATATGGGGTGGTCTCTTTGACTTCGGCTCCATCTACGGTTATACTATCACTCAGTACAAGATTGGTCATCAACTGAGTTTTTGCAAAGTTGATCTTTATTCCCACTTTGCGTGAGGCTATATTTAGGCGTTGTTTCATCATTTTAGCCTGGTCGATGATATCCGCTATAATGACTATGTCGTCTGCAAATCTTAGATGACTGAGGTATTCCGATATTCGAAATGTGGTGCTACCAACGCATGCTACGGGTCTCATACACTTACCATACAACTAACAGCACGATTCTCGAGAGGGTCAGAAAAGACAAGGAAATTATTACTACGGTAAAGAAGAGAAAACTGGTCTATTTTGACCACATTATACGTAGTGATAAGTACCAACTTCTACATTTAATTCTACAAGGCAAGATTGAGGGCAAACGAGGCCCTGGACGCAGGCGTATATCCTGGCTGGCCAATCTTAGAAAATGGACTGGCCTAACATCAATCGACTTATTCCGAGCTGCAGTCAATAGGATAAGATTGACCAACGTGGTCGCCAACGTCTGGAGAAGATAGACCTTTAGAAGAAGAGGTATTCCCCATTTATGTTTATGGCTAGGTGTTGCAGATCAATAGATTTAAACATGTGTTCGAGTAAGTTCGTAAAAAGCCGTGGGAAGATTGTATCACCCTGTCGAACACCTCTAGCTATTTTAAATCTTCCCGTATCGTTGTGGAGTCGGACAGATGCTGTGGCATTTTTGTATATGTGTCAGATGATATTGGTATACCGGTGATCTACACAGCAATCAGCTAATGATTTTAGGATTTCGTGTTGGTCCACAGAGTCAAACGCCTTCTCATAATCTAAGAATATTAGAACCAGTGGCTTGTTATACTCTATCATTTTCTCCATGAGCTTTTTTGGGTTCCTGCCTAAATTCCCCTATTGCAACATGTTTATCGTTTCTTTCGTTCTGTTTCTTCAATGCGAGGTCCCCAAATTTTAACTGTCTACAAAATAGAAAATCTGAAGAAACTTTCAAAAAAGGTGGGAAGTACTCAGACTTCTAGTTGTTTATTTTTTGCTTCCTCATTTTTTTGCTGTTTAAAATATTTTGCGATAAAATGTCTTCAAATTTGAACCAAAAAAATCGAAATGCCTTGCAGATTTTTTTGGTTCTTCGGTTCGTTTTTAGGTTCCTCCATACCACAAATCGGGAGCTTTCTCGTTTGAGTTCTTCATTTCGTGATTCTTTAAATTGACCGTCGAAAACTAGAATTTTCAGTTTCCTTTGTGGTTTAATCATGTTTTGGTTCCACAATTTTGACTATCTGACAGAGCTTGCAATAAAAGATAGAATTTAGAGACACTTTAAAGAAAGAGGGGAAAAATTTGTGGTTCTTTCTTTGGGTTCTTCAAATCGAGTTTATTCAATTGTTTGCTCTTTAACACGTTGACCGCCGTGTCAGCCGCCGGTGGGCGACACTAAGGTATTCCAATTAGGGTTGACACAGCCTAATTGGTATACCTTATCGATGGCTGACACGACATACCTAACTTTAGAAGGTAATTTTGTGCCATCGACCACGCGCTCTGTGAAAACTACTATTAACCCTTTCGCTGCGAATTACTTTTTGGATTGATTTGTGTACTCAATATTCTGAACATTAGATTATAGCCCGTGCGGAATACTTTTATAACTCTATTATTTGCAATAATTTGAAAATATTGACAAATTTTCAAAAACCAAAATTTTGATTTTTTGTTGATTTGAGTTGACAAACTTTGCAAAATTCATTTGGTTTATGTCAAAATTGGACGAAAATGTAAAAATAATTTGAAAATATTTCCAAATTTTCAAATACCAAAATCTCAAAATTTGTTTATTTTTTTTTTATTTGAATGGACAAAAATTCTTTTGTTTTGTGTCAAAATTGGACGAAAACTTCAAAATAATTTGCAAAAATTGCCAAATTTTCTAAAACTAAAATCTCTATTCGAAGCAAATTCTGTTTTTTTTTGTTGTTAATTTGAGAAGACATAATTTGCAAAATTCTTTTGTTTTATGCCAAAATCGGACGAAAATATCAAAATAATTGACAAATGAGTATTGCCAAATTTTCAAAATCCAAAATTTGATTTATACGAAACAATTTTTTTTTATTTTTGTTAATTTGAATGGACAAACCTTGCAAAATTCGTTTGTTTTGTGTCAAAATTGGACGAAAACGTCAAAATAATTTGCAAAAATTATCATATTTTCAAAAACCAAAATCTTTATTCTAAGCAATTTGTTTTTTTTTTGCTGATTTGAATGAACAAACTTTGTCCATTTTTTCCAAAATTCGTTTGTTTTATGTCAAAATTGGCTGAAAAAGTCAAAATAATTTGCAAAAATTGCCAAATTTACTAATAACTAAAATTTCCATTCGAAGCAAATGTTTCAACTTTATGTTGAAACCACTTCATGTTGCGGCTTCGTATTGCGACAACTTCAAGTTGCAACAACTTCATTTTGAACTTGTATTAGACTTCTAACTTAAATAATTAAGTGGACCATGGATAGCACAATCTAATACATTTAGTCCAATTCAGTTATCATTGTAGTGAATTCGTTAAATTAACTACATTTTTATCTAGTAGACTACATACACAAGACAAGAAAGAGACAAGACTAGATAAAGACAAGAAGGAGACAAGACTAGACAAGACTAGAAAAGACTGGACACGACTGGACAAGAGTGGACAAGACTAGACAAGACTAGACAAGATTAGACATGACTAGATAACATTAGACTAGATTAGACAAGCTTGGAGGTGGTCGTTTGTGCCAAACCCTGATCTACATCTGCCTTGTTCTCTTGGTTGGTATGATTCTAGCTTAACAGTTATTCTCTTCCTGATTATTCTTGTGAACAGCTTAAACATATGTGACAGCAGGCTGATGGATCGGTAATTTCCAAGGTCGGTAATGTCTCTCTTTTTATGTAGGACGGTGATTATTGCATTGTTCCATACTGAGGGCGTTATTCTACTCATGAGACAGTAGGTGACTTGTATCCTCCCAGTTTGATTGCTTCAATGCTGATTTCATCGTCCCCAGGTGATTTGTTATTCTTCATCTCTGAGAGTGCTGTTGTTATTTCGGAGATAGTGACCTCTGGAATATCTTCCGACCCTTGGTTTGTGATTTTCGGAATTTGGTTCGCTTCTATTGCGCTTCTATTTGATGTGATTTATATAGTTCTTCATAAAATTCTCTCACTACCCCGAGGATTTTGATTGTCTATTTCTGAGTCCTTGTCTATGTATGTTTCTTGTGCCTGTTGTGATTTTCTGCCTAAGTACTTTTAAGGTTCTGTTTGCCTCTATCGTTCTAGTAACCATAATCGTGTTGAATGTTTGATTTGCAATTCGCAAAGATTTGGCCGTTTTTGTTTTTCAGCATTCTTCTTTCTTCCGTTAGTTTTTTGGTGTTTTTGCTTAGTTTCTGTTCTCTCTCGTTTGGTTAATCACAGTGTTTCTGTTCTGCTTGTTTTATTGCATTTGTTATCGATGTGTTTAGATCATCTATGTTGATACTTGCCATTTGGTTTGCGTAAGAGTTATGTAAGCGGCTTTCTATTTCTCTTTGGTAGGAGTCGATGTTGTCGCGTGGTGTCCATTTTTTGTTCGGTTTTTGGATCATCTTCAATCTTTCACTGCTGATGTTCACAAAAACTTTTGTTCGAATCATTCTATGGTCGCTTCCTATGGAGAGCCTGGAGATCCAAGTTCATTTCCGTTGTAGTTTTTTTTGTCAAAAAAGAATTCATTGAATAGGGACCATGTTCTTGCAAGAAGTTGAGGAGTCTGTTTCCTCTATCGTTTCTTTCATCAAAGCCGTGGGTGCCTAGTGAAGTTTCGGCTTCATCTTGTTTCCTTCCGAGTTTGGCATTGAAGTCGCCTATCAGTAGAGTGTGATAGTTAGTATTTTCTTCCAATGCTTCATTGGTGTTGTCATAGAAGGCATCCAGATCTTCTTCTGAAGATGTTGACGTGGGAGCATACACCTGTATGATTTTAATATTGTGCATTGAGCCCAGTTTTAAAGTTGTGTACATTACTCTCGGGCTTATGCTTTTAATTTCTATTCATCATCATCATTTCCTTTACTCCTCGTGGGAGCATAGGGCATCAACAAACGCTCTCCATCTGATTCTATTCTGAGCCAGGGCCTTTACCTCGCGCCACTCCTTTCCGCTTGCCCTGGCTTCCTGTACGACTGTCCTCCGCCACGTGATTTTTGGGCGGCCTCTCTTTCTTGAACCTTGGGGGTTCCAGTCAAGAGCTTCTTTTGCAATATCCCCCTCCGGCCTTCTAAGTGTGTGTCCGATCCATTTCCACTTCCTTCTTCTTATTTGGGTTTCAAGAAGCTCCATATTTGCTTTTTTCCAAAGTTCAATATTTGCTATGGTATTGGGCCAAAATATTTTAAGTATTCTTCTCAGACACTTGTTCGTGAATACCTGAAGTTGTGATACTATGGTGGTAGTCACTTTCCACGTTTCGCTACCGTAAAGAAGAACTGATACTACATTAGATTTGAAAATTTGGAGCTTTAAGTTACGGGAAGTTTTTGTTGAGTTCCACAGATTGTTAAGCATTCCGAATGCCTGTCGCGCCTTCTGTATCCGTTGTTTTACGTCTTTATCAGCACCACCATCCTGTGAAATAAGGCTTCCAAGGTAGCAAAAACTATCTACTACCTGTACTTGCCTGCCATCTATCTCCATGTTGCAGCGGGCTGTCGCATTGATCTTTATCAGCTTGGTTTTATCGACATTGATTTTCATTCCCACCTGCATTGCGTACTTTTTGAGAGCCTCCAACTTTTTTCTTCTCATTTTTCTTTTCATTTAATTTCTATTAGATTTGGTATAAGTTTCTTGTGTATGATCATTCCCACACCACCATTTGATGTTTCTTCTTCTCCTCAATAATGGAAGATGTGGCCAGTTTTCAGTATTATCTGGCTTTCTCCCCTTCTTCTAACTTTACTTAAGCCTACGATGTTCCATTTTATTTTATCAAGCTCTGTTTCTAGTTCAGTTACTTTTTGATCCGATAATAAGGTTCATATATTGTAAGACGCGATGTGCAGTGTTCGTCTTCGCAAGGAGCCTAGTTTACTCCGGAGATTCTTTGCAACCTCTGCTCGAGATCTTGCCTGACCGCTACCGTAGTCAGCGGTTTTTGAGCTGCCAGAGATTGAGGGCCTTCATTGTACTCTCATTGGGGTATTTAGCCGTTTGCCCCTACCACGCTGGCCATTGCGTGTTGGTATGGGGAAGGATGGTAGAGATATGTATGAAATAGAGAGAGACCCCTAGCCCTAGAGTGCTCTAATAGCATCGGGGTCGGAAGAGACTAAGAGTTGATCAAGGGAGATCTGAGAGAAAATATAAAAGAGATAGAGAAGTCTGACCCAAGACAAGTTGAAGTAAAGTGAGAATCCAGCTAGGGTACCTCGGGATTGCCAGTCCCGTATTCACTAGACGTGAACCCCCGAGGTTTGTAGACTATTTAGCCGTAATATAATTACGTTGCCCAGGGTGCACCACGCGGAGGCTAGTCTACTTTGCACCCCTTCTGTAATATATTTATAAAAAAACATGTTTCGATTAGATCTTTTTAAGTTTGTTTTCGTTTATTGGTCCTTTCTGCTTCTCCTAGTTGCATTTTTACTGCTATGTCTTTTTTATTAAAAAAATATGGCTTATTTTTGGGAAATCTGCAATCAGTACGATTTGGGAAACCAGGTGCCTAAATCGTACTAGTCGGTTTCCAAAATCGTACCTAACAATTGTGCATAAATAAATTAAAGTACTTTTTTTAGAAAGTTTTATTTCTAAAATTTGAAATATCGCTAAATATTAATATACGACATAATTATATTAATATATAACATATATTTTACAAAATACAAATACAAATTTATTACATATTCTAATAAAGTTACATCTTAACACATCTTAGTTAACATCTTAGACAATAATTCATCTTATCCTCCTTCAAAACCCCGCTGCAAGATTCATGCACCCATATTTTGCACGTCGCGCATTGGATTATATTTTCGAAACGTGCTCTTTGAACGTCTTCTTCGTTTAAGGATATAACACTGTCTGGAGCGGTGGATGTTGATGAACTCGGTTGGTCATTTCAACTTTTTTTATACTCTCTTTTGGAGATATCCTTTACATTTTGCAATTTCTCGTTTTTTGGCACCAATCTTTGCTACCTGCCTTTTCTTAAGAGCCTGAACAAATTGTTTATGCGGGCTAGAGCACAGTTGCTGGTTGACCCGTTTTTCGTTTCTTACCAGCATTTTTTGGAATTGGTAATATTTCAGAAGTGATATTTTCAGTTTTGTTCAAAGTCTTCCTTTCATTACTCCTTTAAATACATTTGCTTGGAAAATGACAAAACGGCTTTCACATTATCTTCATCAAAAGATAAAAATCTACGTAAACAAACTACGTAAAAGTTGTTTCCTATAAAGTCGTTTCAATGGTTCAATAACACGTCCGTTGGTTGTAGCAAGGATGTCACACTAGGAGGCAAAAATTTTACTTTAACCTTTCCATTTTCTCTCTCTCTCTCTCTCCCTAACTGTTCAGCCGAAGGATCGGTTGGCGCATTATCCAGTAAAAATAGGACATTTCCTTGCTTTCCAATTTCGTTCTGTTTTTTTTACTTTAGGGATGAAAGTGTTGAACCAGTCAATGTATATTTCTGGGTTCATCTATGCGTTTTTAAGAAATAATTTCTGCATCTTCTCTCCCGGTGTTGAAGTTGGCCCCCAAATATCTAAAGTAGCTCACCTGTTCTATGTTGTCCTGTGTGGCGATAGGGATTGCTCCTGTTCCTGTTTGTATCATTTATTTTGTATTGGTTATGTTTGTATGAGTTTTGGTGGTGACGACTTGTACTGCGACCTTCGTAGATCTAAGTCCTATTGATATGGCAGCTACTTTCAATAGTTTAATAGGTTTCTTCCGCCGTCTGCTTTGTTCGGCACATTACATTAATATCGTCTGCATAGGCGACTAGTTGCGTGGATTTATTTGTAAGCAAGTATTCTGTTCCCACTTCCGCTTTCCTAACTACATACTCGATGGCTAGGTTGAAAAGGGTCGGAGCCAGTCCGTCTTCCTGTTTTAGCCCCTGTTGGTATATAAACAGTTCCGTTAGTTCGCTTTGTACTTGGACCTGTGCTGTGCAGTCCCTCATCGTGATTTGTATCATTCGTATCCTTTTCCCTGGTATGCCTAGGTTCATTAGGACAACATAAAGTTTTTCTCGGTTTATCGAGTCATAGGCCGGTTTGAATCTATGAAAATATAATATATATATATATATATATATATATGTAGATATATATATATATATATATATATATATATATATATATATATATATATATATATATATATATGTATATATCCGTGACGTGTTCGCAGGCTTCCTGTAGTATCAGTTTAACAGTTGGTCTATCGTGGATCTTCCCTGGCGAATTTCGGCTTGGTACTACCCTAGTATGTTTTTTGTATTGGGTTCCAACCTATTATTTATGATTCTCTTGCAGATTTTGCATACGTTGCTTAGTAAGGATATTCCACGATGGTTATCACAGGTTAACTTATCTCGTTCCTTAAACACTGGGCATGTTATGCTTTTCCCCCATTGTAGGGGCATATATTATTCGCTCCATATTTTGGTAGTTAGTGTATGGATCATCATCATCATCAATCAGCTTATATCAGGTCCACTGCTGGATGTAAACCTCCCTCAATAGTTTCCACTGTTCTCGGTCTTGTGCTGTCTGCATCCAGTTTCATCCCATATTCTTCCCTACAATTCCAATATTCTTCGAAGAATTTCTAGGGTCTGATTATCTCTTCCAATGGAAATCTCTTGTCCGAGGTGTTTAAAGGATGTAGTTTTTTCCACCCTGATACCGTCAATGTATATGCCCTCATCGAGCACACGGTTTGTCATAATCTTGGTTTTGGGGAAGTTTATTTTAAGTCCTACTTTCCTTGACTATTCATTAAGATTTCTTAACATTGAGATGGCGTCATCCAATCGTTCTCCACGCAACGAGTCGCCTATGCTTATATTCACACCTAAGTTGTCCCAGTTTATTTGTTTGAACATGTACTGGAGAACAGTATTGAAAAGTTTCGGTGAGATGGTGTCACCCTGACGTACGCCTCTTTCAATATTGAATTTGTCAGCCTTGTCGTGGAGTCTGACACATGCAGTAGCATTCTCATACAAATTTTTGATAACTGTCGAGTACCAATCATCTATTCTGCAGTCTGATAGAGCCTTAAGCATTGCGTGTTGGTCTACTGAATCGAATGCTTTCTCATAATCTACGAAGATAAGTACTAGAGGTTTATTGTACTCCACACATTTCTCAGTAAGGTTCTAAATAACCTGGAGGTGGTCACCCGTTCCGTAGCCTGCTGGAAAACCAGCTGGTTTTCTTGTCTGATACAAATCTAATTTGTGACATAGTCTTTTCGTAATTCTTTCAGTAAAGAGCTTGTATACGTATGACAGGAGACTTATGGGTCTATAGTTTCCGATATTTGTTATGTCGCATTTTTGTGTAATAACATTATAACTGCATTGTTCCATTCAGAGGTCGTAGTTCCTTTTGAGAGGCATGCATTAGAAAGAGTTTTTATAGCCTGCAGCAGCTTATTCCCTCCCATTTTAATTGCTTCAATGACTAATCCATCCTCTCCTGGGGTCTTGTTGTTTTCCATCTCGGAAAGGGATCCAATTATTTCGCATACTGTGATCTCTGGGATATCTTCCGACTCTTGGTTCAGCAGAACTTTGATAATCTTGTCGCCAGGTGTTCCTTCTGTTAGTGTATGGATATATGCTAGATATTCCGCGTGTATGTTATCGATGACCGTGGTCTTGTTGTTTTTCAATTGCTCAATAGCTCTTTTGACTTCTGTAACTCGGGTGTGATATAAGTTCGTTGTCTTCATTCATCACCACCTATTTTTCTATTTAACTGTAATGGTTTTTAACTGAGCAAAGGACCAGATATCGGTTGTTCAGTTGGTTGTCTGTTCTTGTAAAAACCAGCAATACAAAGCTTTTTCTAAAAGTTCATTTTACGGTTTCTTCATCACTTTTCGATGTTTACTCCCCTCTTCAATATCTAATTTGCAGGTGTACAATGTAATCGGTATTCTTCTTAATATCGTGGATGTATCTACACCGTATTTATCAGCTAAGTTACGACCGGTTTCTCTTTTTTTTTAATGAATCAATAATATTTATTTTATCTTTAAGCGATAACACTATTCTCTTACGCTTTGACATTTTAAAGTACAGACGTGGCACAGCAAGCTGATTAACAATTGTTAACTGTGCACTGTGCACTGTTGCAATTTAAAAAAAAAATGTCTTATTTAACAGTTCATACTTTCGGTAATATCCTGTGAAAATTTCAAGGCCGTATCTCTAATACTCCCCGAATGGCAGCCTTCTAAAGCGCAACCGCTCGCAAGAATAAAATTCTGCACCAGCTTCGAGGCGATAAATAAATTTTTGGATTTGGAGGCAATACATTTTTGAAAACATTATTTTTTATATTTTTCAGCAAGTTGATCGATTTTTCTGAATTCGTATGACTTTTTTCGGATTTTTCTTATATTTCGGAAAAATATTTTTTCGATCATTTTTCGAAATTGAAAAAAAATATCAAAAAGATAATAAAAATCTGGGAAAATTTAAGCAAATTCTGAAAAATCAATTCATTTATTTGAAACAAAAAAAGAATAGGTTTTCCAAAGATTTGTTAAAAAACATTGAAAAAAATCCATTTGATAATAACTTTTCAACATTATTATTATGTAAAAGCAATGTTTCCGACATCTTCAATATATATGAGATTTTTTTCAGATTTCTGTCGTATTCGGAAATATATGAATTGTCATCAGATTAAACTTGAGAGGTTGAGAAAATATTGGCCGAACGTCCTTAACTTTAAACGCGTTTTTCTTGAAATGATATTTTTCAAATTTTTTCTATTTGTGTTACAATAGGGGCTATTGTAACACAAATAGAAATTATCCTATTGACTTGAAATTTGGACTCAGTACTCTTGAATATATTTACTGTACCGTTCACTAGGATATTTTTGATTGGATGAAAATTGACGATTTGGCATGAAAAAAACGACCATTTTTTAGGCAAAAAACAGACTTTTTTTCATAACTTCGCCATTTTGTTGAATTTTTATATTTTTCGCTAATCCTAGTTCATGGTACAGAAAATACCTTCCAGTTTGACGACATTTTTTTTTCGGGTTCAGCTACTCGGCTTCAAGGAGGGGGGCAGTGGAGGAACTTTTTTTGCGCTTCCGAAGGCAGCGCATAAGTCGCTTGGATGTTAATATTTTTCTAAGAAAAAATTATCTTAGGAAGATCAAATATCCAAATATTTTCTTAATTTTCTGAAACATATAAATGAGTACTTTTGTTCCAAAAAATTCGCGAAAATCACCCAAATTTTCAGCGGTCACAGTGGTATAGCCCCTTAAATTAACACTAAAAATAATTAACTAAAACAATAACGAAACGCGTGAGGATGATATCGCGTGGGGTGCAGGCGGGCAATGTCAGTTTCGACACGTTCTGCTTGCATAGATTCAACTTGTATAAAGTTATTTGATCGCGGTTGGTAGTCCAGATAATCGCGAATCCGTCGGACCGGATAATCGATTTTCTACTGTGATTTAAATTTGGTCCAAATATTTTTATTCCGAACCTTTATTGGCCGGACATTTGTACTAAACCATTATTTTTGTAATTAATACCTTTTTAATTACATAAAATTAATGAATAAAAGCAAATTAAGCCAGGAAAATTCAAATTTTTAAAAAACACCATTGGTTAAAACTAAACATGACGTCAAATACTATGTCAACAAGTTCATTTGCTCACATGCTTACATTTGTATGTCATTGCAGACTTTTGATTATAAAACATGATAATAACCCGTGTGTTGTGAATTCAGTTATTGTTTAAGTGTAATTTTAGCATCATAGTAAGATTAGAAATGAGTGACAATGACTGGTTTTGTAATCTGCCGAGAATAGATTTACTCATAATGTCGTCTTGTTTTCATTCAAATCTAAATTTCTATTGGATATTGATACTGAGCCTCTTCTATCAGCGCTATGACATAACATTTAGATGTTGAAGTACAAGTTCTTCAATATCCATCACAATGTTTCCTCCTTACAATGATATTTATCTAATTATGTAAAAATTTTAATTGTCTGTCAGTGCTTGCGAGGTACATTAGGAAATCAACATAAAAATGTTGAATAATATTAATTAATAACTAATTCAAACCCCAGTACGTGCAGTATTTAATCATTACCTAATGAAGCCACAGTGTTAATGAAACATATGTAATATACTTCAACATAAACCTTGAAATTAAAAAATTCTGCGCTTTTAATTTTGTTATTGAACTCCACAATCAATCAATTATATCTTAAAAACGAGAAGACAAAAATGTTAAACCTTTAACAAATCTTGCTAAGCAAGACTTGATAAACAAGACTTAAAAATATCTTGAAAGACTTAAAAAACAAGAATACAAAATTGTTGGAAAACAAGACAATCGTGATAGATAGGAATTGAAAGACATGAACATGAAACATACAACGGAATACTTTATATGAATAATTGACTGACTCAACTTTTACAAAAGGGGACACCAATCAAGAAGTTGTTTCTGTAAATCAGAGAGCGAGAATCTCATAACAGAAAAGAGAGAAATTTTAGACAGTACTTCCATGATCTATTTAACCCCAATAGGCCACAATCGGACTCATCGTGACACACTCCTAGAAGCAACTACCGAGGAAGAAACCCACGACCCATCGAAATCACTTAAAAAAATTAAAAACCATAACGCACCCGGCATTGAGAACATTCCAGGAGAACTGTTTAAATATGGCGGAGAACAACTAACGTCCACTATTTACAAATTAATAACAAAAATCTGGAATACGGAAAAACTACTACAGGAGTGAAACACCAGTCTATCTACCCTAAACATAAAAAAGGCGACAAACTCATGTGCAACAGTTATAGGGGAATATCACTGCGGAGCATCGCATACAAAGCACAACTATCAGAAACAAACTAGAACAGTGTGCTGAAAAAATCTTAGAGGAATATCAGGCTGAGTTTAGACTTGGAGGGTCTACTATAGACCAGCTACTCACTGCCAGACAGCTATACGAAAAATACTGAGAGTTGGATCTAGATATACACCTACTATTCATAGATTTCAAACTGGCATATGAAAGAGTAGATCAGCCATACTCAAACTGCGGCCCACGGGCAAACTATCGAAAGTTGTCCACCCTTTTTAGCTTCAAATTGTGTTAACAAAGTTACTAAGCCAATTACCTATTTAAAATTCCGCGGGAATAATAGGTGCAGGACACTGTTAGCACACATGACTCAACGGGCGGCGAGAGACGTTTGTTTCAAAGACATTTCAAAGTTCACTCATGAGAAATGAGAAATTGGCTGTTTTGAAAAGATCTTTGCAACAACAACAATATGTTATGTCGGTGGCATTATCGCAAGATGCAGTGGTAACTAAAGCATCGTATGAAATATTCTTGCTAAAAATATGAAACCGTTTACCGACGCAGATATTGTAAAATAATGTTTCGTGAATGGTGAAACAAACAGATACTATCGGAAATTAAAAAATGCAGCTCTATGATTCTACCTGTGTGAGACTTATTAAAGATATCGAAAACATATAGGTAATAACGTAATTGACCATTTGAAGAAGTTCTTTAGCTTAGCTTTTGACTCCAGTACCGATATTTCAGCAACTTCACAATGTTATCACAATGTTTGGCCTCACAATGAAAGGCCAAACCAGAAATACAGATTATCTCTATAATATTTTCAGTTTTACACAGAAATAGAAGCTGTAATCAAAACAGTTAAGTATTGTTAATTATATCCGAGCACGAGAACTAAACCACAGAAGATTTAAAAAACTTTTGGATGAAGTGTGTAGCCAATATAGCGACGTTCTTTATAAACTTGTTTTGAATTTCTTCGTAATAAATGCTTAGTTTTTCTTCAAAAGCAAATATTGTATTTGCTTTTGAAGAATATTAAGAATATTATATATAATTATTTTGTTTTCACCTTGGAAACTTCGATTAAGGCCGTCGAGTTTCGCAGTAACGCCACATATAAAAGCTAAAAGACACCACCATCTGTTATTTTGCAGTTCGGGATAATGTTTATCATTTTGCTGTAAAAACAGCATTTGACGTAAAGAACTAAACCGTTCCAAAACTTTTCCTCTACTAAGCCAGTGCACCGAGCTTAACACAGTTAACACTTTTTAATTTCGGAAGTGTAGAATGTTACAAATATCTTGGAGCTACAGTCACTGCTGATAACGTCGTCACTGAGGAAATCAAGGGCAGAATCTAATCTGCAAACCGTTGTCTATTTGCGTTTAGTGCGTAAACAATCTTATGAAATCAAAAAAACTTAACAAGAACATCAAAAATTCAAATTTATAAAACCGTTATCAGGTCAGTAATAATATATAGATGCGAAACGTGGACAATGACCAAGGCAAACGAAGAAAAACTTAGGCATTCTTAACGAAAAATCTTCAGAAAAATCTTTGGACCCCAGCATGATCCGACCACAAATCGGTATCGCATTAGAACGAATGCCGAGGTGCAAAAGCTTTACAACGACAACAATATTTTCCAAGAGATTAAATCACAACGACCAGGCTGGGCAGGTCACGTACACAGGCTTGATGACGAAAGGCTTGTAAGATCGGTGTGGGAAAGGAAAGAGACCACTTGGACGTCCTAGAATGCGTTGGAGAGACAACATTAAATCAGATCTCCAAAAGATGAATATTCCTTTTAACCACAGATTGATGGAAGACCATATTAAGTGGAAAAAAGTAGTGCAGTCAGCCAAGACCCACCCAGGGTTGTAGACCTAGAATAAATAAACTTAAAAATATACATAAAGAAATTACTGAAAAATTAAATTAGAACGAATTATCGAGAAGAAAGTCTGAAAAACCGAGAAGAAAGTCTGCTGTATGGGAAAAATGGGATGAATGGGACGGGGCCCCGCGACCGGGATGGGATGGGATGAATGGCATGGGGTGAAACGAAAATTTTAGGTTTGTGGGTTGGGACATGTGATGGGATGGGACAGTGATAGGGCATGTGCCCCACGGCATGAGCTCTAGAACTAAATACTCGTCTCATGCTTATCTATATCATACGCTAGTTAGACTTGTAAGAAACATAATGTCAGGTGAGAGTAGAAGGCGAATTGATTCGCGAACTCGACTCACATGCGGGACTAAAACAGGGCGACGGAGTAGATCAAAGACAAATTAAAAATCTCAAAAAAAATTATAAAATCGAAACCAACAAAACTTTTTATTATTTCGGCGAAGTCTAGCGTGCTTCTTGGTCATCTGAATAATCCTCTTTGCCTCTCTAATCCTGTTCAACCTAGCCCGGTGCACCGTTGAATAATGACCAGCACAAGTCGCCACACCGGCAAACAATAAAATCGAAGGAGACGGCTCACAAGGGCCAGCAAAGGACAACTCAAATCACATTGATGTCCCACAAAAGAACCTATGCCTAGGTAACTGTAAGAACCGCAAAAATAGGGGTAGGAATCCCATTTTCCATCTTAATATAGAGTTGGAGAGTTGGGGAAGGGAAGCATCTCCGGTAAATCTTCTTCGTCGGTGGCGCGTTCCATTAAGTGGCTTCCGGTCCGCACACGAACGCACAAAGGACGTGTTTGCTGCCTTTGACTGATTCCACTGCGGCAATTCCTTTAGTGCAGTTGTTGTTTAGCTCGTCGAGAGACCAAGCGAATTTTATGCAAGCCTCGCGCCTGAATCCTGCGGCGATTACGTCATTATTACAGTATCTCTAGGAGTTTTGAAAAACAACGCGAAGAAACTTTTCTGTCCAACGTTACCTTCGGAAAAATGGACGCATTGAATAAACGCGGTTTAGCGTAGTCCAAGAAGATTCTATCCACGTACCCGTAACCCAAATTGTTCATTGCGGTATTTTTTCCGAAGGTAACGCTGGACAGAAAACTTTCTTCGCGTTGTTTTTCAAAACTCCTATGAATACTGTAATAATGACGTAATCGCCGCAAATATTCATCACCGTCACAACAAACCACTTCCCGGCTCTGGGCTCTGGACCGTTTTGAGCGGAAGATCCTCCGAAGAATATATGGTGCGGCGTATGAAAATGGGGAGTGGAGCTATACAACCGTTGCCTTGGGAATAAAGGAATTAGCGCAGTGGAAATAGTCAAAGGCAGCAAACACGTCCTTTATGTGTTCGTGTCCGAACGAAGAAGTAGCCGACGAAGAAGTAGCCGCAGGCATCACAAAAGTTACGACAATTTACCGGAGATGCTTCCCTTCTCCAACTCTATATTAGTACAATCATGAATTGTACCAACTTTATAGAGATCCCCATAAAACCAATGCGACCTCGGTGGGTTGTCCAACGCATGTCCGAAACAAGAGTCGCTAAGAAAGTGTTCTTGGGACAATCAAGAAAAAAACGACAAACTGGCAGGTCACGCGCAAGGTGTAACAATAACGTAGCTAAAGATGCCCTGAAACTTCTAAAAACAAGAAGCTAGAGAAGGAGAGCTAGTGACCCAGAACGTTGGTGGCAAGGCATCCGGAAAGCGAAGGCTCGATTTGGGCCGTAGCGCCATTCAAATAAAAGCTGACTGACTGACAAAACTATGTTTTCTCCATCCAGATTTACCTTAGCAAATTTTCTGGACAAGGCTTTATGAACTGTAAATATGACTTTATGAGTTAAAGCTTGAATCAGACAAACCTTCAAGCATAAGACTTTGTAGAACAAACCTAGATAGACAAGACTTGATTGAGATTATCAATGCTTTGTAAGATACAACTTGATAGGCAAGAGATTAACAGTAATTTAAATTTGATAAACAAGACTAAAACTAGTTAAACATTTTTTTTTAATTTATTTGCAACAAAGGCGAGTTGTTAAGTTTATTTGTAAAATTCCACATTTTGTATTTAAACAATTCCGTTTCTTGAACGACAACAAAAACGATTATTTAACACAAATACTTATAAACGTAGCGATAAAAAGTGTGTCATAAAACAAACATATCACAGAAAACAAAAACCTTACACACAATCCTCAATACAAATTTTCCTACGTTTATTTTTTATTTATTCATTTGTTGAATCGTCCGAGGTTAAGTGCATATCGCCAAGTCAGCGGCAAGCGTCGTTTTCCTTTCAGCTTTATTCACAGTTTACTCCAGATGGTCGTTTTATAAACAAATCTCTTTTAATTAATCCCAAAAAAAAAAAAACGTTTTTACAAGATTTTAATACCCGAATTCGTGTTTCAACGAATTCACTTCCCGTTTGTGTGTCGTTCCAGGTTCGCAGGTCAAGAGGAACAATAACACCGTCTATTTATAAATCAATTTATTATTTATCATTTTCACATTCGGATCGAATTTTAACACCTTCGTCACTAAACTTTAAACAATAAATATTTACTTCACAATATCATATTAACAAGATTAGATAATTATGTGAATAAAAAGGATTATACAAAGTCTCATTAGCGACCAATTTATTTATTGTATGAATTTTTATATAAAAATCTCGTTTATAGCACTTTCGAATTATTTTCGAATTAATAAAAATGCATTTTTCTATATTGCCTCTGTAATGGACTCATAACAGCACTCATATGCGTGCGGTTATGGCTCGCCGAGTGCGATATAATTTTCTCAGTGTACATATATCGGCGAGTTTTTTATTTAGAAAAGGCATAAAATGGCATAAAAGGCCGCAAAATAGCAAAAATACTATAAAAAACTCGTTCCTAAGGCGTTTTTCAGCACTAGTCCATTAGAAAACTCCTAGCTACGCTCGTCGTTTTCCAAACTTGGACGCGTGCTGTAACATCTCGCTTACTGAACTCGTCCTTTAATATACTATTTTCTATTTTGCGTCAATAAGTCATTAAAACACTCATATGGGTTCGTTAATGGCTCGTCGAGTGCGACCCAATTTTCTCAATATGTATCGGCGCTTTTTTTATTTAGAAATGGCATAAAAGGGCGCAAAATGAACTCGTTCTATAATATACTATTAAGTTATTATTTTTCTAGCTTGTTAGACTGTCCTCGTTTGAGGATGCTGGACGATATATACGAAAACACTAAAAATAATAATTTTGGTTTTACTTTACGAAAACAAATATTTATTTGTATAAGCAATTTATTTATACAATGTATTTAATATATTTATTATATTTAGAAAAGCATGATATACATAGCGTTTTATAGCATTTTCTACATTAAGTTAGAGGTTTTGCTTCGCAGCTAATATACTGACCTCTTCGAGGGTTCCACGCTTCTCCAAAATGTAACATTATTTTATCAAATCATCCAGAACACTGGCTTTGATGTGTACTTTATCAATAAACAATAATATCAATATTTACATATTGGAAGCAAGGATGTCAATAAGTACACAAGTTCAGAATCGTAGAACTTGAACACCATGAGGTATAATTAGTGCACCCCATACAAAAACATTTTCCTGTCTCTTGGAGTCTAAAATTGCATCAAAAAGGTTTCATCTGGTTTTTAAAATAAAAGTTCTTAAAAAGGCATCAGCTGGTTTCTAAAAAACTGTTTTAAAGGGTGTCCTCAAAAGGTGACTCTAATAAGGATAAAATTAAATTCATAAAACTGATAAAATTATGTGGACAAGACTACGAGAGACTAGTCAAAATTAACGTAGAATTATATGCATCAAAGTCTATGCTAAGTAGGTATCAGAGTTGGTAGGTATATCTAAGTAGGTATAAGATTTCTAAGCCATAAGTCCCAGGTTCAAATCTCGGGGGCAGGAGTGTGGAAATAAGCCTCCATTGCTCTGGCAAAGTCATCACAGTAATCTGCCAATATTAATCTTCTAATAGTAGCTCGCCACCCACATTAAAAGCTGTAAGGGCCCCTATACCTGTATCTAAGATCTGGATACCAAGCACAAGTATGAGGAGGTCAAGGTCCACGAGGACTGTGGTACCACTGGAAGAAGATAGCTTAGACTTTCTTCTTACATTCGTAGTACAGTCATTACATATAGACAAAGATTACTGCAGGCATGACCAACCCTTTTTTGGGACTAGAGAGATTATCCCTTCGAGTACATGGCCGAAATAGATAAGGGGGAGTATATTAGTTTTATTAAATGAAAATAGGGACAGAGGAGTAATTTTTTGAGTCAGAGGAGTCAGGAGTTCTTAGCAGAGGGAAGATGTCACAAGCGCAGGCCCGCAGGCCGCTGGTTGACCATACCTGGTCTAGAGCAGCATTTCTCAAACTTGAAAACACGCAAATCAAATAATTTTCTGAAATTGAGAATACGACCCAATGCTTCGATTGAAAATTTTAAAAATCGAAGACAAATTTTTCGTCAACATTTGTTAGCTATTTATTAATAGTTTACTTTGTTCTCATTTTTATCTGAGAAATTTAAATATCAATTAACACAAAATACTTTAAATGTGTCAATTTGAAGTAAACAAGTTACAAGTCACACCATGAGGCGAGTTATTAATGAAAATTAATTAGAAACTGGATTCCAAACAAGCCGAGAATTTGTTATTGTAAGCACTCGAACGACTTCTGTTTACATCGGAATTTCATACGAAATTAAAACTCTCGAAACTACGTTTCTGCTTCTCCATCACATTATTACTTTAGCAAATTCTGTTTATTGCCAACACAGCTTTTATTAGTTTTTACGATTATTTCATCATCCTCGGAAAATACACAGACACAAAACTGCTCCTAACAGAGACAAAACAAAGTTTTAATACAAATCATTATCTGGCACTAAAATAACAATCAGTTAGAAACTTACTAAATCTACTAAAAACAAAATATACGACGATATAGACAATAACTGACACTTTACTTAAAATAGACTACACAGATAAGGCAATACAAACTAGACTAGTGTAGACAGATTAAACTTGACAGACAAAACTAGACAGAGAAGACCTGACAGACAAGACTAGACAGACAAGACTAGAGAGACAAGGCTAGACAGACAAGAATAGATAGACAAGACTAAAGAGATAAGACTAGACAAGCAAGACTAGACAGACAAGGCTGGACAGACGAGAATACACAGACAAGACTAGATAAACAAGACTAGACAGACAAGACTAGACAGTCAAGACTAGACAGACACAAGAAGACAGACAAGACTAGGCAGAAAAGACTAGGCAGACAAGACTAGACAGACAAGACTAGACAGAAACAACTAGACAGACAAGACTAGACACACAAGACCAGGCAGACAAGACTAGACAGAAAAGACTAGGGAGACAAGACTAGGCAGACAAAACTAGACAGACGAGACTAGATAGACAAGACTAGACAGACATGACTAGACAAACAAGAGTAGACAGACACGACTAGACAGACGCGACTAGACAGACAAGACTAAACAGACAGGACTAGACAGATAAGACTAGGCAGACAAGACTAGACAGACAAGGCTAGACAGACAAGACTAGACAGACAAGGCTAGACAGACAAGACTAGACAGACAAGACTATACAGACAAGATTAGACGGACAATACATAGACAGACAAGACTAGACAAACAAGACTAGACAGATAAGACTAGACATAATAGACTAGACAGACAAGACTAGACCGACAAGACTAGACAGGCAAGACTAGACGGACAGGACAAGAGAGACAAGACAAGGCAAACAAGTCTAGACAGGCAAGACTAAATAGACGCGGGTATTCAAGGTATACTAGAAGAACAAAACTAGATAGCTAGAAGCTCGATTAGAGATATTTCCAATAATGTCAGTAAGTGCGGCAGTAATTAATTAGTTACTAATTTATAAATAACGACAAGAAAGTGTGAACGATTTAATTTGATCGGACAAACCTGTTCAGGTAATTGGTTTACGTCAATGGACGAGATAAATTAAATTTAATTATAATGATATGTCAATTTTTTCACACTTAAACTTTTAAATCAAAACTTAATTAGTTTTATAGTTTACCTGTCTCATCTTAGGCTTGTCTCTCTTGTCTAGTCAATCTAGTTTTGTCTGACTATTTAGTCAGTTGCTTGGTTTTTCCTGTCTAGACGGCTTTTCGAGCTGGTTCTGTCTGTCTAGCATTATCTACCCAGTTCTAAACGACTTCGTTTATCTAGCCCTACTCTTCTCCTCTTATGTATATATGTATATCTTATGTATTATGTATGTTTAGTCTTGTATGTCTAATCTAATTTGTCTAGTCTAGTAAGTTATCTAATCTTATCCTATCTAGTGTAGTATATCTAGCTTAACCCAATGCTTTTTGTCTTGTCAGTATAGTCTATTTATTGACTATTATTTTACTACAATATTTTGCGAATTTAGCTAAACGGCGTTTCCGACATATTCCAATAAATAATGAATGGAAATTATTCCGAGCTGTGGAGACTCGCGTGGAGCGTACATGTTAAGTTTTTCCGACCATAAATAACGAAATCGGACGTCTGCCAGTTCCAGCCGGCCAGCGTTCGCCGCACATCGCATTACTTTCCGCCGGTTTTTTCCCGTTTGTTTTCTTCTCCGTCCGATGCGGTTCATCGCGACAACGAGTAATTTAATTACCGCCGATATTTATCGACGAAATTATGTTTCATTAGGGGCCACAAAAGATCAGCGCGTTTGCACAAACAGCTCCTCTGTTGATACCGCATCAATATTTTCCCAAGCCGGCAAATATTTGATTTAGTTGATTTCCGAAGTAATTTCATCCTTCAATACACAGCCGAAAATTGATACACTAAACAGACCACAACAAACTTAATAAATGCTACTATAAATACACTGTTAGGTTAACAAGACAAATCTAGAGCTAAGTATACATGGTATAGAAAACTAATTTATAGTCCTACTATAGTTTGACTATAGCTGGCGAACTACCGCTTCCTATAGTTCAACTATCTGAGTTGTTTTGGAGTATGACGAAGATTTCGCAAAGCTAAGCATATATATATATATATATATATATATATATATATATATATATATATATATATATATATTTATATATATATATATATATATATATATATACATATATATATATATATATATCCTATAGTCAAAGTATGCTAAATGTGTACGTAGATTAACGTAAGCAGACAGGCTAGACAAGTTAGAAAAGGAAGCAAGATTATGCAGACAAGATTAGACAGACAAGCGTAAAGACCAAGGAGACTAGATAAACAAGATTAGACAGTTTGGAATAGATATACAGAACTAGACAGACAAGACTAGACAGACAGGATTAGATAGGCAGGACTAGGCAGACAAGACTAAACAGATTAGACTAGCTAACACTGTCAGTTATATTAGCAAATCTAATATGAACAGACAGAGTAGACAGATACACAGGAGAGCTAGATTATACACACAAGCACACGAAAACCAGGAATAAATGACCAGACAAACAATAGCAGACATAGAGAACTAGATTGGCGGGACTAGATAGACAGGAAAAGGCAGACATAAACAGGCAAACTAGACTAGGCAGACAAGGCTAGACATACAAGACTAGACAGACAAGAGTAGATAGATTAAACTTGACAGACTAGACAGCTGAGACTAGACAGACAAGACTGGACCGACAAGACTAGGCAGACAAGAGTAGACGGAAAAGATAAGAGAGACAAGACTAGACATACAAGAATAGATTAACCATACTATACATGCAAGACTAGACAGTGAAGACTAGACAGACAATGTCTAGGCTTATTTGTCCACTCGTCTAGCCTTGATTGTCCAAACTAGTCGGTCTACTCTGGTCTCGTGTATTATGCAGATACGATTAAGGAGAGATGCTTACTTAGCGAGACGACAGACAGGACGAGCTAGACTTTACTGGACAAACAAGGTAAGACAGACAAGACTAGCAATATACTGTTAGGTATATAAGGCAAGTCTAATATGAATACTCAGAGTAGAGAAGATAGAGGAAAGCAAGATTATGCAGACAAGCCTACTAAGACCTGCGATACAAGACTAGATATACGCGAGTAGACAGATAGGTATTCGCTCCAGCATATATATATATATATATATATATATATATATATATATATATATATATATATATATATATATATATATGCACATCAGTGCATAACCGCGCTTAGCGCCACCCGTGGCTAAAAAGACAACTTCGTCTCCAATAATATTGTTTAAAAGCACGCAAAAACAAAAAATACTGAATTTAATAAGACATACAATATATACACTATATACTAAAATACACTATCTCGCGTTTCTGGAAGATTTCACGCTATGAGTCATAACTTTTACACGGCTCACCACAGAGACTTATACTCTTCACCAATCAATTCAGCGTCCCAAAATTAGTCGGAAAACGTATATAATATTCTTTAGGCAGCTTTCGATTAAGAAATACCATCGACAATGGAAGTTGATACCTCGAAAACGACGAAATACGAGAAAATCAATTTTGCTAAAATATAATAAAACATAATATAAAAATAAAATAAATAATAATAAAATAAAATTTGCAGAAATTTCGGCGTTTGAGTAGAAATCTTGGAAAGTAATCAATTTCCCGCGGATAATCTGAGTGCGTTAATGGTAAATGACCTTCTGAAAACTATGCCGCAATCCGTTATTACATGCAACCGTTTCTGAGATATTGACTTATCAAAGCGAGAATTGTAAAATTTTAGTTTGAATTTTCTGGATGAATAATTGAATGTTTCCGAACAATTTACACATCGACTTGTTCGTCTTGTCGGGTAGTTTCTGTGTGCCGTGATGAAAATGATTTCATTGCTGTTTGGCGGTCTTGAGAAAATTGTGGAAAACCGAGAACATTCTTTTCGACAGAAATGATGAATTTTGACGATTTTTTTTGAAAAGATTCTCGTGATTTTTTTTTTGGTTACCCGAGGGAAATATCATTTTTTTATTACAAAAATCTAAATATTTCTTGAACCGGATGACTTAGAAGCTTTATTTTACTTTTCCGTGCGTACTAAAGCACTGTGATCGCACTAAAGACGATTTCCATCGATTAAATCAGGTTAAAAAACGAGAAACTCGATTTTCGAAGCCCCCAAACGTTGATATTTTCAAACATAATTTTCTCAAAAAATAATTTGGGAATTTTTGTTGTAGAGATGAGCCCCCTATTCTATTCCTACCAACCCTATTCTTACCAACTCCCAATGTTTTTTAAGTTTCCTTATATTGACATTTTACTATTTACTGCTACGCAATACTTACACACGAAATGCCTCAAATATATTTTTATTTCGACGACCCAAAAAGATTCTCTATCCACCCCTCTGGGGGTCGCGAAAAAACCTAACCCATGGTTTGCGCACCACTGTTCTAGAGTATCAAAAACTGTCAATCTGTCCACAGAATTATACGCATTTTTGAAGTCCACAGAAGTGACGATTGTGGTGGTACTTCGGCGAATCTTTAATATCGTCTTTAAGTTCCATATTTGTTCTCTACATGATCGACTTTTCCTGAAACCCGCTTGATACTTTGAAACCCGCGAATCAGGTGATCTGTTTGTATTACTAATCGGTTTAAGAGAGTTTTGGTTACCCGAGTGCTGAAAACGATTTTCGAGTTTATTTTACTCTAAATTATATATATTATACTCTAAAGTTACACATAAGCAAGATATAGCCAATATTTTGGCCTTGAATCCATTATTAATTTATACACTTCATTAGTTTATGTAAAACAATAACACTTTTAAATTTAAGAAGATACATATTAATATATACAAATAAATGCTAAATCAAGATGTAACTGGTCATGAAGTTCTTAAAAGCGTCACATTTGGCGCTATAGCGCATATTTGCTAGAGAATAGATGGACAGTATTGTACAAACATGAGTAGAAATGAGTTTAGATAGGCAGTACTAGGCCGATTTGACCTATAAATGATTTGATGAAACAATTAAAATTTTTTAAAGGAAACAAAATAATTAAGATTAATTAAGATTTTATAAATTCTCACAGAAAAAATGTTTCTCTTGAAAGTTGTAAACCAATTTTTGAAATTGAGATTTTTCGTCGATTTTTGCACAAATGCATGCAATACAAATACAATAATATTAAATTACGAGGAAAGATTAACTGAACAAAATTAATTGGTAATAAACAAAATGATTTGGTTATAAATAGTATCAAAATATATGATGTAGTACTTATAGAACATTATTATAAATCCCTGTGGAAAACATTGGCCACAAAACAAGACATTAATTTCTATACAGTACAAATTAATTAGTATCAGCTTGTTTTAATTGTTTAACAATTGTTTATTAACACAATTTTTCATACTTTTTGGAAATGTTCTCCTTGACATTATATTGATTTACTAATTAATAATAAATTGTCGATTTTTAACACGGGACTTCTAATATGAATAGACAGACTAGACCAGTGGTTCTCAAACTTTTTTTGCCCCGGCCCTCTTATCGAGCTAAAAAAAATTCGCGGCACCCTTATCGTGCTACAAAAATTTCGCGGCACAGCTACCCTAGAAACGTTTGAAAACTTAGGAATATATAAAAAAACAATACAAATTTAATGCTCTGTCGGTCTACCGCTCTAATGGTCAAATGGTCTATAATGGAATGAATTGGAAAATTGTTTGGATGATTTTTGTATTATTTCTACGTGTGAACTGACAGCTTGAATGAAGCTTCAGTTGCGTTTTCATTTTTAAAAATTCTCTCCACTATGGATGACCCTGCCTGAAGATATAAAGCGCAGCTTTGGAAGATTTCTTCACCTTTATGTACTAAATCAGAATGATTCCATTGAAGATGTCTTTTTAATTTGGATGGAACCCAGCAGCTGTAACCAACAAGTTTATGACAGATATCGCATTGCCCTTCCGTTGCTTGTTCGTTCCCAACAGAAACAAAGCCAAACAATGTGAAATAGCTAGGATCATATTTCCCTATTTTTCCCAGGATTATCTTTTGGTCGTGAGTTGCGTTTTCGGGAACTTAGGCAGACGAACTTGATGATTTAGACACGCAGGTGTCTGCTGGGATATTTCGCCTGCTCCGACGATATTGGTTGTCGTTGAATCAGTCGCTTCAGAAGCTTCAGTGAGTTCATCACCTTCCCGTTTTAAAGACCCAGATTTTAGCCAATTGTCCATAATTCCGCAATAAAAGTAAGAACTCTAATTCGTTTACCTCCTCATGTAATATTAATTTAACATTTTTTTTACATTTCTTGGTTATTGCTGCGGCACCCCGGGCATACGCTAGCGGAACCCCTGGGTGCCGCGGCAGCTAGTTTGAGAATCACTGGGCTAGACAAACTAGACCGCAAATCAAGATTATGCAGACAATAGTGGACAGACAAGCTTCAAAAGACAAGGGAGACAAGACTAGACAAACAAGCGTAGACAGACATGACTAGATAGACCGGATTAGACAGACAGCACTAGGCAGACAAGACTTTTTTTATGGTGGCTGTGGCAAGCTCTATCAGCCTGAGTGCAGAGACAGACAAGACTAGGCGGGTAAGACTAGACAGATAGAACTAAACAGATAAGACTAGACGGACTCTTGTTTGCCTATTCTTGTTGGTCTAGTCGGGTCTATCTAGTCCTATCTGTCTAGTTTTGTCTTTCTAGTCTTGCCTGTCCAGCCTTGTTTGTCTAGTCTCGCCTCTTTGGTGCTGTTTCTCCAGTCCTTTCTAAATGGTCCTGTCTACCTACTCTTTTTTGTCTAGTCTTGTCTCCCCGGTCTTTGTAGGCTTGTCTATTTAATCTTGTCTGCATAATTTTTCAGTTTATCAGGATGTTCTTCCTGCTATTTTCTTACCAGTCTTGACACAGACCGTTTGTTTCCACCCATCGTCGATCTAGTGCCATCAGTTGTTACAGAGCCTGGGAAGGAGATGATTGATTGTTCCAAAAATGTTCCATACAGCATCAAAAATATCTTAACCAGTTATAGTTCCATAATAAGGAATTATGTCTTCGGTAATTCTCATGTTATTATTGCAACCCCGAAAAAAAACACCAAACTGCGCAATGTCTCTCACATCCGTGCTTTCATCAGTCGCAATTGAAGAACTGGACTTTTTTGATAGATATTTCCCGTAGTTGTGAACTAATGTTATCTGCTATTTCAGTAATCCTGTTTTGCTACCGTATTCCTTGACTAAATCCTTCTTCGCTAAACCCCCTATTCCACTTTGGCTTTTTAGAATGCGCCACCCCGGTGTCGCATATTTCGCATTCATGAAGGGTGGGCTGACCGGATGGTTAGTGAAAACCGCCCTATTTGTTGCCTCACCGACTCGAGCCTGGGTATCTCGCTTGCTAGGCGGGTATGTTGTCAACTACACTACCGAGGAGGACGTGCTTCCCCGACTATCTTGTCTGCTTTTTCTATTCATATTAGACTTGCCTTGTGCACCTAACAGTGTATTCTTAGTCTTGTCTGTCTAGCCTTATCTGTCTAGTCTAGTCTCTCTAATCCTATCTATCTAGGCTTGTCTGTCGAATCTGGTTCGTCTAGCCTTGTCTTCGGGTCTGCATGAAGGCTTCTCTGTCTAATCTTGTCTGCATAATAGACTAGACTAGACAGACAAGATTAGACAGACAAGACTAGACAGAGAAGACTGGAAAAATAAATCTACACCGACAGAAATAAACAGACAATATTAGACAGGCAGTACTAGACAGAGAAGACTGTTTTTGTTGAATTTAGATTTTTGCTTGTCGAAGAGAGAAGATTTGTTTGGGAAAATTCTAACATATAGTTCTAGCTAGTAGAGATTAAATTGATGTAAAGGTTTATTTAGTTGACGATTAAATTAAAGTTCAAGGATACAGTTTATTTATTGTTTAGATTAAATGCAGTAAATCCTTCAATTGAAAATAATAAATGTTCTTAAATTTAATATTTTTACAAAAATTGTTTGGCGATATTTGATGATAATAAATTTTTAATTTTGAGCTATAAAAAATAGATGAAATAAATATAATTAAAATTTAAAAAAAAATAATTAAAAAGCATTTATCTTCACAGAAAAAAAAATTGTCTTGGAAATTGTAAATCAATTTAAAAATTTATATTTTTGATCAATTTTTGACAATTAGAGTCGAACTTCCATAACTCGAATTTCTATAACTCCAATTTTTCTATAACTCGATTTTTTTAAGAAATTCATACGTTTAGATAGCATTTTACATGTAAATTAACTTCTACTATTCTAATTTTTATTAACTCGAATTTTTCCATAACTTAAAAATAAAACATAAAAACATAAAAATTTGTACAATCGTAAAATTTTACATACAAAATAATCTCTATAACTCCAATTTTTCAATCGCGGCGTGCTTTCCAAAATTTATGGTGCCGGATATTGTCTATCATAAACCGTATCCTGTTTGCTATAGTAAAGGTGCTATATATTAATGAAATTTTAGACTTTAATCTCATTCTCTCTTCTTATCTCTGCCGTTACAATTGTAAATATAAGTAGCCAGAAAAGAAAACTCAATATGATTTACACATTTTGTATTAATGTATTTCTATAACTCCAATTTTCTATAACTCGAATTTTTTTTCGGTAACTATGGTAATTTGACTTAGGAAAGTTCGACTGTATATGCAAAACGAATCGATAATTTGGTGATGTAATATCCAATTGAAGGCCACTGGAGAAAAACCACACATGTCCACCTGGATTCGTTTTGAGGAAAACGAAATTTAAAGTCACGTAGCCAATATTCTAGAAAGTATGAACCAGTTTTAAAAAAGAAAACTGCTTCTAAATATTTTTTTTACTGGTATGTAAAATTTTATGTCTTAGATATATTGATTTAACTAAAAAAGAGTTTATAACATCTCGAAACACCTTTCTGTAGGGAAAAACCGCGGTCGCGACTTGTAAGTCCAACTTATAATCTAAATTATGTACCTGTAAATGTAAATTATGTAATGTGTAATTATGTATAATTTTTAAGGGTGTTAGTTCAAAACAGAAGGGTTATTCCTTTCAAAACTTTAAAAATTATCTGATTCTACATTACCTATTTCTACCTATTCCATTATTCTGCCTATAATAGGCATTGCTTGACAACAATAATTTGTTGTTTATTTATATTTCGCATACATTTTTTTTTTCTAAAAGACCGAAACAAGACAGAAATCAATTATTTTTTTTTTATATTTTTACAGATATTTATTCAATGTGGATGCTTTTTGTCTTGTTTCAATATTTTGGATATTTAATTCAGCATTAAAAAAGGAAATCTCTGTTTATTATACATAACATAATTTCTATTGAAAAAATAAAAAGTTGTAAAACAAGCTATCATTCATAAGCTGCGGTTCTTGTATGGTATTCAGGTCTCACGTTGTTTTTCCTCTGGATATCTATTTTATAATGTCAGTTTTTTAGGGACTAATGTGTTCTCTAATCTTACACAATGGAACGTAAAGTACACTTCTAATACTAACAAATGGCTTGTTTTATATTGAATAAAAATGAACTTGAACTTGAATGAAAATGAAACCGTGGTTTTTCCGCTGTGCCCTTCGATTGTAAAGAAGAAAAACTTACGTATAACAACATTAATTGGCAACAAATATTATCAAAATGAATGATGTAGTGTACAACAGTTTTACAAATTCTTTTAGAAAACAAGACTTTAGTTTGTATAAATAACAAATTAATTAATAGCAGATTTTGTAGAAATTACTTCAATTTGTTAACGCCCTGTATAAGCAAATATAAGAATGTCATGAACCCCACCAACCCCAAATGATGAGACACTTTTTACGAATTTTGTTTTAAATTTGTATCTTACGTAAGATATATAACATCTCCCTGTCTCGTTTTTTAGCAAAAATTTAACTAACAGTCAGATTGCAAAAAACGCCCTAATATGGCATAGAATATAATCTTGGACAGTTTTGGAGTACCTTCAGAACTTTAAACGTCTGGCACAACACAACAGCGTTATGGTTTCGTGGGTGCGTATTCATATATGTCTAGAGGGAAACAAAAAGGCGGACGCACTTGCAAAAGAGGATGCTGCTGCAGCGGTCCAGATTGCAAGGGAGAAGTCCTACATCACCAAAACCATGGCCGTAAAGTAACAACAGAGAGGACCAATAGACTAATTACAATGGATCCGCACTAGTGGCCAACAATGTATCAAACGTATGTTGGGTTCCATATCTGACACCATAGCAGCTGAAATCTTGAAACTATCTAGGAAACATACAACTTTAGTAGATCTCTTAACGGGACACTGCGCACTGGGAAAGCACTTGCAGAAGATGGAATTTGGACAGATGAACCATTATGCAGACTCTGCAACGAATAGGATGAAACTCACCTCACCTCATATAATCTTCCACTGCGAAGCAATCGCGCGCAGGAGAATACTTAACATCACAGCTAGACTTCTGGACCTAATACATAGTCTGAATCTGAATCTGAATCTGAATGTTTTAAAGTTGATTGAATTTGCTTGAATTGAAAAACTATGAAAACGATGTGGGGGAATCCACACGAAAAAAGTATACTCCTAAAATTACAGTTTAAATAGTAGCAGCGGCCTCACGAATACAAATTTGTAGAGATTGCAGTCGCATACTGTAATTTTTAAAACTTATTTACTAATAACACCGGAACTGTAATTAAAAAAAAAACAAATGTTAATTTTTACAGTTTCAAATTCGTAAAGCTACTATGATGCTACTATTTAAACTGTAATTTTTAGAGTGTACTTTTTTCCATGCCATAGGCCTTAGAGGCAGCAGTGTTTAAAGGGATTCGAATCCCTCAATCCAGATTGGAAAGAGAATTAAATTTACAAAAAAATGGTTTTGTTGTGGAACTCGTCGCGAGGTGAAGAAAACGAACAGCGATTACACAACCTGCCAGTTAATTTGAATAACATTTCACGGTGGCGCACAACTAAAACTACGGACTAATTAACGTTATTTTTTATTCTTGCCGCATGAGAGCAACTCATTCACACGACATTAGAAACACCGACGGATTTAGATTTGTTTATAACATTGAAAACATTTTTATTTTTCAAGTTTATCCTGGTACTCTCCATCTAGTCTTTGTAAATGGTCTCCAATTTATTTTCTCTCCTCCTGTCTGACTAATCCTATTTGTCTACGTTTCTTCGCATAAACTTGTCTTTCTAATTTTTACCAAGCTTATATTAACTTGTCAAGGTGGATGCGTCAAATATTATCTTGTAATCGAATATCTTGTAATCGAATTATAAAGCACTTCCCATTTGATCTGCTTCCCATTTCAATTTTTTCAAAATCCTGTTGAGCTGAGCGAACGACATAATTTCTAGGCATTGTTTGAACTATTATCTAATCTGCGATAATTTATTTCGTTACATGTTTCGATTTGTGCAGTATGAGTAACTTGTATAGATTCAGTTGTTTGGGTATATTACAATTCATGTTTTCAGTGTCTTTCAGGAAAGAATAAGACCGAGAATCATTTATAGCCGTGATGTCTTCTGCGTTGTCAATAAAAATTTCTTCAATCAGGACTTCTTGAGCTAGAGGAATATTACATGTACTATCAAATTCATCACACATAATTACATCCTGTAATTATGTGTGATCTTGCTGCAATTTTGTGCACACACTAGCTTACGATGACTATACAATATTTTAATACTTAAACACTTAGTTTTAGATTAATTAGAAAAGTATTTCTATCAAACTATTTATTTGTTATTATATGCAAATAGTAGAAGAGGTTGCCGATTTGCAATTTATATTCAATTAGCGAATGTATTTCGGCGAATTCAACTTTAATATCAGAAAATATTTTCATTTTACAAAAAGATTGAAATCGATTACAAGATATGTAAAGAGTAGAAAATAAAATGTACTTTAATTTAATGTAAATTTAAATAAAATCACGACATTAGTGACTATGGATAAAAGCGTGGAGCGCTAAATTATTGGGTTGGCAAGAAAGTAATTTCGGTTGTCACTCATGGTATTCTGTGAGTGATGTTATTCGTCTTTTGACATTTGATATCAGTCATCTTCTTCTACTTCTTAAAGCTCCTTATCCGTTCCGGACCTTGGTAACTATTTTGACAATCATCACTGTATTTGCTGGTGCTCGGAAAACCTCGGTTATGATCATTGCAAACCATTTCCTTAACTTCTGAAACCATGATATCATTGTTCTTTCGACAGCTCTGTTTCCCGCTACTTTCCCATGCAGTATTGTTTGCAGTAAATGGAATCTACTTTCATTGCTCATAATATGCGCCAGGTATTGGAGTTTTCTGCATTTTATGGTGTTGAGGAGCTCTTTATCCTTCTGCATTCTATGAAGGATTTCAGTGTTGGTTATGCGATCTTTCCACGAAACTCTCAACATCCTTCGATATAACCACATCTCGAATGCTTTCAGTTTCTTGCTCATAGCATCGGTTAGTGTCCACGAATCAACTCCGTAAAAAAAACCGAAAACGCGTAATAACGCAGAATTTACAGTTTCGTTAACATTGCGAGGTCGTGACTTTTTAATTACGAATTTTCAATACGAATCTTCACTTCTTGAGAATGATCTTGTCCGCTGATCGTTTAGAGTAGTACCAAGATATGACTATTTATTTACTCTCTTCGTGGGTTTCTGATTGACTATGAGGTGACAATTTTCAATGTGTGATTTACTAATAAACATTAATTTTGTCTTTTTGATGTTTATATCAAGGCCATACCTTTCGCTACTTGCTGTTACTCCATTCATGAGGTGTTTGTTGTGTCATGTAGTTTCTCAATGCTATTAGGAAATACCACCGTATCATCCGAGTACCGTATATTATTTATTGTTTCACCGTTTTGTGATATGCCAGCTTCCAGGTTTTCCAGAGTTTCTTTAAATGTGTATTCCGAAAAGATGTTGAATACCAACGGTGATAGTATACAGTATTGCCTTACTCCTTGTAGAATGTTCACCTCCTCTGTCCTCTCTCCCTCTACTTTAACAGTTGCTGACTGATTCCAGTATAAGTTTATGATGATTCTTAAATCTTTTCCATTTAGCCCAACTTGCTTTAAACAAGCTATCATCTTTTGATGTCCCACTCAAACGAATGCCTTTTGGTAATCAATAAAGCAAGCAAAAATATCGCATTTCATATCCCTGCATCTTTAAATAACACTTGGATGCTACAGAGAGCTTCTCGTATACTCACCGCATTTCTGAACCCATATTGGTGAATATATTGGTGATATTTTTTCCTCGCAGTGTCTATGTATTGTCTTATGGATTATTTTATGACTGAAGAAATCTCTCAAATTGAAGTGAATTTAGAAACACACTGATTTTGTGGGTATCCGTTAATCGAGGGTCAATTTTAAGATGGACTGCAACAACGAATATTTTCGGCATATTTTACCTTTCTATTTCAGTAAAGGAAAGAAAGCTGCAGAGGCTCACAATGAGATATGTAAAGTTTATGGTGTTGATTGATTTATGTATGTTTATTTATTTATGTATGATTGATTCACTTATATGTGAAGTTTATGAATGCATAACAGAGCGCACGCGCCAGAAAAAAATATCTATTTTTTGGTTTAAAAAAATCATCACACAAAGGTGGCCAACGTCCTGGTCGACCTACTAAAGTTGATGTTGGCCAAATCAATGCCATTATTAACACGTTGATACACGTTGATGTATCACCGATGGTACGTGCATATCCGCTCCATCGGTTTTTACGAGCCATAACCAGAAAACCAGAAAATCACTTAAAACGTCTTGGACTCATTAAGATGCTTGATATTTGGGTTCCGCATGAATTGAAAGTTATTCACTTATTACGTTAACTGCCACAATACAAAATACAAATTTGGCTGTGAGACACCCGCGATTCATGTGGTAGTCAACGTGTTAACACAACGAATTAATATTTGCGATATTCATCTTAAATGCAATGAAAACGTGATTTCTTGTAAAGACTTATCGCTGGAGATGATGAGTAATGGGTCAACTCAATGAAGCGACATCCCGGTGTCCTAAATCGACATTCAAGTTTTCCTCCATGCAGATTAACAGTTATAAGTGGGTTATAAGTGGATTCCGCGACGTCCAATTATGGGTGTCACCGTTCAAAACACCGTTCTACAATCCACGGAAAAATCTAAAACATTCACCGGGGCGCTACAAAAATATGGACGTTTTACTATCGTCACTTGTTTTCTGCAATACGGCGACTGTGGGCGGGCGTCGGGACGGTTGCAACCGACGCAGCGCGATGTCGCTTGCAGTAAAAGATGAAATGATCAATTTCCTGCGGGAATTGCGCAAAACCTTTCCGGCAGAGCTCAAGTTGGCGATTTCTTGGCAGTTTTCCTGGATGTCCAAAAAACGTGGTTTTTATGGCGTCGCGACGTCATCTTCGGCGCAATTGGCATTAAACTCCCAAACAAACTAAAAGGTTCTATGGCCGATCGAACTGCACCGGTCCGGTTCCGATCCGTCAATTGGTTCCGAAGTTCTATGTCCCCCCGCAAAACGCCTTTGGTTTTTCTCACTTTTTGCGCTTTTTTCAATTTAAACTGCCACAGATTCGCAAAAAGTCGTCGCAGTTTAAAAATTCTTGCCGGAATGGGCGCGCGAAAGTGTTCTGAATAGAACGAACCCAATGGGCTACCTGGAGCCCTTCAAATAAGTGCAGGGCGTCCGTGGAAGTGATTGCAAAATCGGCATTTTATTTTATCGGTATCAGAATTTTCTCTTGCACCAGGTGAACGGGACGTCGCAGGGCGGCAAGCGATGGCTCTAAAAATGTGGCGCGGCGGCGACTAGAGGATTCGAAAAAAATTGAGATCCGACGCAAATTGCGCCTCAAAGGTAAATATATCGTGATTTTAGTTTTCGGTCTGGTGCGTCCGAACCGACACAACCATAGAAAATCACTTAAAACGTCTTGGACTCATTAAGATGCCTGGTATTTGGGTTCCGCATGAATTGAAAGATATTCACTTAACACGTTAACTGCCACAATACAAAATACAAATTTAGGTGTGAGACACCCGCGATTCACGTGGCAGTCAACGTGTTAACACAACGAATTAATATTCGCGATATTCATCTTAAATGCAATGAAAACGTGATTTATTGTAAAGACTTAACGCTGGTGATGATGAGTAATGGGTCAACTCAATGAAGCGACATCCCGGTGTCCCAAATCGACATTCAAGTTTTTCTACATGCAGATTAACAATTATAAGTGGGCCCCGCGACGCGATTCCGCGACGTCCAATTATGGGTGCTGAAAGCCAAAACACCGTTCTACAATCCACGGAAAAATCTAAAACATTCACCGGGGCGCTGCAAAAATATGGACTTTTTACTATCGTCACTTGTTTCCAGCAATACGGACAATTTGGGCGGGCGCCGTGACGGTTGCAACCGACGCATCGCGATGCCGCTTGCAGTAAGAGATGAAATAATCAATTTCCTGCGGGAATCGCGAGAAACCGTTCCCGCAGAGCTCAAGTTGGCGATTTCTTGGAAGTTTTCCTGGACGTCCAAAAAACGTGCTTTTATGGCGTCGGCAATCGGGATTAAACTCCCAAACAAACTAAAAGGTTCTATGGCCGATCGAACGGCACCGGTCCGGTTCCGATCCGTCAATTGGTTCCGAAGTTCTTTGTATCCCCGCAAAACGCCTCTGGTTTTTCTCACTTCTTGCGCTTTTTTCACTTTAAACTGCCTCATATTCGCGAAAAGTCGTCGCAGTTTAAAAATTCGGAATAGCCGCGGGAAAGTGTTCTAAAGAGATCGAACCCAACCGGCAACCTGGAGCCCTTCAAATAAGTGCGGGGCGTCCGTGGAAGTGATTGCAAAATCGGAAAAAAAAATTATTTTCTCTTGCACCAGGTGAACGGGACGTCGCAGGACGGCGAGCGATGGCTCTAAAACTGTGGCGCGGTGGTGGCTAGAGAATCCGAATAAAATTTGAGATCCGACGAAAAATGCGCCTCAAAAGTAAAAATATGGTGATTTTAGTTTTCGATCTGGTGCGTCTGTACCTGGGAGAGTTGAGTCGCGCAAACGGCACCACTCGACGATGATCTCGGTTCTACACCAGAAAAATGTACAATCCCGTTTTGCGCCGCCGCCTCCGCTTTCGTCTAACTGTTTCCGCAAAAACCACGATTTTCAGATGGGTTTTGACCCGCTGAACGGGCGCGGAGGACGAAACTTACGGATGCGCAACGTACAGACGGATATTCCCGGTTAAACCGTCGAAGACAAGCGGTTAAAATACCCAGGATCTGCGGCGGCATAAATATGTCATATTTGAACTTATTAAAACCCTCGTGGAACGGTCCTCCAGGTGAAAATCAAGAAACGCCACACGTTAGTCGTCTCAGAATTGATAGAAATTTAGAGACGAACTAATGCGAAATAATCAGGGCGAACGCTTCCCCACATGGACCCCAAAATTTTGCATTAAAAAAATTTTAAAACCACTTTTACAGAGGTCACAGCGAAGATGCTCAGGGAAAATGGAATTCACGCAAAGATTCAGGTCACCACTCTCGTCGCTGCGAGACTTTTCTCGTCGACGTTATTCTCATTTTTCTGCGAACCCGAGTCCCCCGACTCAAACGCCGCCTGCGGCGGCACACGCCCCCCAGGGGTTCACATTCTTGTAGCCAAAGAACAGACGAACGACCCCTCGTACGGTCATTTTCGATGAGACTTCGGGATCGCGTCATTTAGGCGTCCAAAAATTTACGAAATTTTTGCAAAAAAGTCACTTTTTGGCGCTTTGCAAAAAAATTAAGTACAAATATCAAAAAGTGAGATGACAGTCGGACGTGCAGCTACATTTCGGACACGCCGGTGGCGGAAGCAGGTCCGTGCGACGAAAACTTATTACGAGTTATTGATGAAAATATAAAAAACTTGTAAAAATTGGTACAGCCGCCTCCGGAGACGGTAGACTGTTTGAAATTATTTTTAGAATTTAATTTCATCTTTTGCAAATCGATCGAGCGAAATTTCGTAAAAATGCAACAATTGAAAATATTTTTAAATTTTGTTCAAAAAAATCATCTTTTTTTGCCCCCTTTTTAGTTTACCCCGGCTCGTTACTCTTTTAGTATAATGTGGGAAAATCAATGGGGTAAATCAATGGGATAACCTACAGCAACATCATTCGAAAAATATCAAGATGAACTAGCACAAACCACATCGAAGCTGAATTACATCGTGCAGCTGAATTGCAAAAAGATCATACTGTCCATTTGGTGGGATTATAAATGTTGTTATTTGTGTGTTTGTATTTGTGTTGTGTATTTTGAATGTTGTGTATTTTGAGCTTCTTCCAAGGAATAAGACTTCAATTCGAATCAGAAGCAATCTGATTACCATTAATTTCGAAGCTTGCAGAACTCTTTGAATGGTAACAAACTCAAAAATGTCGATGACCTTAAATTGCACTTAGTTCAGTTATTTTTTTCTGATAAGGACCAAAAGTTCTAAGAGCGCGAAATCATGAAGCTGCAAGAAAGATTGCAAAATATCTTGAATCAAATGTAAAATATATAATTGATTAAAGTGGTTTTTTTTCATACTCTAAAACCGAAATTACTTTCTTGCCAACCCAATATATTGACTCATTTTTCACATTCTTATTTTTTAGTGTCCTTTGCACAATTTTAAGTATCTTGACGTATCCATGATCTCTGTATAATATGCATTTACAATTATAAATCTCGGTAACTTAAACAAATATAAGCTTATAATTGTAATGTTTTGTTGAAAGGAAACTGCAGCGTTCTAATCGTACTAAACATGATATCGTATGTCATTACAACAACAGCATTTCTTAGTAGGCAAAAAAAAATGTTAGCTTCGTGCCGATAAAACGTATATTGTTCGCAGCTAAATTGTTATCGTTTTTATGGGCTTTTGTTTAAGTTTGGCTAAATGTTTGTACATTTATTTGTGTTTGCTTTCCGCGGCGCGGCTTTAAACCGGGGCCATTGCGAAATCACTTTTCTGTAATGTAGTATTTTATTTATAAAGCTGATGCTTGTAATTTTATTGGTTCATGTAAACACTGCGTGTTGTGTGTTTTTTCTAGTTTTAAATAGGCCTTTTTAACGTACAAATTACAAACGAAACATGTAATATTTATGATTGATCGATACACTACAAATTATTTATAAATGTTTTAACAGGACTATGGCACGATTTAAAATTATAAAAAGTAGTTCGAAACAAATTTGTATTGGTAAAGCCAGTGGCGTAACTAGTATAAACCATATCCGCCTAAATGGACCCTCACACAGACAATGTAATTGCTTCAATATTATTGACTAAATATTTTGAAAGAAAAAAATTTGAAAATGCCCCTCACACGGTCAATAAAATTTTTACAATATGTGTTCGGTTACGGTCTTACATTCCTCAAAGAAAGATGTACCTACCTTGTTTATTTTTTTATTAAAACGTATGTTGATTGTGAATTTAGATGAAAATAACGTCAATATACACCTCTTACGGACAATATATATTTACACTGTTTCAATACATTGAAGAAACTTCAATAAAAACCAAATGTATTAAATGTGTCTTAATTTAATTGACGTTATTGACACAATATGCCTCTCAAACGATCAATAAATGGACAGAAAAGCGATATTGAAGCAATAATATTGACCGTGTGAGGGTTCTTTAAGAGCCTCACTGCCTCGATATGTGGATAGTTTAAAGTTCCCTGAACACGCTTATGCGCCACTTGACATGCATAAAGTCAATTCACGATTAACAATACAACTCGGAATTTCCCAATTTTTGTATTTTTATCGGTTTTTTTATTCTCACAGTTTTACTATTTATTTCATCTTATGCCGAGTCCGCAATACGGTTTTTACAGCGAGCGGTTAAACCCCATAACCGCAAAACCGCTCGAGATGCACACACCACACTATTAAAATCACAAGCACACACCACACTATTAAAATCACAAGCACACACCACACTATTCGCGGGAAAACACTGCAAATGAGGCCGCTTGTATAGCTTACTTGACTCACAAAATCACACGATTTAAAACCGCGGCGGTTTAGCCGTTGTGCGGCCTAGGCCTTAATCGATTTGTATGTCCATTTTTTTAAACCACAAAAGAATTAAGGAGGAAAATACTATAAATAGCAAAAGACACATAATAAGAAAGTCGATCAAGCCCAACTGCAGGTTCCAATTGATATATGCAATGCCTATGCTAGTCAGTCCATGGGTTTGTAATAATCCAAGTTAATCGATTTGCATAAACGTAAATAAACATAAATCGATTTGGAGAAACCGAGGCAAAATTACCAACTGTAATTAATGTGAGAGTTTGGTTTGACTAGTCTAGTTGGTATAGACTTAGCTACCAAGATTTATATATTTAGTCCTGTTGCTCTAATTTAGTCTGTATAGTCTAGTCTGTTTAATTGTCTCTCAAAGCTTGTCTGTCTACACTTATTTTTTACATTCGTCTTCTTAGACCAATTGGTCAACACTTCTCTGTCTACACTTCTTTGTCCAGACTTGTTTTTCTACAATCGTTTGTTTAAACTTGTTTGTCTACACTTATCTGTCTACAATTGTCTGATTAAACTCGTCTCTCTACACTTATCTGCCCACAGTTGTCTCCTACAATTGTCTCTCTGCATTTGTCTGCCTGAACACTTGTCTGCCTGACGGTGACAGAAGTTAGGAACACTATAAACAGACAAGAAAACAACAAAGCACCTGGAACTTGTTAAACAGATTCAAGAACTGATAATGCAAATATGGGACGCGGAAAAAATCCCAAATAACTGGCGGAAAAGCTTCATATGCCCGATATACGTGGTCTGTTAGAAAAGTATCCGACCTTATTTTTTATTTTTAAAACCTGATGGATTTGAATCAAGCCCGCTTGCATGAGCCGACCTTAAACCTTCGTGCGCATGCGTGAATTTTTTCCCGCCTGTAGAAAGCGTCAGTTGCTGTCGAGAAGTCTTCGAGTGACGTAGTGTGTAGTGCTCTCGTCGGTTTTTCAATGCAAGTAAAATGACGGAACGACTAGGGCAGCGCTACTGCATCAAATTTTGCCAGAGACTGGGCGACAACCAGCTGGAAACCATTCGGAAGATTCAAATTCAGCTTTCGGGGACGATGCTATGGGCATCACACATATTAAAGAGTGGTATAACCGGTTTAAAGACGGTCGCACATCGGTGGAAATCGAGCCACGCTCTGGTCGGCCATCAACATGCCAAAATGACCATGTCATTGCCACGCTGTGGTGAAGTGAACGCTGTGGTGATGCGGGACCGTCATACGACTATCCGAGAAATTGCGACTGAAGTTGTGGTCATCAGGAAATTGGCGATTCCATCACGACAATGCTCCAGCACATTCTTCGCACTTGGTTAACAATTTTTGGCGGAAAACCAGACTCCTTTGCTTCGACAGGCACCTTACTCTCCTGATATGCCCCCTGCAATTTCTGGCTATTCCCCAAAGTCAAGAGGCCATTGAAAGGAACGCCATTTCAGACAAAAGAGGACATTATGGCTGCAACGACAGCGAGCTAAAGTCGATTCCGAAAGAGGTCTTTTCGGAATGCTTCCTACAGTGGCGGCACCGCTGGGTGAAGTGTGTGGAGTCCGAAGGAGACTACTCTAGACTACTACTAGGTTTCCAACTCTCCAGGTATGCCAGTTTTTTTACCGGCTAAAGGTCGGATACTTTTCTAAAAAACAGACCAGGTATAAGAAGAAGGGGATAAATGCAACTGTCGGAATTACAAAGGTATATCGCTTCTGTGCACAGCGTATAAAATCTTTACCTGTATAATAAAAGACAAACTAGAAGTATTTGCATCAACCATAATTGGAGCCTACCAGTGGGTTTTTAGACCAGGCAAATCCATCTCCGATCAACTGTTCATAGTTAAACAAGTACTCGAAAAATGCTACGAATGTGATGTCGATATATATATCAAATCTTCATCGACTTCCCCAAACATATGATAGCATCGACCGAGATAAACTGTACGAGAACATGATACAGTTTGGCATCCCCAATAAGCTAGTTTGACTCATAAAAGAGACAATAGAAAACAGGACCTCACAAGTCAAAGTGGAAATCAACCTGACGGAGCCACGAACCACACTCCGAGGTTTGAAGCAAATGCACGGTTTGGCGCCAACGCTATTCAATCTGGCACTCGAGTGCGTAATCAGGAACTTATCAGTGGACAGAAGGAGTACACTACTAAACAAATTGAAGCAATTATTAAAATTATTTAATAATTGCTTTAATTTGTTTGGTCTCTGGCCATTAGGCCAGAGACCTCCTGACGGCAAAGGAAGTGTACATATGGATGTAAGATGCAGCTAAAGAAGTTGGACTAGTCATAAATGAAGACAAAACGAAAATCATGGTACAATCACGCAGCAATCGAAGCAATAACTCAGCCAGAACGTCCCGGTATGAGACCACAACATCGAATCGGTGGGGAAAATTCAAGTACCTAGGTGCCGTATCAACAAAAACTCTAGATGAGACAGTCGAAGTAAAAGAACGCATAAGGAAAGCTAACCAAGTCTATTTCTCACATTCAACATTCTTCAGAGGTAAAAGCATCCGCAGGTGCACAAAGGTAATAACGTACAAAACCTTAATACGTCCAGTGGAATAGAGACCTGGACATAGTCCAAAAATGCGGGGGATTTGCTAAACGTTTTCGAAAGGAAAATCTTGAGGAACATCTATGGGCCTATAAGGGAGGAAGGAGGCTGGAGAATGCGTTCTAATGATGAAGTATACCAAATCTATGATCATCCCGACATAGCTACGATAATTAAGTTGAGGAAACTGAAATGGGCGGGACACGTACACAAAATGCATGTGGACGAGATCACAAAGAAAGCACTGAATAACAAAACAGAAAGCAAAAGACCAGTTGGGAGGCCGAGGGTCAGGTGGAAGCGCTCCATCCGAAGCATCTGCCGAGAGATGCTAGGATGCACGAACTGGGGGTCCGAAAACCGTGACAATTGGGGACGAAGTATTTATATATATATATATATATATATATATATATATATATACATATATATATATATATATATATATATATATATATATATATATATATATATATATATATATATATATATATATTATATATATATATATATATATATACATATATATATATATATATATCCCCTGCGTCATTCCGCTTGCTTCAAACCTCGGAGTGTAGTTAGTGGCTCCGTCAGCTTGTTTTCCACTTTGACTTGTGTGGTCGTGTTTCCCATTGTTTCTTTAATGAGTTGAACTAGCTTATTGGGGATGTCAAACTGTACCATGATATCGTATAGTTTATCTCAGTCAATGTTATAATATGCTTAGCGGAAGTCGAAGAAGATTTGGTATTGTAGATTTGATATACATCGACATCAAATTCCTAGCATTTTTCGAGTACTTGTTCAACTATGAGCACGGACCGTCGCGCCATTATGGAGATGACTTGTCTGTCTACACTTGTTTACCTGTTTTTTGGAAGGGGTGGGGGGCGTCGCTGCCGCGAAAGCCCTTTATAGACAAGTGGCTCCTTAGTAAACGCATCCAATCACATTGAAACTTCTTTTCGCCTGGTCTCGGGGTGATGGATTAAAAATTTATGGTAGATGGTATATTAACATTTTGCTTCAACTGAGTCTCTTTTGGGGCTTCCTCTCGTCATTTTTTTTTTGCTGTTTATTATGGTGTAGATTAGACGCTGCATGTTTTCTATTTTCTCAAGCATTTAACTTATGATGGTTCTGGTACTAATTCTTTCTCCCATGTTTGCTGCTACTGCTTCTCTTTCGGCTTGCCATCTCCAGCATTCGAAGATTGCGTGGATGACACTGTCTGTCTCCCCGCAGTACGCACATAATTCGTCTGGAGCCCGGCCTATGTTGTGTAAATAATTTCTGAAACAACCATGGGCAGAAAGTGCTTTGGTCAGATGATAACTCATTTTACCGTGCTTTCTTTTAATCTAGGTGCAGACGTTCGGAATAAGTAAACTTGTCCATTGTCCTGGTTCTATGAGCTCCCACCTTCTCTGTCACTGTTCGAGAAGTTCCTCTATGGCTAATTTGGTTGATATTCTATGGCAGCCGTACACTTATCCACCTACATCAGGCCTGGGAAAATGTCTTCCCACGTGCAACATGCGGCCCTCGTCAACCTTTTATGCGTCCCGCGAAGCATTTTATAAACTACATAAACAAAACAAAAAAATAGTTGGTGCTGTGATTGTGTGCTAATAGTGATTGTGACCAAAATATTATTTCACTGAGAAAGCAATTACAAATTTATCTATACTTCTATAATTCATATTCCAACATAAACAAAGCCTAAAAAATCCCGAAAACATTTAGTTAGTTTTTTTTTATTTAGTAGTTTATTATGTTTGCCAGGCCTAATGTTTACTTTTTCTCTAACTGCCACTATTTTATAGACACTGTCCGTAAATGTGGGTGTTCTCTGAAAATATTTCGTTTTACAAGCAGTATATCGATTCCTCAGTTCTATAGAGTAACAAGTCAAAAATTGAAATATTGAGATAAAAGAAAATCAGTTTCTTAACTTTATTATAACATTTTTGTGCTAAGGAATTTACGGATAATAATTGTCATACTTAGTTATTAATTTATGATTGACTTATCAATAGAAAGTATTGGTTTACACTTTTCAAAATTTCCAAAAAAAAATTGAGTTGTTACACTATTGAACTTAAAACTTTGTGCAAACTTCCGTTTTGCAGTATAAAAATTTTATGTTCACCACTTCACTATCATCATTTTTATTATTTGTTTTTATATTCAGTTTGTTATAAAAACTAAAAACTAACAAAATTACAAAAGTTTATTCATTAAGAATTTACATGAAATTTAAAAAAAAAACATTAATTTTTCTTCGCAATAATCTCTTTCTGTGCCTGAAGCGTCATTATTTTGGTGAGTGCGTAGGTTTTCGTAAAACGACCAATATACTGGTTTAATGGCATCTTCCTTACACAGCTCCAGCAAATTCTTCTTCTTGGCAGCGGATATAGAGGGAGGACTTTTATAAGCAGGCTGTAATTCTAAGTTTGCTTCCAATGTCCTTTTTCTTAAATTACCTCGAACATCGATTAATTTGAAATGTTGTTGTTCGTAGGATGTCTTATATGCTATAATAAAAGGTTTCCCTTTTTCAACTTTTACCATTTTTATATCATTCCAAATCACCTTATCATTGTCTTGGTTTTTGGTATAATTATTACCCAACTGCTGTGACAATCTCTTTAGGTCAAAAATATCTTTGGTGCATATTTAGTTGACCTTGTATGGGGCTCCTCTCTTCTTGGCTCCTTTCACTACTGTTGCCCATTGTGCATGGACGTAAATTGGTCCACTTTTATGAACCCTTTTCTTTTCTCTTTCAATGGTGGCATGCATACTAGCCCCTTTATTTTGTATATGCCCAAACTATTAAAAACTTGTGTGTAATTGATTTTAACTTCTGTACATTTAAAACGCAAAACAGATAAAGAGCAAATATAAATTTATTTTTATTCTAGCCGACGCAGTTTTCAGAATAAAAAATTACGTTTTCATTTTTACAGTCGCCACTTTCCAAAAAATTATAGATACAACTTCTTATCTTTCTTTTCTTCATTCGCGTTTTTTAAATTCTCACACAACGAGCACTGGTCTTTTTTTGGGTGTGAAATGCTATATTGGTTTCTGTATTCAATATCTTTGTGTACATTGAAAGTTTTGCATATTCTTTGCTGTTAGTAATACAATTTTCTTTTTACAATCGGTATAAAGTTGCCAAATTTAAACTACCGTCTAAATATTTTTTCTTAGTCCTGGCCCGACAATAATGAGATGGTATTTTTGCAAATGAATTAATGTGCTGTCTGATGCCATCAATTTCAGGTTCTAGTCTTTTCTGATGTCCGTGCTTTCCTCTTTTATCTGACGTCAAAAAACCATGACTGTCTTTTTTCTTCGTTGGTGGTGAAAATAGTTCTGTTATTAATAGCAAGTGTACTTTTAAAAAATAACTTGCACACTTGGATGTTTTTGTCACCAATTTGAAACGTGTATCTCCAATTCTTCGAACGATTACTCTCGGGTTTGGTATTGCAATATGAAGGAGTAATTTGAGACAAGCGCGCGTTTATAAAATTTCTTTGCAAGTCAATAGAACCTAACTTCCAATACGTTTCAATTTTTTTTTTCTTTCTTCGTTTGTAAATTTTGATGCACATAGCAGCCGACAGTTTTCCTTACAAGGAGGTCCCATTTCTTTCTTCTGAACTTGTTTTCCCGTCACAGTTACATATTCATTACCCAAGTTTCTATTCCTTTTCCTAACATTTTTACCCAAATTTTCACTATTTCTGGCTGTTTTTCTTGTCAATGGTTTAGATTTACTTTTTGCATGACTTATTGAATTAACTTTCCCAGATTCGTCACTGCTAGACGAATTCGGTTTATATTTTTTATCCGCAACACTGTCATCACTAGCATAGTCACTCTGAAGGTAAACAATATTGTTATCAGTGTTTTTGTCTTCAATGGATTCCAAATGTATAGAAGAATTGCTCGAATCATTACTCAAGTAACGTTTTTGTAAGAAAGGCTGCTTTACTGTTGTTGCCTAAATTATACAAAAATTATTTGTTAAGTCAAAAATGTTTAGGTAGTCCTGTTTTACCGGAGGAATTTTGCTTTCATACGATTTTAAATCGTTAGATTCGCAAGAGATAGATCAAACTCATACAAATATTACTATTATAACAATAGCTTGATTTTGTAATGATCAGTATTAAAAAGATATAAGTTATGTTATTCAAAAGAAACTTACATGTGAATTTTCGTTGAATCCACTGTTGCTAGTAGCTAGTCTAATCAAAAATTGGGTTCGCGTCTCAGTAACTTCTTTGAACTGTGTCTATTATCGTTTAATCCACTCATTGTTAACACAATAGTGCAAGTACCACAACCAAACTTGTAAACTTTTTTAACTCAGTAACAACTGAGTTATTACAGTATAGAAGTAAAACTTTATTTTAAATCTGTCAAGTTTATAGTGTAACTACTGCCATTTACAAACAATCCTTAAAAATTCCACTTATTACTTTTTTGAATTAAATAAAATACACTTTTTTCCTTTTGTATGGTGTGCTTAACACAAACATGTTTTTTTTTTTGACTTGTTACACTATAGAACTGGGGTATCGATATATTGTCGAATATGAGAAAACTTTATAATAATTAGATATCGTACAATTTGACTTTCGGACACGCCAGGCCCAAGCACAACAGACTGTTTGGATTCTACGCGAACCGAAACTAACAATTGCCGTACCAGCTTCCATTAACTTTAAAAAGTATCATCTGAAGCACCACAGATATCGAGGTGACGAGTTGAGGGACATGGATATATTGACGTACAAGGAGGAGAAGCTGTTCTGCACGACATTCTGGGTGCTGCTACAGCCTTTCTTCTACGCATTCCGGCTGGTGACCTATCCCAAGCCCCCGGAGATGCTGGAGTACGACAACGCGGTCATTCAGTTCACATTCAACGACCTAGTCTTCATCATAGAAAGCTTTGTTACCTGTGTTACGGGTCAATGCTGGCGATGGGCTTTTATCTACTACTACATGTTCACTACATGCACTACATGTTCTAAATTTTAAATCTGTCAACTGCATATATATAATAAATCTGTCAAATCTGTGAGCACTACATGTTCAAGACGGCCACGAGACCTACAGTTTCAACATGGGCTACCACAACGAACAACACAACTTTCCCGCCGATCCCGGCTCAAGATTGCCAGAGGTACCCAAAATATTATTTCACTGAGAACGCTATTACAAATAGCGTATAAAAAATAATTATCTATACATAACATCTACAATAATTCGTACTCCAACATAAACAAAGCCTCCAAAATCATGAAAAGGATTGCTAGTGAATTTTATGATAATCTACCTCATCATGATTCTTGGTCGGCGGTGTTGTACGATTTCATAATGGATACGGACGCGGGTCTTTACGCGAGGACCAAGAGGAAAGCCAAAGATTTGAGGAGTTAGTGGACATGTGGTGTCCAACCGCTGTTGCAAATAAACCAAAAGAAGAACCAGAAGTAAATTATATTTATATATTCGTTATAAGTGTGCCCATAATTTTTATAACAATTATACATTGTTATAACTATTGTTGTGTCTAGGCGAGTATATATGCAACGGTGGTGGTATACAAATAACTATTAAAATCGAAAAAAAATTATTGCGGCCCGCGGTCAAATTTTCGTGCTTTATCCCGCCAGCCAAAATATTTGCCCTCCCATGACCTGCACTTATCTGTCTAGACCTGTCTGTCTACATTTGTATATCTGCGCTTGTCTATATACACTTTCCTGTACACTCCTGCCTGTTTACACTTATCTGTCTACGCTTGTCTGAGTACATTTGTCTATCTACACATGTCTGTCTATACTTGTCTGTGTACCCTTGTTCGCCTAGAGTTGTCTGTCTACACTTATTTGTTTAGACACGTCTGCTTGCACTTGTCTGTCTACACTGGCTATACTAATTTGTCTACACGTGTCTCTCTAAACGTGTCTGCCTGCACTTGTCTCCTACACATGTCTGTGTTTACACATGTCGGTTTAGACTTCTCTGCCTACTCTTGTCTGCTTATTCACTCCGAGCGCAACAGCACTAGCGCCAAAGGTGATACTTTTAAGAACTTCATGACGTTACGTCATTATTCAGCATTTATTTGTATATATTGACATGAATTTAGAATTTCTCAATAAAAAATTGAATCATTCCAAATTTACATATCGATTTTCCTCTTCTTCTCGTGTGTATATCTAATTATTAATTAGAGATATTAGATATATATATAATAAGTATATCTAATATCTCGTGTGTTATCGTGTGTATAAAAATATTAAAATCTAAAAAGATTCTTCTTTAGCCATTAGGTTCATCCTTGGACATAGGCCTTTCTCAATTGTTTCCATCTTTTCTTATTCTATACTCTTGGATCCATGCTTGTCCGGCTGTTTCTTTAAGATCATCATGCCATTACATAGGTGGTCTTCCTCTTCTTCTTTTGGGTTCATACGGTCTCCATTCTATAATTCGCGAATGACCAACGAATCTCCATTTGAGCAATGAAATTTTCTCTCCAATATCGGTGACTCTAGCTAAAGGTATTAGCTTTATATATATTTATATTAGCAATCCTCAAAAATCAAGGTTAAGTTAAGTTATATTCTAGTGAAGCAGACAAGGGAAGCTAATACTGCCTAGACAGATATGATATTAGCGAGATAAGGTATTGGTTTATTTCTTAAGTATCTATATTTATCAGAGATATTTAGATATAATCTGATTATAGATTGGTTATATCGGACTAGATATAACCAGATACAACTATACAAGACCAGACCAGGCAAAATGAGATAAGACCAGCCAATAACAGACTAGGTCAGACCAGACAAGACTAGACCAGATCAGACCAGATAAGAGCAGACAGGACCAGTTAAGACTAGAGAAGACTAGACAAGACCAGAAAAGACCAGACAAGACTGTACATGTCCAGATAAGAGCAGACAAGACCAGAAAACTTGGCTAAGATAAGATCGGGCAAAACTAAACAAGATCAGATAAGTAGTAATATCAAGCACAAGACTCGCAGCACCAAGTTAGAGAAGTAGAACTATTTTTGTTGCATGAAGAATGCATGAGTCATTCACACATCTCGTGATACAGTGTGTCGAAAATGATTTCGCTGAGATTTGTTGTTTCCGAGAGGATCGTAGAGAACCGAATATGCAACTTTTTTTCCTGATCAAAACGATGGATTTTTTTTGGCGATTTTTGCAGAAAATTTTAGGATCTTTTATTCAGTTTATTTGAAGGCAATGGAAGTGCGGTGCGGAACACGATTTTCCTGTTTATTCCGTTCAAATGCTCAAAGTACCTAAGATATTGGCTAAATCTTGGTTTATTTATAACTTTAGAGCGAAATAAACTGGAAAATCATGTTCAGCACTTCAGCACGATTTCCTTAGGGTAACAAAAAAAAATCAAAATTTTTTTCAAAAAAATTCGTTAAGAAAAAATTTCCTTCGTTTTTGTGTTTTTGCATAAATGTGCTTTTTAGTTTTTTTCAATTTTCTCAAGAACGGTAAACAGCAACGAAATCTTTTTCGACGCACAGAAACTACTCGACAAGACGAACAAATCGAGGTGTAAATTGTTCGGAAAGATTCAATAATTCGTCGAGAAATTTCAAGCTGAAATTTCTTAAAATTTTCCTCAATTTTAGCAGGCGATAGTGAACGTAGAGAGCTAGCGAAATATAATTTGCAAGTTTGTAATCAGCAGCAAAAATGGTGCAGAAACGTTTTTAAATTTTGCAGTAACATAAAAAAAATAACGATTTTTTACGTTTTCCGACTAATATTGTGACGCTGAATCGATTGGTGTAAACTAGCAGTCTCTGTGGTAAGCCGTTCAAAGGTTATGACATAGTGAAAGTTTCGGAAAATGCGAGAAAATGTATTTCCTGAAAATCATTATTTATCAATTAATGGAAAATTTCAAAATGTGTCTGAAAGTGTTTTCCCTGCTGGTTGCAAATATGCTAATTACATTTTCCTAGCAGCTTACGTTCGCGACATATGACCTAACATAATTGCCAAAAAAATTTGCTGTTAAACATTGTATATTTTATTAAATAAATTATCTTTTGTTTTTGCCTGTTGTTTTTCTACACTATTATTGGAGACGAAATTGTCTTTTTGGCCACGGGTGGCGCTAAGCGCGGTTATGCACGGAGCGAATACTTGTCTGTCTATACTTATCTCCCTATATGTGTCTCTCTACACTTGCCTGTCCACACTCGACTGTCTCCACTTGTCTGCCTACATTGGTCTGTTTACACTTGTCTGTTAAAACTCCTCCGTCTTGTCTGTATACACTTATTTGTCCGGACTTATCTGCCTATACTTTTGTATAAACGTTTGTCTAAAAACGTTTGTCTAGTTACACTCGAAGAATGTCTTGGAGTTTTAATTGATATATTTGAGAAAATCTTGGGGATACTTTTAACTGATATATTTGTCATTTTTAACTGATAACAGTCACAAAAATAATTATTAATTAGTCAATCATCAATATTTGTTATTAATTTTTATAATTAAAAATCTTAGTTATTATAATTAATATTAATTATAGTTATTATTATTAATCTTGTGCACTGACACATTAAATCGTAAATTCTTTTTACACTATATTGGTTATAATTAATAATTATTTTTGGACAACCTTATAAAAGTGTGTTTGAAATTAATTTAAAACTGATTTAATGACTAGGTTGTTTCCGACGGTTACTACGTGGTAATCCATACTTACACTGAATTGATAAATTGTCTGTTTTAACTACACTTATTAGGTGTGGTACTCAGTTAGTAAAACATAGTGGATATATCAATTCAGTGTAAAAAATGATTTAAATCTGTTATTAACGATTATATAATCATTTATTGCGTTTCCGCTTTCGTTGTATATGAGACATTATACAAACTGAAAAAGTAAATGTTTATAATTTATATGAAGAGGTAAATGTATATTTAACTAATAAATTCAATATCGATATATTATATCAGATTTTCAATATGAAGACAGGATTGAATAACCTTAGATATATTATTTTTTTGTCGCAGGTTTTAAATCAATAGTAATTTATTTTTTTGGCCGGTGGATCAATTTTTATTATTTCAATAATATTTTCTTTATTTCTGTGTTTTGTGCGTCTTCAATTGTATATTAAATCAGTTATTTCGATCACGCCATTGTTAGTAAAATAAACATGGATTGATTTGCTGAAATGCGAGAAAAAGTGTTTAAATTGAATGAGAATGTTAACAATAAATGGATTATTTGCGTTATTTTTTCATGAATTTCAATCCTGTTGTTAAAAACAAAATGCACATGGAATAATCTACTAAAATATTCAACAAAATGTTGAAATTTAATGAAAACATTGAAAACTAAATAAATTATATGTATCTTAAGTTCTTATCATGTTGTTATAATTACACAAGTATACACGGTTTTGGACTTGAGCACCTAAAAGTTGTTTATAAGGTAAATTTGGGGGCTGAATCCAAATCAGCTGCCAGTTTTTAAAAATTGGTTCTTGTTTTCGAAATACTCAATAAATTCATTATTTTACTATTTTTGACCATTAACGACCTTTTATCGAATTAAAAAGTATAAATCAGAAATAAACAGAGGTTGAACTGAGTCTTTTGTACAGCTTGAGCTTTTGTTTCACGCATTAGGGTCCAACAGTAGTCGCTCATCATGCCTTCCTCCCAAAATCATTAACATCGCCTTTCGATTTTCGCTATAACTTGATCTAGCCGCTCTCCTTGCTGGCGGCTCGTGTCGCCCAAGTTTTGTGGGCAAAAATCAAGATATGAATGCAGAAAATGTATCTTTAGAGACATTCGAGCTCCAATCTTGTGGTTATTTAAAAAAAAAAATGTCGATTACTTGCTTGTAATCCGGTGATTTGTGGTTACGGAGAAAGAACAACACTTTTAAGCAATGCCCATGCTGCTGCTTCATGAGGCGTTAAACATTCTGTAAACTTTGCATCAGCCATTAGTTTTAGAATATCAGATCCGACAAATATTCCTTCCTTGATTTTTGCGTCTGACAGGTTTGGAAACAACTTGATTAAGTACTGGAAAGCCGGTCCTGCGATTGACCGCTTTGACAAAGTTCTTAATAAGGCCAAGTTTATTACAAAGAGGTGGAAATAAAACGTTCTGTGGGTTCACAAGTGGTATAGATAACGTGACCATTATTTTTTTCCGTCAGAGCGGGACACCCGCGGAATTATGTAAAAAAAAAAACATTTTTGGTGTTACATTGTCGGTTACTTGTAAGTTTACTAAAACATTACGGACAGTGTGAGGATCAGTGTGACATCTCGGAGACGATTAATTTCTTTCGCAGACTCAGTAGCAGACACGCATTGTCCCTGAATTTTCAACACGGCTTAATGGAAAGTCACTGCCTGTGCATGCAAAATTTGTAACCATAATTCAAGGCTGGGATTTCCGGAAAACATTCTAAAAATATTTAGGCATTTTTCGATGCTCAGAAAATAGCTTTTCAAGAGCTGGATCATTTTTAGAACTCTCTCAAGCACTGGCATTAACGCAAACCACCTTATTTTACTGTAACCCAGCAGTTTGTGATACTCTGTGTCAGTTGGATCTCAAAACTCTTTCAAAGCTTCTATTCGAACGCTGTAGAAATAGAAAGAAGAATAAATTTTCACATTGATGTAACAGTGAGACAATCTGCGACTGTTTGGATTGCATTGTGAACTATGTGGGCTTTTTTTCAATTTTGCCTAAAAATTATTAATACCCTTTCTATTCTTTCCTCCACAATTGCAGTTCATATTATCTTAAAAAAATACTACCATTTTCCTATTCAAATCATTGCAAGACAATACTTCCTTCAAATAATCAACAATTATAATCGATGTTTCACCTGGCTGTTCTTGAAACTCTGAAACCTTGATTTTGACGCCTTCGTATGGTAAAAATTGTGGGTCAAAATTGGGAATAATTTTATCGAGCTATGGTTTGAAGCATCTGCTAATAAAGTTATGCAGGGGACTTCACGAAGGTCCTCTTTCAATTCATCGGTTGCCATTGAGGCCAACACATTTACAACACATTTACCAACAATAACCCGAGATTTTGTACGAGCATATCTAAATTTTTACTCAAAACATGTTTGAATTAAATGAGAAGAGCACAGTTATTTGAGCGAAAGCTGTGATTTTCTTGCACCCACCGTATGAAACGCCCACGCACCCTCCGCTGCAGCTCTATCCAAACCTTTAGAAGTCAGCAAATCGGTTCTTTTAAAAAACGCAAGCATTGACGTAACGTAACGTTTGCTGTAGATCTACCACTCCTTTGTTTCATCAACGGATACTTGTTTTGCAAAATAATTTTAAAGGTACACTGGCGTTTAAGCATTTTTGTTATGGTTCAATCACGAACTCCGTCCGGTGTAAACTTAGGTCTTAAAGCACTGCGTTTGGTTGTTCGGTGAGTGAGTGCAGCATCTTTCCCGCTTTCGCGCATCATTCCCTCTCGCTTTCTCCCTCTATCTCTCTCTCGTCGCCCGACGTGCGGGCACGCGTTACGACCTTGCGAGTGCAAAAATAATAGGCAAGTAGTAAGGTGTTTATACCCTATCAAGTAAATACCAACCCGCTAAAGCGGGACGTTTTTGCCTTCGCTGGAGACAGCGGGACAGATAACCTGAAAGCGGGACTGTCCCGCCCATATCGGGACGTATAATCACGTTAGGTATAGAGGACACGTTTGGTTGTCCTGTCTCATAATGTGTACGACTCGGCCACACTTTTCACATATCACATAATGATGATCAACAGCACAGCACGGCTGTCCCAGACACCAAAAACAAATGCAAAATTTCGTGAATCCAGATTGCATCCCACGCCAATAACCTGTAATGAATATGTAAATCAATTAATATATATTTCGAAATTAAGTGCAATTAATTTATTTCTCAACATTTAGATCGCCACAAATTTTCCATTGATGCTCATAGTATTTGATTTTGGCCAAAATTATACGAATTGTGTCGTAGCATTCCTTAGTGTGTACTGCGTGAGCAATATGAATCGATGGTTTTTTATTTCCAATGTGAAGTAGAGCTGCCTTTAAATTGTACTTCAGAACCATCTATGAACAAACGACATTTATTATGATCATGTGCTGTATTCATCACATCAAATAAACCTTTGATGTCATTGCAGAAACACATGCCATTTTCTTTTTTGAAGAAAGGTAAAATTGCGTGATTTCTAATTCTGTGTATAGTGACCTAGGATCAAGATGTTTCCATTCTTGCAACCGTGAAGCAATCAAGTCTGCTTTTTGTTTAGATAAATTCAAATCGCGAATCAAATCACTCAGTTTCACAATCACAATCACTCACACAATCACGCGAAATTAAATGCTTTTTTTCCATAACGAAAGCGCTTTCATTGCTCGCCAGTGAGGAACACGAAGTTCTTAGGGCATTTTTTGCACTTATACCTGGACAAATTGGCCATGGATCCGTACGTGGAACTGGCTTCGACACGTCAGGATATTTATACCTTGCATTTTTTTTTGCATTTATACCGACGACATTCATTGAGCAAAAGTAGCAATCAAGTAGATGAGTTTTCTGTTCTCTCCATAACGTTGGCACAGAAAATGAAAAGTACATATTTTCACCAAGTGACCACTTGTACAGCTTTGTTCTGCACGCGTTACAAGACAATTTCGTACCCATCGGTTGTCAATTTTTTCTACAGCAAAACCAAAGTACTGCAAATACACAGCTTTGAGTGCATTTGTCATGATTTTTCAACGTTTTCTGAGCATATAACATCCACAAATGTAACAAAAACACTTTGAATCGACTCTGCATCGTTTTTCTAATTTTCACACGTTCCGAAACACAACAATAGTACAAAAAAAAAGTTCCAAAAGATGTTCGATGCAATGTGATCAGCTGTTATAAGAGCGCAGTTTTGCCACCATGTGTGAACTAGAACCAATCTTGACACACGGATTGAAAATCTGAGTTCAGGGCATCAAATAACGTTAAGAATCGTTCTCGTCTGCCCGGATCCAAAAGTTGACCCGAATTTGTAAAATTGTGTTATAGGTTGTTCTTGGGAAAAGGATTTTATGAAAACCAATTATTGATAGTTTACGTCAGCTACTGAGTTTACGAAGTTACATTTAACAATGAAGCCTGTTTCCAGGTGAGGAAGGCCTCTTCCACATGGGTTCCAGCCTTTCTTCCCTTTAAATATCCTGAATACTTCATTGTCCACTAAATCTTCATCCGTAAATCTAGTTTCCTGCAGTGCACAATATTTCTTCAAAACTTCGAGGAGCTGCTTTAGTTTGCCGGGCTTCTAGAGCGAGTTAATATTTAAAGTTCCAAATAAATGTATGTTGTTTTTCTTTGGTTTAGAGGATTTTTAATTTCTTGAACGACATAGTGTTTCAGGCTCTCCAGAATTTTTTATTTCTTGAACGACATAGTGTTTCAGGCTCTCCAGAATCCTTAGGCCTGATTGCGCCGCTGTTAGTGTCGGAGGACTGGTTACCTACTGGAGTAGTTCCATTCAGAGAAATTGACATCATGCATAGTTGTCTGAAATTTGGGGGGAATGGCTTTTTGGGCCATTTGGAGGTTAAAACTGGTTCCGGAGTGTATATTCAGCCGCTCCTAACATGGAGGAGAGACGCTGTTTGTAGCCACTCTTCTGGAGTTCAGACGCTACTGTTTGTTAGTTTTTGGTCCGCTCTGGGTCGTATTAAAACATTAATACGAGAAAAGATAAAACTTTTTACAATTTGACAGCTGTCAACCAAAACTTATATTTTATAATAATTATATTTTTATTAAACTTAATAAAGTCGGAACACAGCCTGAATATATAAATATATTCAACCTTTCCGGAGCTCTATAATATTGTTGAGTCTTTTTTAGGACTACCAAAATAAATCTCAGGTGAAACTTGGTATTATTTACTAGTTTTGAGTCCACCTTCGTGGCACTAATAAAAAACATTGAAAAATAACATTGTTTTTGTTTTTTTTGTGATTGTTTTTGAGATTTAAGATCATGTTTTTCCATTATCTAAGTGAACTGCCATCTTCAGACGCGTTTCGAAATTTATCTCCCATCAGTGCAGCTTTGCTGTTGTGAATTATAATTTGACAAACACTTACTTGAACGCCTCGTGGTTATGGATGTGGTTATGGAGGTTAGATTTTGTAACTTGACATTTCGTTAGAGCAATTTCAGTTATCTCAACTTTCTATCCACGTGCACCCCTTTCAAATATTTTTTAACACTTCGTACCCCTTAGAAAAAAAATTCTGAGATATGTTATTATAAACAACAACTGTACTTGTCTTTTTTACGTAATATACAATATCCAGATTGGGGTTTCAAAGATAAAAATATAGTTATTTATTATACAAGAGGACAAAATTAAGGTTTAATGAGATTTAAATTCGCGATTTAAAGCTTAATTTTACTCGCTAGTGCATACAAACTTTTCAATAATTTTGCTTTTCATTTAACAAGTTAAATTCAAAGAAATTCCATTTTGTTTTTTTTTTAAGAGAAGCATCTAAGTCGCCCGAAGCCCATTATTGTATTGTTGTCATGACAACGATAAAATTGTTGATTCGTACGTCTAAATCTTGTTTAGTGTTTAATTAATTTGTGTTTATTAACCACAAATGGATACATCCTAAGAATTATTGTTAAATGGTGACGCAATTGCGGAAAGATTACTCCCGCGGAAACAAGGCATTTATACAAAAAATGTGTAATAAGTTTTATAATTGGGGATCAAAAAAGAACATCAGCGAAGTCAACATTTAGGGTTGTGTTTACGGAGCCCACAAGTGAATTATTTCGATGCGCTGCTACGGATACTTTTATTTCACTAGCGAAATAAAAATTGTATTTCATTACTGTTCATTTCACGGTTTTATTGATCATCCCAATCATTGAAGCATCCAAGGAATTAAACGATGACTTTTTAAGGTAAAATCGCATCAAAATCATTACAAATCTTAGGAAAAATGTTATTCTTTATGAGTTCACTTAAAGACAGTTTATGCTTGTCTTTATATATGCAAAAACAATCTGCAATCATTTTATTGTGAGCAGTTAGTAAAATAATCTATTGGTTGTATTGTATTAATTACACTGGTCAACACAAGTTTTGTTTGCTTTATTTTTTTTCTGTAGTTGGGTATCTATATGGCCCTGACTATGAAAAAAATCCTGGAGATTGCTAACAGCTTTACTTTTTGAAATATACAGTTTTAATATTTTGGCATTAAAATACAGAAAAATAATACATTATGTTAACAAAATTTCTATTGAACACTAGCAAATGATCTTTTATAATATTCCCTTGAATGAACGACTTTAGGTAGATCTCGTTGCAAACTCCAGCAGTAGTCTGCCATCATATGTAAGCCCCACTGATAACGCTCTTCCATTGTTCGAAGATCCTGATGAAATCTTTCGCCCTGCTCCTCACTAAAATCACCCAGCTTTTGTGGAAATCGGTCTATATGCGAGTACAGGAAGTGGATTTTTATGCTCATGTTGATACCTAGCTGATGTAGTATTGTTGTAAGTAAAGTATTGATGATACACAGTTTTTACAAAGTTCGATATAGGTTTTCGATATTTTGCAAATATATATATTCGCCATAAATGTAGCAAAAACAATCGGGATTAAACACACAACATCTTCTTGACGAAGCCATATCAAAAAACATATCAAAATATATTTTAGTGTCCAATAAAAAACGAAAATCTAAGTAAAAATGGTATCTATAACTCAAAAACAAAAGCCGTTAGAGAAAAATTGTTGCCATATTTAAAAAATACGCTTCAATTTGAGATAGAAACATAAAAAAAATTACAGGAAACAAACAACTTTATTTTTTTTGTTGACCAGTGTTATTTATCAAAGATGATGAAGCTGAAATATTTTTAGATTTCAAACACTTTATAAAAAGTATTGTTTGAAGCACTATTTTTTGATGTAATTTAAATATTGGTATTTTTATTACTCATGCGGGATAAGTACTATTTTGGCGCCCGTTTTTGGGTGCGAGAAATGGTCGTTTGTCAATTCAAATTCAAATTATGCTTCGAGCACGCTAATATTCAATAAAAATCGATAAGTTACATAAAAACATTTGAATAAATAGAATATACACAAGCAAAACCTTAATATTAAAAAGTTGACGTCAAAGTGACATTTTTTTCATTACAAAATAAAAATTAAAGAAAACGTTTTAAAATTAGTGTAAATTCTATGATACCGGAGACTGAGGAGAGTTCTTATGACGAATTCACACCAACGAGGACAATTGAAAAATCAAATTCTTCATTTCTACTTCGTTTTTTTTATGGCTCGTGGACCACTATCTTGTAAGATACGTCCCCTCACATGAGTAATAAAAAATATTATCTGCAATTTGTGCGGTATTGTCAATTGCGAAAAGCGAGAACTCTCACTTCGTTCGTGAGCCCAATTTTGCTCTCGTGGGCAATTGACAACTTACCGCCCAAGGTTGCACATCATACTATTTTCAGCTTATATACACTTTGGCACACATAAAAAATTAATATTTTGGAACTTCGTTTCGTACCCTTTTCAAACCATTCGCGTACCCCAAGAGGTACGCGTACCACACTTTGGGAAACACTGCGTTAGAGAATTTTATTTATTTAAAAAATAATTTACTATTGGTAATACCATACTATATTAGAGATAATTATATAAACTTTATTAAAAGTTTACATGATTATCTATAATGTAGTATAGTATTACCAATAGTGTATTTTTATTAATTTTGGAATAAATTTGGATCTTGTTATTAGAAATTAAATAAAATTGCAATAATAAACGTTAAATTAAATGAAAAAATTGAATATTAAATGAATTATTGAAGTATATTTCCAATAAGTTTTAAATAAATTTGGATCCTGCAATTGATAATGAAATAAAATATTGAACAATTTTCTAAAATATGTTCGAATTAAATGAGAATTTGGAAAATTTGGAACTATTGGAACAAATGTTTTATTTAAATGAAAAACTTGAATACGGAATGAAAAAATAAATTAATAATAACAATAATAATAATCTTTTTTGTCACCAACAGTAGATAGTAGATTTGGTGGTGACTGGTCGCAGCACAGACCTTCATAGATCCAACAGTAACAAATGGCTAACGACTACAAGGTCTTTCTGCCAGAGAGTACAATCCGTTTAACATAATTTGACAAAAAAATATATGTGCTGATATGGGATGATGATAAGTCATCATATTCGTCTTGGTCCTCATATAGTGTTTCGTATACAGTCTTTGAAGGATGCCTGCGAGTGTTGTGTCTTAGCTCGCGTTTTATACAAAGTGAGTCAATGATTGTCCGATGAATATCTCTGTCTTTAAATCTGGTTAATAGTTGTTTATTTATGTCTGAGATATTTGAGACTTTGGTCAGGGTATATAAGATTGTTGGGTGAGTTATGGAGGATGAACGATGTAGTTTCAGATATGAATTTTAATGTCGGTTGTCGCTTTTCGTGCGTTAATCATAAGTAGGGGAGATGGAGGGATGGGCAGTCGGGAGACATGGGCACCCCCTCGTAATTGCAATTTAATTATAGTTTCAATTTTATCTTTAGGTTGGTAGTATATTTTGTTCACTGGTAACTCTGTTTATCCATATACTATTTGAGATTTCGTTAAATTGTCGCATTCAAACGCTGTATAAGATTAGGTGCTCGTCAATGTAAATATTTTGTTGTGTTTTCGCATTTAATAAACGAAGAACCAGCGAAAGGTATAAGATTATTTTTATTTTCTTTGTATTGTATATTTACTAACGTATAAATTAACCCGTAAGTAATGCCAAAATATTTAACAAAAAAACTTCAAGACTGTCTTGAAGTTTTTTTGTAAGTTGAAAAAAAAATTGTTTTTTTGTAAGTTGAAAAAGTATGCAGAGGGAGCAATGGGCATTTATTTTGAGGGAGGTTTGGGCATGCCCAATGCTCTTATCTTTAGTTACCTGATTTAATTAAAAAGTTCAAATTAATTAAATTTGCAGAAAAATGCCGTTCGTGTAAAAAAATAAGGGTAAGCGACGCGAAATTCCAAAAGACATAATATTAAGAAGTGGCAAAAGGTGGTAAGATAAAAACAACTGCTGATAAATATGATATCCCTGATCAAACTTGCAACTTGCAAAAATCAACTTTGTTGATTACGTTTGTGATTTATACACTGTTTAAGATTATTTAACCTTTTATTTTTGGTTCATATCATGCATATTGAGTGTTTTAAACATCATGCCCAAACCTCGCAGGGGGTGCCTGAACCTCCCTACCATAGGGAGCATTGGGCACAATTGACATGTTTCAGAAATTCTCTTGTAACTTTGAGACTGATTATAACTTGTAGACTGTTATTTGCGAACAATCTTGTCAAATGAATGGTGCGCTTGACCTAGGCAATACATATTTGATATATTAAAAATGTGCCTTTTTATTACCTATTATGTGAATAAGTGCCGATTTCTCCCCTACCTCCCCTATATGTCCATAGTCTAGGATAGGTCTGCATATAGCTTTATATATTTTCGTGGCAATTTGTATTGATATTCCGTTGTTACTAGAAGAAAAACATCGGAAATATGAAATGAATAATATTTTGTCACCCTGGAATAAAGTTTCATTTCTAGAGAAGCGAATTGTGGAAACATTTTAAACTTGCAATATTTAAACTTGCAATTATTAATAGATCAGTTGGACACGAAAAATTATTATGACTTGTGGAAGTGGAAGTCAAATGTCTTAAATCATTTCGCTATAAAAGTCGTATTCATGTTGCAAAATCTTAAACTGAGATTTATATAATATTTCCCAACGTTGATTTATTTTTTGTCACAAACGTTTAAATTCTGAAAACTAAAATTAGTTTATATTTTAATTTATTTCTGCTAATCCTCGAAATTTTCATTTCTAAATTATAAATGTTGCAACAAAAAAATTTAATATTCATTTTGTGTGCTCGAGAATTAATTGCTTTTAATTTCATGACGTTTAATTACTTTTTCTTCGTTTCAATTAGTCTCGTCCCAGTTGGCAAACTTAGAAAAGGCAGGTGAAAATATTTGTTTGACCCATTTCTGCAAATATTGCACTCGCATTTTAAGAAAGGCAGAGATGCGAAAACTTCCAAACCTTTAAAACATTTCCAATATTTGAATTTTAATATTTCTGCTCATTATGAATTATGCAAACTTTACAAGAATAATTAGTGTTAAAGGTACAAAACATTTTTTGGAACCGACAAATGGGGATAGGAAAAATCAAATTTAATAACGAAAAAAGTAATAATCAAATATTCAATAAACTGTTTCAATAAACAGGGAAAATTGTTATATACAGTACAGTACAGGGGTTGCAACCGCTCGTTACCTCTACGAGCTCTTGAAACTCATTTCATGTGGTGAGTTACTCAACGTTCCTCTGTCCTGTTCTTACTCTGTCCAGTCGCTTGTCTTTGCCTCCTCTGTTAATTTCCTCTACGTGGCTCGGTCTAAAATCTTGCTCCTCCATGCCTCTATCTTTAGGTTCTTAATGTCCTCTAGTACCTGATCCTCCCATCTGCTTTTCGGTCTTGCTCTACCTCTGCTATTCACTGGTCTCCACATTGTAAGCATCTATACCATTCTGTTATTTTCCATTCGATATATGTGGCCATACCAGTGGAGTCTTTGTACTTTTATCGCCTTAACATTATCTTCTCCTTTTAGGATGATTTGTACTTTGCAGTTCATTAGTTTTCTGTGTTCCCCTGCAGTGATTCTCTTAATCCATATATTCTTCTAATAATATTTCTTTCGAAGATTCTTAGCTTTTCCTGTTCTACGTTTGTTAGGTTCATCGTCTCTGTCCCGTAGGTCACTACCGGTCTAATTGCTGTTTTGCGTAGCTTCATTTTTGTATTTGTGTTTATGCTCTTGCTTTTCATGATGATCTTGTCTTTGTAGTACGATCTATATCCCGCCTGCACACTATGGTTTATCTCTATCCTTCGGTCATTTTTGTTGTTTATTATAATTCATAGGTATTTGAAGTCGTCTACTATTTCAAATTCGAAATTTCTCTATGTGCACAAATTTGTTAATTGTGGTCTTGTTTTCTCTGTTTACCTCTATGAGCTTTTTTCCTAGTTTATTTTTAGGCCTGTTTTCTTTGTCTCTTGTTCGACTTTTCGAATTGCTTCTTCCATGCTTTTCCTGTCACTGGCTAGCATTGTGATATCATCTGCGTAGGCAACAACTTGTATCATTTTATTAATTAAAGTTCCATTGAAAAAACACTCTCTAATTGCAGCATCCAATACTAGAATGAATAATGTCGTTGATAACCCATCACCCTTTCGTACGCCTAGATTGATTTGGACCGCTTCGGTTGTGCCCTTCTGTATCATTATCTCTGTTTTTGAGTTCCTCATTGTCATTTCTGTTAGCCGAACAAGTTTCTCTGGGATATTTGTGTCTTTCAGGGCTTTTATTACTTGATCATGCTTTAGGCTGTAAAATGCTTGTTTAAAATTGGGAAAATTGTTGAAAATATTAAATTTCATCTATGAAGATCAGGCTGGAAACTCGATGTGTGTGTAAATATTTAGAAAAGAAAGTATTTACATTTTTATCGATTTCCAATTTCAAACAAATTTTAATAATTTAATTTTATGAAACCTTTCCCCGTTCTTTGTGAAATTTCTTTGTGAACAGTTCATTCAATGCAACATTCTGTTCTTCTTTGGTCTTGCATGGTCTTGTCTAGTCTTGCCCAGTGTTGTTTATTCTTCTCTGGTATTCTGGTTTTCTATATTATTTTCTACTTTCCTGTCGAGTCTTATCTAGTCTTGTCTGGTCCTGACAGGTCTTGTCTTGTCTAGTTTTGTCTGATTTTGTCCGCTCCTATATAGCGTTTTAAATTTCTGGTACAGACAAAACATATTTTCTTATATGAGATGATTAAGCAAGGTGGGACTAGACTGGACTGGTGAAGGCCCGATGGTACTAGCATGTGTGGGCAATTCTAGCAAATCTAGACAAGAGGGGACATATCTAGCTGACGGTAGAAACTATTAAAAAGTCTGTAATCTTAAAAGGTTGTCTTGCTTGGTCCTGCGACTTGGGGCCTTATAGCGACTACATGAGTCTATTTAAAAATATATAATAATTTCTCAAACATTCCTCGTGAACAGAGCCTCGCCAAAAGCCTTCCATCTGACCCTGTAGAATAATAATTTCTTAACTTCCGTCCACGTTTTTCCTGCATCTTCCGCCTCTTTTCTGACGGTTCTTCGCCAATTTGTTTTTGGCCTACCACATCACATGAGTGCTTGAAGCTCACTTCTTCTATGCGACAAAAATCTAGTAAAGACTGATGAAATGAATGAAAAAGAATGAGGAACATGTTTAATGAAGAATAGTTTATTAATATTTTGAAAGACACTAATGACTGACTTAACATATGAGGAGCTCAAAGCCAGAGTGGGCCAAACCCATTCACTTGCGTAGTAAGATATTTGTGTTTAAAGTTTTCAGAAAACTTATTTCGCAAATTTAGTACATCATTACAACCCCAATTTTCACAGGATTTTGTAGATGCCCTACTTTTGAGAGGTAGTTAAAGAACAGGTGTTACAAAATTTTCCAATGTACATGAAAATTGGTTTTTCTTAGGCATGTCCCAGATTCTTAGGCATGGCTTTATCGATTTTCTAGTTTTGCCTTGCAATTTATAGACTTGGACCAAGAGAAAAATGCACCAGCATATTGTAGTTTTTAAAATGTCATTTTAATAAAATATATTGTAACATATTTACTTATTATTATAATAAAAATAATTTAAAAAGTTAAAAACTATAATAATAGTTATTAACATTCATCAGCCTCTGAATCACTCAAATCAAAATACTCTGATTCATCAACGTGTACGGAGTTTTTATTTATTTTTTCCTTTTTTTCCGTTGTCAAACTTAGGTAAAAGCGGTGAAATGCCGAAGGGATAAAATCTAGCAAAGATTGCAAGTCTGCTTTATTTTTCCGCTGAAATGGAATGCCCATTTGGGTGAAGTGCAGGCAAATTTTGTGTAATTAAAATATTTTTTTTATTATTTCGCTTTGCGATATTCACGTTATCATAGGAAAACACTGATTCGTTGTGACCGTAAGAAAAATCGGTTTGGCCCACTCTGGATCTCATAAGAACAACCAATTCAGTGATGCCAAAACCTGTATTGTGCTGCCATTTCTTAAGAAGGACTCAAACTAAACATGAACCACTCTGGCTCTGACCAGAATGATTTTGAATGTATGTTTCTTTACGTAACTCGATTCACGAAAAAATTAGGTTTGACCCACTTTGGCTTTGAGCTCCTCATATATCAATCGACAATATTGATTAATATATACAAGATGGCTACATTCTACCAGCTGGTCCTTTTTAGCAACTACGGTAGGTGTCGTATATTTTGGGGGATTTCAAATACAACAATCCCATTATATCCTTCAAAATATACTTAGATGCAGACATAATTCTAAATAGCAACAGTATTTAACATTCTCATATAATATATCAGGTTGACAAGTTTATTGTAGGGCAGTCCCTTTGTTAACACGTCTTATACTATTGTTTGCTACGCATTCTCTCAGAAAGTGGTATCCTATGTCAATATGTTTGGTTCTCTTGAGCCAATTTCAAGTTACATTCAATTGGAGTTTTCGATATATTACAATCAACCTTGTTGAATCTTTTCATTAACTGATCATTAGTAACTGAATATTTACAGTCATTCCCAAACAACTTTTGGGTTTACCCAGATCTTTTAATTTAAAATTATTTCCTAATTCTACTTTAATACAATTAACTTCCACCGTATCTTTAGAAGAAATTAAAAAAAATCATCGATATAAATACAAATGATGGTTATGAATACATTTTTCCATTTTATGAACATACATGGCTCAAATCCTGATTTTTTATAATTAGATTCTGTTAAGACTTCTTCCACTTTCTTGTACCATGCTCTGGATGATTGTTTAAGCCCGTAGATGGCCTTTCTAAGTTTGAGTACATTGTTGATTTTGAATTCAGTTCCTTCAGGCTGCATCATATAAACATTTTCATCCAAAACACCGTTCAAGAAAGCAGTGCTAACGTCTCGATGAACTATGTCAAACTGACTTTGTACTGACATAACAAAGAAAAACCTAATAGTGGATTATCGCACTACAGGTGAAAAAACAGTCATGAAAGTTTTCAGTCAAGAAAAATTCCGGGTTTTTGCGTAAACCCTTTTCCGACTAATCTTGCGCGATACCGCACTTTATCTATCAATCTTTATTCATCATCTCATCTATTAATCTTTATTTATAAATTTATCTATCAATGTCCTGTTTCCTTTTTGAACACTCACTTGCACTTTACAACAGTTCCTGTGTTTGAGGTGTCCACCAACTCCCAAGCGTCGTTTTCTTTAAATGAATCCAGCTCGTCAGCAATGGTACGCTTCCACTGCGCGCCGTCGGTGGCTGGCTCATCTCCCAGATCGATATCATTGGCACCGAAGTAAGTAACATAGCTTTCGAAGACCTTGGTTTTCTGCTTGCCTCAGGAATTGCAATATCCTGTGCGTACTCGTAATCATAACCTCTATCTCCTGCGATGTTGATGTCTTCTTGTGCTCCCACTAAATCCAGATATTCTTCCTCCACTTCCGCAGCTGGTGGTGTTTCCTGTCGATCTGTATCTCCCACAGAAGATGCATTAATATCTTCCTCTTGCATTGCTAATGTCATTTCCCCATCGATCAAAGTGTCTCTATTGTTGTTAATGGTTAGAATTTCCATGATTATCATTTCCCTACTTGTCGCAATTTTGTTGTTTGCTGGATTGAACAATCAGTAGCCCTTCTTGTTGTCATCAAATCCGACGAAGTACATTTTTTCGACTTTCTATTCCATTTAAGTCGTTTAGCTTTCGGGACGTGTACCATCGGTGTACTTCCAAATATTCACAGACTACCCAACTCCGGCTTCTTGCCATGCCAGACCTCATAAGACGTTTTGCTAGATAATCGTGATGTAGCGGACCTATTTCGTAGAAATACTGCGTGATGCACAGCTTCAGCCCAAAGTTTTGTATGCATGTTTGTTTCAAATAGCAAGCATCGCGCCTTTTTCACTATCGTCAGATTTCACCTCCATAGTTCTACACCTCCATTGGTCTATAAAGGTCTGCATGTATAATTCCGAGCAAGTTAGCTGCTCTATTTCCTTTGTGTGGGAAGGGAAGTCTAGACTGCTTACCCCCACAACACACCTCACAGTTAGCTGATGACGCATTTGCTAGCTCGTTACACCTGATGCCGTTTAATGCTCCATTGCACATTTCATTAACAAATTTCGAATTTAGATGTCCTAGGCGTCGATGCCATAAGTTTCCATCTGATTTCGCAGAGAAACATGAAAAATCCTTAACCAGTTTCAATCGATACACGTTATTTATTAATTCCGCCGTACCAATAATTTCCTTTTCTTGGTTAAGAATGTTGCACCCGTTTGCGTTAAATTCCACACTGTTTCCGTTTTTAATCATTTCACTCACCGATATTAACCCGCCATTTATGACGTGTATGTCTGTAAGACCGGGGGGTTCGAAAAAGTCGAACAACTTTTTTATCCGCCATCGAATTGCTTGGTGATTTCGTGTACTTTTCTTATTCCGCGTCGCTCACCGTTAGTCCATCCTGCGCCGGCGACGCTGACGCAAAACGCCAATTTTGGCGTCAAACCGGTGCGTGAGACCGGGGTTACCGACTACGCAAGTCAGTCATAGTTTAATTTTTGAATTTTAACTTTTTGATACGCTAATGAATTTATTTTTAGTTTTATGTTGATAGAAAAATTATTGTGATTATTATTATTATTCTCTAATCAGTAAACTTTTGGCATAATTTTATCTATATTTCACTAAAATATTTCACTAAAATACTTATAATTTATAAACCTAGTATTAGCATGTCTTACGATCGGTAAACTCGTCGTCTCCAAGCTATTCTACAAGAAGAACTATTATGTGATAACGACGTAACACAAACATTATCGGAAAGTGAAGCTGGTAGTGATAGCGAAACGTAAAATCCACCTGCAGATCAAATACAAAATTCGGGCACGAAGAGGATTTGAGCGATCGTGAACCGTCAGGTAACAACAACTGCTTGTTTTATTTTTGAAAGGACAAATCTACAAAATGGTGTAAAGAACCTCATCGTCAATCTGGCCGCTCTAGAAGTGGCAATATTTTAACTCAGTTACCAGGACCCAAACGGGCTATCTTAGGTGAAAGGGATCCTTTTGGAATTTGGAGGCTCTTCTTTGGCGATACCATAATATATGTTATTGTCACGTATACCAATCAATTCAACCGTCAATCATAAATATAACAGAGAAACATATGCCCGACAGACGAATGTCAATGAGGTACAATACTTTATAGGTTTGATTCTATTATCCGGATTTAAAAAATCGAATCATAGAAACGATGACGAGTTGTTTCGAACGGATAGTGGTTCGATAAAAAAAAATCTATTTTCTATGTCTACCCAAAGGTTTAACTTTCTGCTATGAGTTTTAAGAATTGATGATGCCACGACGAGGCAACAAAGAAAAGCATATGACAAGCTTTGCCATGTCAGAGAAATATTTGCGAGATTTGTCCAAAATTTCAAGGATAATTACTCCTTATCTGCTTTTGTGACTATTGATGAAAAATTCGTGGAAGATGTGTATTTAGACAATATATTCCGAATAAACCAAATCCTTATGGTATCAGGATTCAAGCTCTCTGTTATGCCAATTTTCATACGTCCCAAAAGCAAAAAAGAATGTTCTATTGATAAGCACTATGGATAATAATGGTACAATCGATGCCGCAACTCAAAAACCCGATATAATTTTGAGTACAATGGTACAATGGTACCAAGGGCGGGATCGATGTCGTCAATCGATTATGCGCGAATTTCAATTGTGCCCTAGCAACAGGGCGCTGGCCTATGGTTATCTTTTACGGCATGCTCAATGTCAGTACTATAAACAGTCAGTTGATACATACGTCTAATAATTCAAACTCAAAACTTGAACGCCGTCACTTTATTGAGAATTTGGCTATGAAATTAATAGAACCTCATATTAGAGAACGACAGGTTCAGTTGAACTTGCCTCGATTGATAAGACAAAGGCTTGCCGAAATTTTGAAGATTGATGAGGTACCTGGGATAACTAACCAGTCCTACTAGAAATGGTATGAGTGTGGATGGCAGACAAATCGAAAAACAATATATACTTGCTACCATTGCAATAAATATTTATGTCTGGAGCATGTAGTGCCAACATGCAATAGCTGCTTGGCCCTTGAAAGACTATTTTTAGGGGATTTTAGTGCGCCGGTGCGTAGGATCGGCGTCATCAAGGATATAAGTCAAATTCATGTCACAAGTGGCGGGTTAAATTCGTGGCCAATTCCGGTACACAACAACAGTTTTTAGCGTCAATTCACAGTAGCATTGAACATACAGCTTCTTGTTGTCTGCAACAATGATTTGTTGTTGTTGTTGTAGTTCTTGCACGTTTTCCAGGTTGGCCGGCTTGTATAAAAATCGTTTTTATTATAACTTCTGCTTAAGAATACGGCACTGAAATCGTTGATTTTTCCATTTCCATATTAGCTTTGATCGCCAGTAAGATTGGGGCAATTTCTTCTAAAGTGTCCAGGCTGTCCACAATTATGGCACTTATACACCGGTCTCGATTTTTGTTTTCCTTCTTGAAATTTGTTTCCTCTGTTCTTTGTTGCTGTCCAATTTACACCAAAGCCGCTTCCCTTGGACCCGTCAAATTCGTGACTTGATTGCATCTGTGGTAATTGCCATTCCAGAGTGTTCCACGGCCATAATCATAGAAGCGAACCTGTCAGGAAGTCCGGCAAGTAATAGTGAACCTATCCATTCGTCGCTAATGTTGAAGCCTGTTCCATTCAATCGTTGGCCAGTTTCCACCATCGTTGTAATGTAGTGTCCCATTGAGTCACAGTCTTCCAGTCGTATCGAGATTAGAGGCCGCAGTAATCCTATTCGTCTAGTGAATCATTTGGCATCATAAAGATCACTTAACTTTTTCCAGAGTTCTTTAGATGTTTTGGCTAGCTTTATATTTGCACATATATTGAAGGTCCCATTGCAAGAATCAATTTTGCCTTGCAATTTGCATCCTCTTGTTCAACTAGCTCATCTGTCGTCATTGGTTTCACATATTTCAATAATCCTTCAGGAATCAAGAAATTTTCCGCTGGAAAACTCCATTCGTCGTAGTTTTCACGAACTTCTAGTTGAGGCACGTTTAAAGCGTAATTCGCACTCATCGCGTACACTGATTCCGAACTTCCGCGGAAAGAATCACAATTTTACGCACGTCTGTCTTTTTGGTTATATTTGGTTAATATCGGAAGAGGTATATTTTCCATGCGGATAACACGCGCATTTATTTTGAGGTTATTCCAACCACGCGGTCGTTATATTTTTTTGTTTAAAGAAAAGCGCCCTCAATTATTTAGAGCCCATATCCTGATGAAATGAATGAAAAAGAATGAGGAACGTGTTTAATGAAGAACAGTTTATTATTATTTTGAAAGACACTACTGACTGACTTAACCCTTTGACGACGGATTTTAAAAAATGAAATTTCTGTAATTTTAACGATAGAAATCAGCTATATAGCTTGTTTAAAACGTGTAATGTTAATTTCAAATTTTTCCTATGCTGCAAATTTGAGATTTGAGTTTGGGACATATATGTCCCAACAGTGTTTTCTAACGGGACATATACACGTCCAAACAATGTTTTTTAGAAAATCAAACTATTATAGAAAAATAAGAAAAAAGTTTATTCTAAATGTTACAAGGTACATTTTTATACATGAAATGGTGTAAAACAGCTATCGCATAATGGGAGATCGCATGAGGTGCACATCGTTTTCGTACGATGTTCAATTTTCTTTTTGGCACAACTAAAGCACCTAATGCGTATTTTTCCTTGGACTCGTAAATGATCCCCAGCTATAGATTTTGGACAAGAATACGTCACTTTGACGCCAGTTTTTAACTTTCTATTTACTCCCACTATCTCATTTGAGTGGTAGTTGCTCAAGACAAGTACTTCTTTTGTATCTTGTCAAAAACTCGCAGTGAGTCCCGAATCTGTCGCAATGATTTTGTATTCGTCTCTGGCTAATTTCATCTTCATGTCTTGAACATTTTTCCTATTCCTGATAAATGATCCTGATGCGGCAAATGGTAAGTCATAAAGTAGTCTCACTGAAGCAAAAAATCGGTCAAAGCAGAGGAAAACTTTTTCCGTCTCTGGAATAAGCTCTACAAGCTTTTTGACAACACGTTCTCCAAGAGTGCAGTCTGAATTAGATTGTGGATCTTTACCCAAGTAAATATCGAAATTATAAACATAGCCAGTCTTAGCGTCTACAAAGCTCCCATATTTTTTTTAGCCCCGTTTTATGGGCTTGAGTGGAAGATATTGTTTGAGTGTAGATCGACCTTTGAATTTGGCCATCGATTCATCTATGCTCAAATGGGAGCACATAGATCGAGCCGACTGAAACCTTTGCTTCAAACAAGAAGTAAGGTCATCCACGTAGTAAAAGTCTTACCACTGTCTTCTGGCTTCTCAGGATCAGTGTAATAAATTTTAGATAAAAGCATGGTGAAACGATCTCGACTTATGAGTTGTTTGACGTATTCATTACCCAAGCTCTTATTTTTTGACCAGTAATCGTACAAGGAAAGTACACCATTGTAGCACATTATGAACATGACGGTATTTCCCGTTTATTATTTTTATTGAATATGCCTATTCTTTTATTAGTGTTTTGTGCTATGTATATAAATAAACTTTTTGAAAATAACTTCAAAAATACTTCCAATTTTGATGATGCGCGATGAAGATTTGCTGTAACGACTTCATCGTGAGAAGGAGGCATAATATTTTTTTGTTGAAAGTTGGCAATCTGTTTTATGTAGTTCCAATGAATGTAGTGCTTGTGCTTTTAACATTTTGTTGTTTCTCAGAATCAGCGATATTATCTGCAGGGTCAGTGTTTTCATCACCTTCCAATTCCAAATCACTATTTGTAGAAAAATCAGTTCCGCTTTCATCTGAATCTTGCTGGCGTGGCACATTTCTTTTTGATTTCTTGGCCTCGAGAGGTTCAAAATCGCTCTCAGACTCGTCATCAGTTGTGTGACAGGTGTCCTCAATTTCAGAGGACCATGAATTTTAAATGTCTTCTAAATCTTTTTCGCTTAGATATTTTTCACCCATACTGCAAATAAAAAAAAATAAAAAAGTTGTAACATTGGAGTTGCCACTGATGGGACATATATGTCCCACTAACTGAATGTAAGGCAAAAACTATTATTGCATGCAGTTTTATAAAAAAAATATAAACATATACACAAAAAAATAACCTTACCTTTTGATATAAACTAATTACCTTTTGATATAAATACTTCCCAAAATAAACAATAATGTAGGTATTATAACCACTATTTCACAAAGTACATGCTGTAAACTGTGACAACGAATGAAATAAAATGTTACGTTTGCTAGCCGGCACAACGTATATTAACGAGTATAGACGAAACTAGTCAAAAATACCATAAACACGAGTGGAAGAAGCGGTGGTTGTAATAGCACACAGAAAAGGCATCTATATATTTTTTAATTTGACATATATGTCCCGACAGTGGTCAAAGGGTTAACATATATCAAGCGACATTATTGATTAATATATACAAGATGGTTACATTCTACCAGCTGGTCCTTAGCAATCACGGTAGATGTATATTTTGGGGGATATCAAATACAACAAAGATTAGATATAACTAATTGTGATCAAACAAGAAAATACAAAACCAAATGTCTGATCATGTCCGGTCGTGTCCGCTCTTGTCCGGTCTTATCTGGTCTTGACTGCTCTTGTCCGGTCTTGTCTGCTCTTGTCTGATTTTCTCAGGGCTTTTATGGTCTTGTTTAGTCATATCTGATCCTTATTAGTTTTAAATGATGTTTTCTGGTATTGCCTGGTATTTGCTGGTCTTCTCTGTTCCTGTGTGCTATTGCTTGGTCTTGTGTAGTGTCTCCTGGTTCTTGTCTGGTCTTGACTAGCCTTCTATCGTCTTGTCTGGTATTGCCTGGAGTTGTCTGATTTAATCTGGTCTTATCCGTTTTCTCTTGTCTGGTCTTGTCTGGTCTTATCTGGTCTTCATAGGACTTTTCTGGTCTTGTCTGGTGTTTCCTGGTCTTGTTTAGTCATGTCTGATCTTGAGTAGCTTTGATTGATGTTTTCTGATATTGCCTGGTCTTTTCGGACCTTGTCTGTTCCTGCCTGCTATTGATTGGTCTAGTGTGGTCTAATCTGGTATTGTTTAGTCTTGTCTGGTCTTGTCCGGTCTTGTTTGGTCTTGTCTGGTCTTGACTGGTCTTGTCTGGTCTAGTCTGGTTTTGTCTGGTCTTGTCTGGGCTTGTCTGATCTTGTCTGGTCTTGTGTGGTCTTGTCTGGTCTTGTCTAGTCTTGTCTGGTCTTGTCTGGTCTTGTATAGTCTTCTATCGTCTTGTCTGGCATTTTCTAGAGTTGTCAGATCTAATCTTGTCTTATTCGATTGCTCTTGTATGGTCTTGTCTGATCTTGACTGGTCTTGTTCGGTCTAGTCTGGTCTTGTCTGGTCTAATCTGGCATTTCCTGGTCCTGTCTGGTCTCCTCTGGTTTTGTCTAGTCTTGTCTGGTCTTGTCTGGCCTTGTCTGATTTTGTCTGGTCGTGTATTGTCTTGTCTGGACTTGTCTGATCTAGTCTGTTCTTGTGTGGTCTTGTCCCGTCTTGTCTAGCCTTGTCCGTCCTTGTCGAGTCTTGTCCCGTCTTGTCCGGTCTAGTCTGGTCTAATCTGGTATTGTCTGGCCATATTTCATCTTGTCGGGTCTTGTCTGGCCTTGTCCGGCCATGTGGAGTCTTGTCTCATCTTGTCCGTCTTGTTATATGGTCTTGTATGGTATGATTTTGTTTGATCTTGTCTACTATTGTCAACTATTGTCTAACATCGTATCTAACATTTAGCATACAAATCTCAAAATATATTTTTTTTCAATAAAATGCTTACATATTATTTATGATTCGATAGTCGATTGTGTCGTTAAAAATAAACCGTAAGCGATCGCGTAATATAAATGCACAAATAAACGCGAAGGTCGTTTCAATAATATTTGTAGCTAAGCGTAAATATTGAGCACAGGAACGGCATCGTATCACCGTTGAGCATTGTCTCGGAAATCGATCGGACCACCCCAAGTCGCCCCGAATTCGCCTAGTCCTTGTTTCAGAGTCCTCTAAATCTGCCCGATTAGTGTGCAAAGTAAGCGCGCGGAGGAAAATTGATTCGTGACCAGGTAAACGACATTGGCATTCAAAGGTCACGGACGCACACGGATATCTTTATTGCACTTCCGAGGGCTAAATGTTAAAGAATAATCGATAGGTAATCAAATGAAAATTAAAAAGAGTCCTTTTATCGTCCATTAAATAAACTAGGCTAGTCAAACATGGCTGGAAGGACAATATTAGCACAAAACCGACTGGGGTCGCAATCTGTAGATTGGAAGTGGTGTCTTGTTTTTCTGTGACCTTTATAGATCTATTGTACCCCAGCCCCTGACTCTAATCGTTTGTATACTTATCCAATTAGAGCTCCTCCTCTTGTCCTGATTCCTTTAGGAATTACATGATCTGGGCGGGATTCAAGAATTGCAATAGATCGGTCTTTAATGTCATAAATTAAGCCGTGATTTTTGCCTAGTCGCAGTTCTTACTGCAGAGAACTGCCGGAATGGAATTAATTATTTTTGTGAGAACTGTAGGCATGGAATTTATTGTAGTGATTATTCAAAGGAGAATTTTAAAAGCTCGATATGGGGCTTTCAGGCCCTCCGAGTTTTCGCTTGTTCCGTCATACAACTGTCCGAGTCGAGCAAGATAAATTGATGTTTCAGCTTTATATAAATAGACGTCTTATTTCTGAAACTACATTCAAAACGAGACCATTTATTATAGGTAACAATAAGAAAGGAATTAAAAAAAATCACTGCGGACAGTTAAAACGGCTGATAGATAGACAGATAGATAAAAAACATGCTGTTGAAGAAATGTATTTGTTGTATACATGATATACAATGGGCTACCGACCACGATATATCAAGTTATATTTTTCAATAAAACTAATAATCCTTTTAAGGATTACTAGTTACCACATTCAATAATTTGTCTCGAGATAGACTTTCAATGTTAAGTTGTAAAATATGGATACAAGATCCAATATCTCTTGTCAATTGGCCCTTACAAGTGCCGTTGGATTTTCGGTTTTGGAGATATTAATGGCCGTGAGAGACATATGGTCTAGTTCGGCTGCCATATGTAGACTCTTTGCCGCTCTGCTCTAGCAGAACGTTGCCCGGTGTGCACCATCTTGGAGGTTGTCTACACGTCGCACGCACTGACAGCTGTCATAAATTATATTTTTATTACAAATTATTGGAGAGGCTAATATAGTTACAATAGAATATATCAAACTATAGACGATATTATTCCGCCAGACCTGGCTGGTTTCAGATTCAACCGAAGTTGCTGTGAGCAAGTCGAATCAGGAATATGAATCAGGATACCAAAGGGGACTAAAAACGTCAGTAGCATATGTTGATCTGACGGCTGCATACGACACCGTATGGCTCGATGGTCGAATACAGCGGTCGGGGAACTTTATTAACCATTACCCCAAAATATTTTTGTGTAAGTTAATATTACCCCCTCATTTTGAAAAGAAAAAAATCAATGTAAATTTAAATTAAACTTTATTTATTGAATTAATTTACACGGCAAATAAAAAATGTTACATGAAAATAGTAAGTGTGTAAAATTAATTGAAAACTTTCCCCTTTCAAGTTTTGGAGAAATGATGTTGCTTCATGTTTGATACAATAACTTCAAAATTGGGGCTTTTTGATGTAAGAGCAATTTGGATAGAGTCTTCGGCGTTTAATCGATTTCTGTTCTTCATTTTTATGATCATTAGAGTGGAATAGCCTTGTTCACAAGGGTAAGTTGTTGCAAATGGCAACAACTTTTTTACCGCCTCCTCATGTGCAATTTTGAAGGCCTTTTGACAACCAAAAACACGACAGATTTGCTTTGCTGTCAAATTGAATACGTGCTTCAGTATTAGATCGAAGTTCAAGAATTTTCTCTGCCAAACCTGGAGGATTTTCTGGTACGCTAGCAAGAGAAACGCTAGCAAGAAATTTTTCTTCGGAAAATTACTCTTTAATTATATTTGTGATAGGTCCTACTAATATGTATCTGATTTCCTAGTTTATATTTACAGCCATATAAATTCCTCTATTATGAATCGACTAACAAAATGATCTAGTTTTGTCCAACATCGATTTTCTTTGTTTATATGGATTAAGATAAGTCTAAATATGTATGGGCTTATCTAGTTATATCTGATTGTGTGTATCGAACTTCGATACAGTTTAGTATCGAAATAATCGGATAAAGTTTTATTAATAAAATTGTCGTATACATTTTTGTTTATTTTATATGTTAAGTCTGGACTAACAATAAGCTTTCGATACTAGATGCATGCGTATCTAGTTAGTGAACGTAATCCTCTCTGTAAAAGTATACCGTTTGTGAAGGACGACGGCCAGTGGAAATTGAAAATGTGAGCCGTAAAATAGTAATAGCCCGACATAAGTTTAACAGGAAGCCGATTAATTCCGTGCGTTGCGTTTTGTTTGAACGAGTCTGTCCAGTGCAGGCCGATGATAACTACATCAAACAGACCGTAGGTGCCCGGAACCCACTAAAAAATAAATAAACCCTTTTTTATTTGCGCCCATTAGTTCTGTATAAACTGGTGTAGCGCCGGTCCCGCAACTGTTTGCGTTTTGCTTTATGGCTGGCTGGCGTTTCGAGATAACGTAATTCTGTTTCGACTCGACACTCCGATGGGGCCGTATGTGGAAGCAAAAGAGATTAAACCGACGCGATGTTAGATTATAACTTCGTTATTTATTCTGTTTTTCGTTTTCCTGCTCAAAACTAAATTTTCATGCGCAAAACGGTTGAAACTTGGGATATTATGCTGGAAACAATCCAATCTTCCTTGAAAACTATTTAACTGTATATTTGGTGAAACATTCATTGAATTATTCAACTTTATTTCAAAATATTTACTTTATTTGATACGAATATTGTTTGAAGAATAGACAACACAAACTTTTTTTTCCTTGTACGTTGTTTTATTTTGTGTTTTTATGATTTTTATTCATCATTCACAAAAATTATAGACAACTATGCATATGCCCCTTAAAGTTCGCTTTGGAAGTGTTGGTTGTAATAAAACAGATTTTGCATATTTTTTTTTAGTTTCTAAATTGCGATAATAATTCGTGAACTTTGAATTGGTGAAACCATCCTACGTATATATCTGTAGACGAGAAATTTTGAATAATCTTTCGTATGAAACGTGAAGAAAATAGAATTTTCTGTAAGAAACTTTGCGACAAAGTCGTTTTTTGTCCGTCAAGTTTGTGATAATCAACTGTGAAACAAAATCAAACTTTTCCTTTGGTTTTTATTTAACATTTTTCTTGTCTAAAACATGCGATAATAATTTAAAACCTAAACGAAATTCTGAAAAATATTTCAAACAAAACTTATAGAAAATTCAATTTTCTATAAGGAAACTTAATATTTAGTAATTTATTTACTGTTAAGTTGGTAATAATCAATCTTGGACAATATCAAAACATTATTTTTTTTTTACATTTTGTTTTGTCCAAAAAAGTCGCCAATAACACGCAAACTAAACGAAATTCTAAATATTTTTAGTAAAACGTAATAAATAAAATGTAAAGAATTAAATTTTCTATATTAAACCATTTTATGTAGGGATTTTATATCAGCTAAGTTGATTGCAATTAAACATGAACAAAGTTTAAACCTTATTTTTGCTTTAAATATTTCTTGTCTCTTCTTCTTCTTCCAATGCGTATCCATTAATGGATGTTTGCGATAACATTTCCATTGCTTCCTTATTCCTTGCGGTGTGTATCAACTACTGTATATGGCGTAGCCCTGTCCACTGTCTGATATTTCGCAGCCAGGACATTTTTTTCCTTCCGATCCCTCTCCGGCCTTCGATCTTGCCTTCGATCAATAGATGCAAGAATTGATATTTCGTGTTCCGCATTATATGCCCTAGATATGCCGTTTTTCTTTTCTTAATCAATTCAAACAGTTCACGTTGTCTGTTGACACGTCTTAGAACTTCTTCGTTTGTTAATCTAGCCGTCCAAGGTATCTTCAGGATTCTGCGATACAGCCACATCTCGAAAGCCTCTAATTTGTTAATTTCAGCCGTCTTTAATGTCCAACCTTCCATACCGTAAAGAAGCACCGACCAGACGTAGCATTTAATGAATCTGAGTCTTAGGTTGAGGTCAAAATCGGAACAGGTCAGCACTCTTCGAAACCTCAGGAATGCCTGTCGAGCTTGTTCAATGCGACATTTTATTTCCTTGTCTGATGTCCAGTCTTCGAAAAGCCAGATGCCCAAGTATTTAAATTTTTTTACTCTTTCTATGGGCCCTGCGTTAAATGTTATGGTGGAGTTTTCAAACATATTTAGGTTTCTAGAGATAATCATAAACTTTGTTTTTTTGATGTTGATATTTAAGCCCATTGATTTGCTCTGTTCTCCTACCTTGTTGACCAGTTGTTGTAGGTCGTGTATGTTATCCGCGATTAAGACCGTATCGTCAGCATAGCGGATATTGTTAATCCACACTCCATTAACTTTGACTCCCATTTCCACCTCTTCCAAAGCCTCTTGGAATATTGTTTCCGAATATAAGTTGAATAGGAGTGGAGACAGCACACATCCCTGTCGTACCCCCCTTCTAATCTGTATGGCTTTGGACATATTATTGCCTAATTTGATTTGCGCTGTTTGGTTCTAATACAGGTTTTCAATGCATCTAATGTCCTTTTGGTCTATATCAAGCCTATTGAGGAGCTGCATTAATTTGTGATGTTGTACGCGATCAAATGCCTTTTCATAGTCTATGAAACATAGACACACATCCTTTCTCTGATCATAGCAGTTTTGGACAAGCACTTGTGTTGCAACTATCGCTTCTCGTGTACCTAAACCCTGTCTAAACCCAAACTGCGAGTCGCCTATGTCTCTTTCACATTTTTTGTAAATTCTCTGGTGTATGATTTTGAGGAATATTTTTAAAGTGTGGCTCATCAGGCTAATAAGTCTATGATCTTCACATTTTCTTGCATTGGTCTTCTTAGGCAGGGGGATAAAGGTAGAGCACAACCACTGTTTGGGGTAGTGAGCTGTCTCATATATGGTGTTAAATACTTTATGTAGTGCTGTGATGCCTCTTTCATCTAGGAGTTTAAGTATTTCTGACGGAATTTCATCTGGGCCAGCCGCTTTGTCATTTTTTGAATTACGTATAGCGTTTTTAATCTCGCCCTTAGTGATCGATGGGCCGGTCAGAGAGTTATTGGTTAGAGAGTTATTGGTGCCAGCTGGGGGTCTGTCGTCGTCAAAAAGTTCTTCAATATACCTTTCCCAGACATTGTTCTTTTCTTTGTTGTCGAGGACTATCTGGTTGCTAATATTTACTGTTATAGTTGATCTCATTTTTTTATATATGCCAGCAGTCTCCTTTAGCTTTTTGTGCAGATTAAAATCGTCGTGTTGATTTTGCAGCTGTTCTATTTCTGAGCATTCACGTTTAAGCCATTCGTTTTTTGCTATTCTAATCTTTGATCTTATTAGTCTTTGAATTTCTTTGTACCTGCTGCTGTCCGCCTTGTTCTTGTGTTTTCGACGTTCGTCCATTAACAACAAAATCTCATCCGTCATCCAGTTTTGCTTTTTGTTCTTTGTCCTATATCCTAATCTGTTTTGCATTGAGTTTGTTGCAATATCCATTATCTTTGTCCAAGATTCCGTCGGCTCATCTCCAATATTCGATGTTATTGTTTGATTTTGTGTGTTTATCTCATTACACATCTCAGATTTTATTATTGGATCCCTCAATTTTTCCAACGCCACCCGTCGCTGTGTGGTTGACTTTCTTTGCCTTGACAAGGAAATTTTCAAGACGACCATCAACAGCACATGGTCAGAAGGTACATCTGCCCCAGGATATGTGACGGCCCTCTTGATGGTCGAGCTGAATCTCTGGTTAATTAGGATGAAATCTATTTGGTTTCGCACTAAATTATGTAGTCGGTCCGCTGGGGACTTCCAGGTATAAAGTCGGCGAGGGTGTAGTTGAAACCATGTATTTATTATTCTCATGCTTTCCTCTTGGCAGAATTGCAAAAGTCGATCGCCTCTCTCGTTCCTTTCTCCAAGACCATATGGTCCGACCAACTCCTCAACTCTACCCTTACCTATTTTGGCATTGAAGTCACCCATAAGTATGTTGACGTCGTGTTTTTTAGTCAATTTAAGCAATTCTTTGACTTCATCATAAAGCTTTTCTACATCATGGTCCGGCGATTCCGCAGTTGGTGCATATACCTGTATTATATTAAGATCGTTTGGCTTGGCTCTGAGCTTCAATAAAGCAGTGCGGTCCGAGTATGGGACAAAGTCCACCACAGATTTCAATAGTTCTTTAGTTATAACGATTCCTACACCCTTCCTATGTTTTGGATCTTCATTACCAGAGTAGAAAAATACTCCGTTATCCACATTGCACTCTCCGACGCCAGGCCACCAGGTTTCTCTTTCTCGTCTCTTTCTTGTCGCAAACAACCGAAATTCGCGAAAACCGAGCGAAATTTTGAAAAATGTTTCAAATAAAACTTGTAGAGAAATTAATTTCCTATAAGACAGCATGTATAGAAAACCTATCTAGTAATTTCCTGCTTGTTAAGTTGAAAAGTAGTAAATGTTTTGGATTTTTTGAGTTTGAAGATTTTAAACTAAGAACCACTTGGGTCTTTTCTTCAAAAAATATATTTGCAATATAAATGTATACTTTCCTTAACTAATATAGCCATAAATGAATATAATTGATATATACAAAGAAAAACTAATAAGATTTTACATTATTATTTATTCATTATACATGTTAATTTGGTACTTACGTATTAACGCCATCGCCTCTATATTTTTGAATGCCGCCAATCTACACCTAACCTAACCTAATCTATTTTTATGATAAATCATAAAATAAAACATTTTATTTAAAATTAAAACATTTTCAAAATTAATAATTCAAAAATTTACAGAATTTTTGTGAAAAATGAGTCGATATAGAATTTAACATACATTCAAAATTATCTCTATTATCTTTCACCTGATACTGTCGCCATATAAAATCTAATAAATAAGATTGCAAATAATGTCTCGTTATCCTTCTATGTCTCTTGTTCCTCCATTTAACACTGTTCCACATTCTCTCAACTGTTTGTGTATGAACTCCTGTATCAGTATCAATACCATCACATAAATTGTATCCACATTGTAGTGGAAAGACATATATAGGCCTTGTAAAAAATGAATATATTTGGTAAATGATTTGTTATATAACTAGAAGGTGTAATATTTTCTATTATTTCAGAGAAATATTTGGGTTTTTGTAATAAAAAAATTAACGTTTTATATACAATAATTCTGACGTTTATGTAAAATCTGAGTGTATCACTGGTCACATAACTAAGAATGTTGATGCAGTTGGGTCAGCGTTGCCAAATTTAATTTTGATAACATAATATGAATTATTAATTTTTTTCTGTTACATAATTGGGTAAAGTATATACAAAATTGGTTTCCAAAAATTATTTGTCCTAATGTAACCGGGGTTAAACTAAAAAAATTAAACTATAAAATTTATCTGTCCAAAGGTCATTGCCACTTTGTCCCATATTGGATCGAGAGTTTATGTTATCTTGATGAGCGTATGTTATCTTGATTTATCTGCCCGCCTCGCGGCGGACAACCTAATCTAACCGGGATTAAATCAACGGTCCTTGCCACTTTGTCCTATATTAGATCGATTGTTCACGCTGCCCCGCGTGTGTTGATCTTGATTTATCTGCCCGATTCACGGCCGGCAACCTAATCTAACCGCTGTTAAACCAAAGGTCATTGCCACTTTGTCCTATATTGAATCGAGAGTTTATGTTATCTTGATGAGCGTATGTTATCTTGATTTATCTGCCCGCCTCGCGGCGGACAACCTAATCTAACCGGGATTAAATCAACGGTCCTTGCCAATCTGTCCTATATTGGATCTAGACTTCGCGTTGCCGCGCGTATGTTGTGTTGATTTATCTGTCCGCTTCGCGGCGGACAACCTAATCTAACCGCGGTTAAGCCTACGGTCATTGCTATTTTCTTCTATATTGGATCGAGAGTTCGCGCTGCCGCGCGTATGTTGTCTTGATTTATCTGTCCGCTTAGCGGCGGACAACCTACTCTAACCTGGGTTAAACCCACGGTCATTGCCACTTGTCCTATATTGAATCGAGAGTTCGCGATGCCGCGCGTATGTCTTGTTGTATGTCTTGTATGTCTTGATTTATTTGTCCGCTTCGCGGCGGACAACCTAATCTAACCGGAGTTAAAACAACGTTTATTGCTAGTTTGTCCTATATTGGATCGAGAGTTCGCGCTGCAGCGCGCATGTTAGCTTCATTTATCTGTCCGCTTCGCGGCGAGCAACCTAATCTAACCGGGGTTAAATCAACGGTCCTTGCCATTTTGTCATATCTTGGATCGAGAATTCGCGCTGCCGCGCGTATGTTGTCTGGATCTAACCTGGGTTAAATAAATAATTAAGATAAATCAAGACAACTTACGCCCGGAAGCGCGAACTCTCGATTCAATATAGGACAAAGTGGCATGGACCGTTGGTTTAACCCTGGTTAGATTAGGTAGCCCACCGCGAAGCGGAAAGATAAATCAAGATAACGCACGCGCGGCAGCGCGAACTCTCGATTCAATATAGGACAAAGTGACAAGGACCGTTGGTTTAACCTTGGTTAGATTAGGTTGTCCACCGCGAAGCGGAAAGATGAATCAAGACATCATACGCACGGCAGCGCGAACTCTCGATTCAATATAAGACAAAGTGACAAGGACCGTTGATTTAACCCTGGTTAAATTAGGTAGCCCACCGCGCAGCGGAAAGATACATCAAGACAACTTACGCGCGGCAGTGCGAACTCTGGATTCAATATAGGACAAAGTGGCAAGGACCGTTGGTTTAACCCTGGTTAGTTTAGGTTGCCCACCGCGAAGCGGAAAGATAAATCAAGACAACATACGCGCGTTGATTACCCCATATATGGTTAAGAACATATGTTGTCTTAATTTACATTCGTTAAATCGTGTTAATCTTCTCTGTATAATATCAATTTCAGTAATAATATATGTATTAAATATTTGTCTTATTAAATATTTGAGATCTTTCCACCTCAGTTCAGAAGGCAATGCGTTGGGCGCAACCTCCCAGAAAAAGGAAACATAGGTGGTGGAACGCAACTTGTGATCAAGTCATTGAGAAAAGAACACAGGCGTGGATTAAGTTCAGTAGTAACAGAACATCCGAAACATGGAAGGAATTTCACGAAGTTCAGAAAAAAACATCAAAGGAAATTAGAAGAGAAAAACGAGCACTCGACAACAACAGGCTAAAAGAAATTGAAGAAGATTTTAAGAGAAATAATACAAGAAATTTTTACAGAACATTCAAAGAAAATATTAAGGGTTATCAACCTCCTAGCCTCTGTTTTAGAACAGAAGAACAGATGGATCCTTGGAAACGAACACTAAAGAAAACTGTAAAATTCTGAAACTATACTTTAGTACTCTTCTCAATTGTAAAGAACCCAAGGAAAAAATGACCTTCCAAAAAACCACATCCAATCCTGATTCTACTCCACCTACAATAGAGGAGATAGAGGAGATCATACAACAAATGAAAAATAACAGAGCGGCAGGAGAAGATGGCATTATTGCTGAAGTGTGGAAGCTTCAAGATAAAGACATTTTAAAAACAATTCATAAGATCATTACAGACATTTGGATCACAGAAAAAATGCCAGAAGAATGGAAATGTGCCTTGATCCACCCATTACATAAAATGGGTGATAAGTCAGATCCAAATAATTACAGAGGTATTTCACTAGTGCCAGTCACTTACAAAATATTCTCGAAAGTGTTATTGAACAGACTAGAACCACAAGCAGATCATCAAATAGGTGAATACCAGGCTGGCTTTAGGAAAGGGAGATCATGCATCGAACAAATTTGGAACCTCAGAACAATATTGAAAGTCAGACAGAGAAATAACACTGTAGTTACCTTTGTGGACTTTAAAAAAGCGTATGACAGCATTGATAGACAAACGCTCTTTGCAGTACTGGAAGAATATGGCATTGACAAAAAAACCAGAACACTAATACAACTAACGCTCACGGACACCACCTCAAAGATCAAGTGCATGGCTGAAATCTCAGAACCCTTTCAGATACGCACAGGTGTCAGACAAGGAGACGGCCTCTCACCAATTTTGTTCAACATGGTCTTAGACAAAATTATTAAGCAGTGGGAGAAACAAGTGAAAGGCATACAGCTAGGAAGAACACGCGAAACAAAAACAATCATTAAATGCTTGGCATTTGCAGATGACGTTGCCATAACCAGCAATAATACACAGGAGGCAAAGAAAGCACTGGAGCGATTACATGAAATAGCCGCTAAAACCGGTTTACAGATATCGTATGAGAAGACCGAATACATGGAACGACATACCAACAATGTACATACCATACATACGACTTATGGATCTATACAAAGAGTAGCAAAATTTAAATACTTACGGGAATATATACAAATAGGAGGATCAAACAAAATGTCTAACATTAAACGAACGGAAAAACTCCAGAAAGCATATAAACTTACATGGTCACATTATAATAAGAAAAGCATATCAAGGCAGGCCAAACTCAGACATTACAAAACAGTTGTATTGCCTGAAGCATTGTATGCGTCAGAAACGACCACAATTGGAGCATCTGGCATCATAGAAACAGAAAAAATTCTTAGAAAAATATTTGGAGCAGTACACAGAGATGGGATATGGATGAAAAGACCTACCAAACAGCTATATGAACACACAGACATAATAACAGATATCATTAGAAAACAAAGACTAACTTTCTATGGGCACATACAGAGAATGAACAATAAACGACTTACAAAAAAAATCTTTGATGTAGTAAACAGTTCAAGTAGGAAAACAAATTGGTTTCATGAAATAGAAGATGACTTAAAGCAATTGAGGATCAATCAACAAATGATAGAAGACAGGAAAAAATTCAGAAGCAAAATTACGAATACCAAATTTTTAGTAAGCGAAAGGAAGATAGGAACATTGTGGACAGAACAAAGGAAACAGGAGCACACTCAAAGGATGAAGAGATTTTGGGAAGAGAAGAAAAAGAAGGGAAAGAAGTGAAACTTGTGTCATCATGAGTTATTTAAGTTCAAACACTGTCCATATGGGCAAAAATGATGTAATAATATGTATTAAATACATTCATTCTTACTTTTATTCTTGCGCAGGGTCATTATGCTAATCTTCTCTTTATCGTATCAATTTCATCATTAGTATTCATTATTATTATATTGAATACATTCAATCTAACTTTTATTCCTGCGCAGGGGTTTCACGTTAATCTTATTTGTATCGTTTTAGTTTCAGTATTAGCATATGTATTAACTAAAACTTTCTAAAAATTTACATTACATTTGTTAGAATTTTTCAAAACCTCCTATTTTTTGCAAATTTTTCTTTAAAAGAGGTAAAAGTGACAACGCTGGTTTATCTACATGGGCATATTTTTAGTTATGTGACCAGTAATACAAGTATGTTGTTTAGATATGTCAAAAATCTTCATTTCATCAAATAAAACTTCATTTTACATTTTTTCGCTTACTTAAAATCATTTAAATCAAGTTAAGAAACGAGAAACTCTATTTTCGGAGTTTACCGAGTTTAGTTTACACAAACAGTTGGAAGAATGGGGGGCAGTGCTAAATTGAGGAACAAGAAACATGAGGGCAGCGAGACATCATTTAGAATCTTATTTATCTGATTTCGTATGGCGACGGTATCAGGTGAATGGAAATAGAGATAATATTGATTCTATATTAATTTCTATCTCAAGCAATTTTCAACCAACATTTAGAAAATTTTTAAATAAAGTGTTTTGAATTTTAAAAATGTTTTAATTTGAATTAAAATATTTCATTTTATGATTTTTCATAAAAATTTTAGGTGAAAATTGACGGGATTTAAAAATAAGCGGTGGTGGCGTTAATACGTTAAGTACCGTTAATTTTTTTGGAATCCAAATAATGATCTGTTTGTATGTGGCAAAAATTCTGGCAGTATTTCACGATTTTTTTTTTCATTGTTCCTATTGTGGGCTTGAGACGCCGTGGAATAAATATATCACTCACGGTTTGCAGAGGAATTTATTTACAATCATATACTACCTGCGTTCCACAATAAGTGAGCTGTTTCAACTTTTATTGAAATTTATTGAACTGTAATAACTTTTTTATTAATTTTAACTATAAACATATAGTATTTGATATTTCATAATGAACATAGTCAGCTGCGGAATTTTTGATAGTTAAGTTGACGTTTGCAAATAGTAGTACTAGTAGTAAACAGTTTCACTTGATTTTTGACACCAGCTGCAATCATAGTTCTTGTTTAAAAAATCTTGAAAGAGTTGGGGTTAGCGAAAAAATGCCAAAACCTAATTTAAATAATCAATAGATGTTGCAACTTCATTGGAAAGTGCAGCTTCCGCTTAGTATCAATTGCTGCACCGATATCATTAATACTGCCAATGTATTGCAGAATTCACTTTAAACTACTAGTAAATTTGTTCAGTTCATAACTGTACTTAATTAATGTGTAGTTGTATCAGAATAATTCATTAGAAATGTTTCCATTGTTTAAATTCTTAATTTTTTTTAAGAGCTCACTTATTTTAGAATTTTTAAATAGGTTTAATAGCTCACTTATTTTGGAACGGAGGTAATAATATACAAATATACAAAAGATTACAACACTGTATTAAGGAAATGGCGGAGCTCCACGTATTCGAAGAACTTGGATATAACTGGAACATACTTTAACTATTCACTTGAATGTAACTGATGTCTCGGAGGCGTAGTACTCGGACTGTCTTCGTGCCTTGACTTACTGTTTATTCGGGGGTCCCAGTATTTATATTTCGTGCAGGTAACTGGTCCCTCCTCTGGGCGTGATTATTTTGCTTTCTTCGGTTATATCGTCCCTTTGGTGATTACCGATTCTCGGGAGAAAAATATCCTGTCGTAATCTTCCCGAGGATTACACTATCGACCCTCATAAAATATTTGCGGAAATTTGTCGGAAAGTATTCGGGTAATTACTGTAATGCCCTCGTAAAACTAAAATAGGTTTGAACGGCCCGGCCAGTTCCTGCTACATCACCCCCTTGCCAGTGATAATGCTACATAGAGTTTGTCAACAGAGTCTTTTCCGGCTGTTGTTTGTTTGTTGAAAGTTGGGTAGGTTTTCTTCATCGTATATCTGCTTGCAGTCGATCTGGGAATCATAGACATTGTTTGTTGTTGCAGGCGTCATCGTAGACGGTTGTAGGCGTCATCATAGACGTTGTTTGTTGTTGCAGACGTCCTCGTAGACGGTTGAATGCGTCATCGTAGACCTTGTTTTTGCAAGTTTATTGCAAGGCGTCTTCGTAGACGTCGTTTGCTGATAGGCGGTTTCCTACGCAAAACTAGCTTGCAACTAATAGTCGCTGTTGTGGCGTTTGCTCGTAGGCGTCTGGTAGAGTTGAAGTCGTTACCGTAGACGTTGATTGTTGTTGCAGACGTCCTCGTAGACGGTTGAATGCGTCATTGTAGAACTTGTTCTTGCAAGTTTATTGCAAGGCGTCTTCGTAGACGTCGTTTGCTGATAGGCGGTTTCCTACGCAAAACTAGCTTGCACCTAATAGTCGTTGTTGCGGCGTTTGCTCGTAGGCGTCTCGTAGACAGTTGAAGTCGTTACCTTAGACGTTGTTTGTTGTTGCAGGCGTCCTGGTAGACGGTTGACGAGTCATCGTCTGAATTTGTCCAAAAGTATTCGGGTAATTATTGTAATGCCCTCGTAAAACTAAAATAGGTTTGAACTATCCGCTACACTATCATTTTTATTTTCTAGTAATTCCTTAGCTAGCGTATAGATTGAATGCCAGTTATCGCATGTCAAATTACTATTCCTATCTTTCATTTTCTCGAGCAAGCGGTGAACAATCGCAGTAGGTGTATTCAGCAAGCTATATCGCAAACCTGTATATAACAAAGACCATCAGATTGCTTTCCGCAATAGACTTCCAAATTTGATAGATAAAATATTTTCGCCACACAGATTACAAAAATTTTCAACCCATACTTCGATGGTTTATTTGGTATATATTGTAGAAAACACCCAGCGTGCTCGAAAAGGTATCAACATTTTGTCAATGGTTATGAATTCGCCCACGGAAATGTTGTTTATCCATTTTTTAATTAATTCGACTACTATCCATCTTATTGCAGCCATATTATCAAACTGCATTCTTTTCTCCTTTGTACTTTTATCGTCGAATCTAATTATAGAAAACAAACACAGAAATTCCAAAAGGATATTAGCACCCATTTTACTAAATTTGCATTTTTTGTGCTAACTAGTCAAATCTTTAGCAAAACAGTGATTTTTATTTTCATCCTCTTCTTCGAAATCATCGGATTCATTATCTTTAATATCTGATTCATATTCAAATAGACGTATCAGCATCATCGTGCGGTATTTTTTCATCCGAATCGCAAATCATTTGGGGCAACCCGTCCAATTCCGCTGGTGTCAATTTCTTTGGGTTTGTTAATTTTATTTTATTCTTAAAATTGAATGAAAATTTTGGAGATGCGCAAACACCCTATATTATATAAACAATGGAGAATCCAATGTTAAAACATTATCTTGATTATACTTACATAACCACAAGCGCGGTGTACGAACGAAAGTACGAAAAAGAGCAGTTCAACGGGCCGTTACCAAAACAATATTGACTAAGCATTTAGTAGACATATTGGGCGTAGGTTACTTGAAGCAGCATAGTTGTGGGAACCACACCGTGATGCGACAGCATTTCTTGAAGTATTGGTGTATTTTTTACATCAGCACGAGTAGTTAAAAAAAATAAGTAAAACAGCAGCATTTATGTCGCTGTGATCCACCAAAACCCAGAAAAATGTTATTTGCCATCTACGGCTTGCTATTGCAGTTGTATACGCGTGAAAAAGTTCTAAAAAGTATCACTGCCATTCTTAGTACTGTTATAATTCATAACAGTACTATTTTTTGTTGTTCCATCATTTACCGCGTCTGAGTATTATCTGTCTTATTTTTGCGCATAGTATTCTTATATTCATCTAGCATTTTGTGGAATAAGTTCACAGAAGAAAACCAGTTGTCAACAATGGTGTTTCTACTGCAAAGCTGTGCTGATGAGAGATAAATCTCGAAACGCGTCCACAGATGTCTATCCACTTAAGGTATCGGAAAAACATAATCTTGAAAACTTATTTTTATGGTTTATGTTGAGTGCCACGAAGGTGGCAAAGTGACAAGATTTGGATTCAGTTCCATAAACGGATTAAGAGAGTGTTCTTACATAATCAGGAACTGGCTCCTAATTTTTAGTTGATACTGCTCCTACATAAGGTACAGCGTTGATCATATACCACGTTCTGGCGTCATTCAACAGTACTATTTTGATGCCGAATTTAACTGGTTTAGAAGCTAGGTACATATATGCGAAATGGACATCTGCTTCTATATCTCATGAATTGTTCATCTATTATGCAATACGAGTGCAGTGTATAATATTTTAAACAGTTGAAGATAAATTTGTCCCATATTTTCCTAATTGCTGCCTATTTATCATTCACACGTCGTGCTGGTCAAGTCTCTTTATCGTCAAAGCGCAAGCAAGAAGTTAAAAATTCGAGGCGTTTTAGAGACATTGTTGCTCTCAATAATTTAAAATAAAATCGTTCCAAATTTATTTATAAGACCACAATTCTTCAGTAGTAACGTTCCACGATTTTTTTACTCCAGATAAAAAGGCAAGCTCGATTTTCTCTCGTTCTGCGTTACGATGGCATAACTGCAAACTTTTCAGTAAACTTATTTCTCGCGTAATTTCTTCATTAGTTTGAACAAGAACTGAATCTAAATTTTTTTGATGAAATAAAAGGACCCTGCTTCTAATGGAGTATTAGCATGACTCCTTTTGGTCCTGGCATAAGTTATACTTTTTTTTTTTTTGAGCGTCTATCTCTGTTCTCTGGTGCTTCTATACTCCATCTGTACTCATTCTATCAAATGAGGTCCGTCATGGTAATAATCCATTAGAAGCAGGGTCCCTTTTATTTCATCAAGAAAGTTTATCAAGATAATCTGCTTGTTGATGGCTGTTCCTCCTCTAAATCTTCATCACTCTCTTCACTTTCTGAAATTTCTTGTTCTTCCACATCATCTGTATCCTCGTCGACATCCTATTTGGTATCATCTCCGTTAAAGGAATCTTCTTCTTGTTCGTTCAAAAAAACTCCATTTCTTCTTCAATCTCTCTGTCCGTCAAAATACGTCGACGGTCAGAGTTTTCGCCGACCTGAGACTTAATGTTGATTGTGCGCCTTTAATAGCTTGAAATACATTATAAATTACAAACTGAAATATAAAATGGTTTAAAACAACTCGCCAAAGGATCCTAAACATACAAAAATACGTGAAAGACACCCTGAGGTCAAACTGACTCCAAATACACTTCGAGATGTTGTATTCTGGACACCAAATAAAATTGGACAAAACGCCGGCAGCTACAGCTGACCGATATAAAAACTAAAGGAGGGAAACCACATTAGGAGGCTGTTTGATACTAATTTTTTTAGGATTCTTTTGGGTGGGATGAATTAACTAGAATTTAATGAAATTTTGACATCATTTCGTTCATATTTCGAAAAATTCCTGTGAATTTTTTTGAATAATTTCAGCTAAAAATAATAAAGTTACGGTGTGATGTCGACCGAAAGTTGTAAGTATAGTTTTCCAATTGCTTGCAGAGTAGCCATTCCGATTTTCATGTGAAATCAAAAAGGTTTTGATGTTACATTAATAACTTATTTTATAAGAATATGAACTTCAATGCTGGCGAAAAAATTAAAAATTTTGCAGGTGTTGGAACAATTTTTCTTCGAATTTCACGATTTTTTCTCTAATTATGCAAGGCAAATTTATCCCTTAAAACCAATGTAAAAAATCCCTTAAAACCATGATATCATCTCACAAGTTGGTTCATATAAATCGGAATTTTATAAAGAATCATACTATCAATTTTCATAATGATCGGTTTTGCACTTTTTGAGTTAGATTGCACGCAAATGTGAAAACAGTAATTTCGAGATAAACGAGGTAATGCTCCACTCGAGCCTGTACACGATGTGCACTCGGTTCTATGCTCATAAAATCTAAACGAATGCGAATTTCGATTTGAAATTTGGCAGCGTATTCCTGGATAGTTAAGCTAACGATTTATACAATTAAAAAAAAATGGATTTTTTTAACTTTTTGAACCTAATGTGGTTTCCCCCCTTAAATTTACAAGAGAGGGCAGAGTCATATCTGCTTTTTAAAAGCTACGGCAATTTAAAAAATTGATGGGGTCCGTGTAAATCCACTATGGCTTTTGAAGGTTAAACCATATTTTTGTTTTATATATTTCTTGTCTTGAAAAGCCGAAATTAATTCGGAAACTCAGCGAAATTTTGAAAAATGTTTCAAATAAAACTTGTAGAGTAATAAGTTTCCTATACAAAATCTTGCTATCTAGTAATTTTATCTTTGTTAAGTTGAAAGTAATTAAACTTGAAACACATCAAAACTTTATATTTGTTTGTGTATCTTATTATCCAGTATTTATTTGTTTGTTAAATTGGTAGCAATTTACCTTGAACTAAAGCAAACATTTTCTTCTGTATATGTTTCTCGTTTCAAATATTTCTACCAAAGCAAAGTTCTTTTAAGATATATTTTTTTCGAATAAACGTAAAATTCACGCTGACTTGTGTTATTTGAAGCCGTGTTGCGTTAGCTATTACCAAACAATTTTCAAGACGGCTTCAGAAACAATTTCACGATTTTTGTGTATCATTCTCACAGGAAAAACCTTTTATAAAATCAGTCTAAAGTTGAAAAGTTCAATAAAAAAACTTTGCACTTACTCAACTTAAATATTTCGAGACAATCTAAACCAGATGAAATATATAAATAGTTGGGACAGTTCAGGAAGGCTCAAAGTTTTCTAAAATAACTCGATAAAGCAAAAAACAAAATAGATCCACAGAGACAACACTAGATTGTGCAGAATGTGGGCTAGACAGACGGATAAAGTTACACAGTTAAGATCAGACATACAAGGCTAAATGGACAAGACTAGACAGACAAGACTAGACAGACAAGACTAGACAGACAAGACTAGACAGACAAGACTAGACAGACAAGACTAGACAGACAAGACCAGACAGACAAGACTAGACAGACAAGACTAGACAGACAAGACTAGACAGACAAGACTAGACAGACAAGACTAGACAGACAAGACTAGACAGACAAGATTAGACAGACAAGACTAGACAGACAAGACTAGACAGACAAGACTAGACAGACAAGACTAGACAGACAAGACTAGACAGACAAGACTAGACAGACAAGACTAGACAGACAAGACTAGACAGACAAGACTAGACAGACAAGACTAGACAGACAAGACTAGACAGACAAGACTAGACAGACAAGACTAGACAGACAAGACTAGACAGACAAGACTAGACAGACAAGACTAGACAGACAAGACTAGACAGACAAGACTAGACAGACAAGACTAGACAGACAAGACTAGACAGACAAGACTAGACAGACAAGACTAGACAGACAAGACTAGACAGACAAGACTAGACAGACAAGACTAGACAGACAAGACTAGACAGACAAGACTAGACAGACAAGACTAGACAGACAAGACTAGACAGACAAGACTAGACAGACAAGACTAGACAGACAAGACTAGACAGACAAGACTAGACAGACAAGACTAGACTAGACAAGACTAGACAGACAAGACTAGACAGACAAGACTAGACAGACAAGACTAGACAGACAAGACTAGACAGACAAGACTAGACAGACAAGACTAGACAGACAAGACTAGACAGACAAGACTAGACAGACAAGACTAGACAGACAAGACTAGACAGACAAGACTAGACAGACAAGACTAGACAGACAAGACTAGACAGACAAGACTAGACAGACAAGACTAGACAGACAAGACTAGACAGACAAGACTAGACAGACAAGACTAGACAGACAAGACTAGACAGACAAGACTAGACAGACAAGACTAGACAGACAAGACTAGACAGACAAGACTAGACAGACAAGACTAGACAGACAAGACTAGACAGACAAGACTAGACAGACAAGACTAGACAGACAAGACTAGACAGACAAGACTAGACAGACAAGACTAGACAGACAAGACTAGACAGACAAGACTAGACAGACAAGACTAGACAGACAAGACTAGACAGACAAGACTAGACAGACAAGACTAGACAGACAAGACTAGACAGACAAGACTAGACAGACAAGACTAGACAGACAAGACTAGACAGACAAGACTAGACAGACAAGACTAGACAGACAAGACTAGACAGACAAGACTAGACAGACAAGACTAGACAGACAAGGACTGGACAGACAAGACTAGACAGACAAGACTAGACAGACAAGACTAGACACAAGACTAGACAGACAAGACTAGACAGACAAGACTAGACAGACAAGACTAGACAGACAAGACTAGACAGACAAGACTAGACAGACAAGACTAGACAGACAAGACTAGACAGACAAGACTAGACAGACAAGACTAGACAGACAAGACTAGACAGACAAGACTAGACAGACAAGACTAGACAGACAAGACTAGACAGACAAGACTAGACAGACAAGACTAGACAGACAAAGACTAGACAGACAAGACTAGACAGACAAGACTAGACAGACAAGACTAGACAGACAAGACTAGACAGACAAGACTAGACAGACAAGACTAGACAGACAAGGACTAGACAGACAAGACTAGACAGACAAGACTAGAGCAAGATAGACAGACAAGACTAGACAGAACAAGAGACTAGACTAGACAAGACTAGACAGACAAGACTAGACAGACAAGGACTAGACACATACTACAGAACAGA
>OX155902.1:46236425-46476854 GCA_944588485.1 Phosphuga atrata
AGACAAGACTAGACAGACAAGACTAGACAGACAAGACTAGACAGACAAGACTAGACAGACAAGACTAGACAGACAAGACTAGACAGACAAGACTAGACAGACAAGACTAGACAGACAAGACTAGACAGACAAGACTAGACAGACAAGACTAGACAGACAAGACTAGACAGACAAGACTAGACAGACAAGACTAGACAGACAAGACTAGACAGACAAGACTAGACAGACAAGACTAGACAGACAAGACTAGACAGACAAGACTAGACAGACAAGACTAGACAGACAAGACTAGACAGACAAGACTAGACAGACAAGACTAGACAGACAAGACTAGACAGACAAGACTAGACAGACAAGACTAGACAGACAAGACTAGACAGACAAGACTAGACAGACAAGACTAGACAGACAAGACTAGACAGACAAGACTAGACAGACAAGACTAGACAGACAAGACTAGACAGACAAGACTAGACAGACAAGACTAGACAGACAAGACTAGACAGACAAGACTAGACAGACAAGACTAGACAGACAAGACTAGACAGACAAGACTAGACAGACAAGACTAGACAGACAAGACTAGACAGACAAGACTAGACAGACAAGACTAGACAGACAAGACTAGACAGACAAGACTAGACAGACAAGACTAGACAGACAAGACTAGACAGACAAGACTAGACAGACAAGACTAGACAGACAAGACTAGACAGACAAGACTAGACAGACAAGACTAGACAGACAAGACTAGACAGACAAGACTAGACAGACAAGACTAGACAGACAAGACTAGACAGACAAGACTAGACAGACAAGACTAGACAGACAAGACTAGACAGACAAGACTAGACAGACAAGACTAGACAGACAAGACTAGACAGACAAGACTAGACAGACAAGACTAGACAGACAAGACTAGACAGACAAGACTAGACAGACAAGACTAGACAGACAAGACTAGACAGACAAGACTAGACAGACAAGACTAGACAGACAAGACTAGACAGACAAGACTAGACAGACAAGACTAGACAGACAAGACTAGACAGACAAGACTAGACAGACAAGACTAGACAGACAAGACTAGACAGACAAGACTAGACAGACAAGACTAGACAGACAAGACTAGACAGACAAGACTAGACAGACAAGACTAGACAGACAAGACTAGACAGACAAGACTAGACAGACAAGACTAGACAGACAAGACTAGACAGACAAGACTAGACAGACAAGACTAGACAGACAAGACTAGACAGACAAGACTAGACAGACAAGACTAGACAGACAAGACTAGACAGACAAGACTAGACAGACAAGACTAGACAGACAAGACTAGACAGACAAGACTAGACAGACAAGACTAGAGAGACAAGACTAGAGAGACAAGACTAGACAGACAAGACTAGACAGACAAGACTAGACAGACAAGACTAGACAGACAAGACTAGACAGACAAGACTAGACAGACAAGACTAGACAGACAAGACTAGACAGACAAGACTAGACAGACAAGACTAGACAGACAAGACTAGACAGACAAGACTAGACAGACAAGACTAGACAGACAAGACTAGACAGACAAGACTAGACAGACAAGACTAGACAGACAAGACTAGACAGACAAGACTAGACAGACAAGACTAGACAGACAAGACTAGACAGACAAGACTAGACAGACAAGACTAGACAGACAAGACTAGACAGACAAGACTAGACAGACAAGACTAGACAGACAAGACTAGACAGACAAGACTAGACAGACAAGACTAGACAGACAAGACTAGACAGACAAGACTAGACAGACAAGACTAGACAGACAAGACTAGACAGACAAGACTAGACAGACAAGACTAGACAGACAAGACTAGACAGACAAGACTAGACAGACAAGACTAGACAGACAAGACTAGACAGACAAGACTAGACAGACAAGACTAGACAGACAAGACTAGACAGACAAGACTAGACAGACAAGACTAGACAGACAAGACTAGACAGACAAGACTAGACAGACAAGACTAGACAGACAAGACTAGACAGACAAGACTAGACAGACAAGACTAGACAGACAAGACTAGACAGACAAGACTAGACAGACAAGACTAGACAGACAAGACTAGACAGACAAGACTAGACAGACAAGACTAGACAAGACTAGACAGACAAGACTAGACAGACAAGACTAGACAGACAAGACTAGACAGACAAGACTAGACAGACAAGACTAGACAGACAAGACTAGACAGACAAGACTAGACAGACAAGACTAGACAGACAAGACTAGACAGACAAGACTAGACAGACAAGACTAGACAGACAAGACTAGACAGACAAGACTAGACAGACAAGACTAGACAGACAAGACTAGACAGACAAGACTAGACAGACAAGACTAGACAGACAAGACTAGACAGACAAGACTAGACAGACAAGACTAGACAGACAAGACTAGACAGACAAGACTAGACAGACAAGACTAGACAGACAAGACTAGACAGACAAGACTAGACAGACAAGACTAGACAGACAAGACTAGACAGACAAGACTAGACAGACAAGACTAGACAGACAAGACTAGACAGACAAGACTAGACAGACAAGACTAGACAGACAAGACTAGACAGACAAGACTAGACAGACAAGACTAGACAGACAAGACTAGACAGACAAGACTAGACAGACAAGACTAGACAGACAAGACTAGACAGACAAGACTAGACAGACAAGACTAGACAGACAAGACTAGACAGACAAGACTAGACAGACAAGACTAGACAGACAAGACTAGACAGACAAGACTAGACAGACAAGACTAGACAGACAAGACTAGACAGACAAGACTAGACAGACAAGACTAGACAGACAAGACTAGACAGACAAGACTAGACAGACAAGACTAGACAGACAAGACTAGACAGACTAGACAGACAAGACTAGACAGACAAGACTAGACAGACAAGACTAGACAGACAAGACTAGACAGACTAGACAGACAAGACTAGACAGACAAGACTAGACAGACAAGACTAGACAGACAAGACTAGACAGACAAGACTAGACAGACAAGACTAGGCAGGCAAGACTAGGCAGACAAGACTAGGCAGACAAGACTAGACAGACAAGACTAGACAGACAAGACTAGACAGAAAAGACTAGACAGACAAGGCTAGACAGACAAGACTAGACAGACAAGACTAGACAGACAAGACTAGACAGACAAGACTAGACAGACAAGACTACACAGACAAGACTAGACAGACAAGACTAGACATACAAGACTAGACAGACAAGACTAGACAGACAAGACTAGACAGACAATACTAGAGAGACAATACTAGACAGACAAGACTGGACAGACAAGACTGGACAGACAGGACTAGACAAACAAGACTAGACAGACAAGACTAGACAGACAAGACTAGACAGACAAGACTAGACAGACAAGACTAGACAGACAAGACTAGACAGACAAGACTAGACAGACAAGACAAGACTAGACAGACAAGACTAGACAGACAAGACTAGACAGACAAGACTAGACAGACAAGACTAGACAGACAAGACTAGACAGACAAGACTAGACAGACAAGACTAGACAGACAAGACTAGACAGACAAGACTAGACAGACAAGACTGGACAGACAAGACTAGACAGACAAGACTAGACAGACAAGACTAGACAGACAAGACTAGACAGACAAGACTAGACAGACAAGACTAGACAGACAAGACTAGACAGACAAGACTAGACAGACAAGACTAGACAGACAAGACTAGACAGACAAGACTAGACAGACAAGACTAGACAGACAAGACTAGACAGACAAGACTAGACAGACAAGACTAGACAGACAAGACTAGACAGACAAGACTAGACAGACAAGACTAGACAGACAAGACTAGACAGACAAGACTAGACAGACAAGACTAGACAGACAAGACTAGACAGACAAGACTAGACAGACAAGACTAGACAGACAAGACTAGACAGACAAGACTAGACAGACTAGACAGACAAGACTAGACAGACAAGACTAGACAGACAAGACTAGACAGACAAGACTAGACAGACAAGACTAGACAGACAAGACTTGACAGACAAGACTAGACAGACAAGACTAGACAGACAAGACTAGACAGACAAGACTAGACAGACAAGACTAGACAGACAAGACTAGACAGACAAGACTAGACAGACAAGACTAGACAGACAAGACTAGACAGACAAGACTAGACAGACAAGACTAGACAGACAAGACTAGACAGACAAGACTAGACAGACAAGACTAGACAGACAAGACTAGACAGACAAGACTAGACAGACCAGACTAGACAGACAAGACTAGACAGACAAGACTAGACAGACAAGACTAGACAGACAAGACTAAACAGACAAGACTAGACAGACAAGATTAGACATACAAGACTAGGGAGACAATTGGTTTGGGAGTAGCTCTCACTAAAGCCCCTATTCCAGTCTTAGCAGATGAGACTACTAGATTGTTGAAGCTAGGCAGACGGGACTGAGGAGTTGAACAAATATAGACAGATAATACACGACAGGCAAGATGTGAATAATCAAATGCAGGCTAAAAACCAAACAGGAATATGGCTTATCTATATAGATTACAAAGTGGTTTTTCTTTGTTGGTGTCGAAACGTGAGAACTGATTTCTGATATATTTGGTGTCCCAATTCCAAAAATGCCTGACTTACTTTGGTAGTAACTTTAGTTTCTTTTATATAAGTGATTTAGCTTTCTCGCATTTTCATCCGATTTCACGATGCTGTAACTTGGGAGCGATTTATTGCCGAAACTTCTAGTTTTCACCCTTCGATAGAACATCCCAAAACTAGTACAGATTTGTTAGGTAGCTTAGAAGTTAGTGAATTGAATCGACCCAACTCCTGTCCTTTGTATAAAAGCTATTTTAGATTTTATCTCCGACACGAAATTGTCATTTAGACAGTTACTATTTGCAAAAATTAAAACTGCATTTAATTTATAAAACGACCACTGGGTAGACAAAAACCTCGCCAAACTAATCTAATCTGAAATTTCTCCTTTGCGGATTAACTGCAGTTTAGACAGATCCGTTCGTCGGCAGGATTTGGTTTTTGCCCTCACTCGTGCGGCACACAGACGGCACCGAAAAACCGACATGACTAGTTTAATCTCCGCGAAACAATGAGCGGGGAACTCAAGGTCCCGGAACTGCGACTGGGACCTCCCGGAGGAGGCACCCAGTTGCTCGTTCCCCCCTCACCATCGCAACCCAGACGAAGACATAGCTGGATTTGTAGGTAAGTAAACAATCAAAACTATATAATAATGAAAGATAGTTTGACAAGTTTTTGGATCTGATTGTTTTTATTGGTGAAATGTAGACTAGGTTATTAGCGAAATTGTTAAAGTAAGTGTGGAAACTAATACGTTGAATAATGTTGGATTTTATTGTTGAGAAGTAAACTAAATGGATGGAAATGCGAATTTGCGTGGATTAGATTGCGATATCTGTAGAGTAAGTGGCGAAACTTGGGTTTTACTAATACGTTGAATAATGCATAAAACAAAGGGAACGCATGAATATTTATGCTAGATTCATAGTCGGATTAGTCTGTTACAGGGACCCCGGCAAATAACGCGATTAATATTAATGCTCGCGTCGAAATGATCTGCGTCGGCCAAATAAATCCAGAGCCTTCGCGGTATTTCTTTACAGCCGACCAGGGAACGTTAAAATATTCAACTTCGAACCGGAAACTTCGGAAAATTTACGCGTACCATTTCCCCTGGAAAGTTAAACTACTTCCAATAACTTTCCCAAATTCTAACTTATCTACTTTATTTGTATTAAACTCACCTAAACTATTGCTCATAAATGCTAACATTTCTATTATCTAGCCTCATCTCTCTATCTCAACTACTTTATTTAATACAGTCTTAACTCCACTTTAATAACCATCTAAATCTATTACGTTTGGATAAGCTTTATAAAAGCTCACAATATTGCTATAAGGAGTCGTTAGCGTTTAAAACTAATATTTTGTGCTGCAATTGGAATATTAAGTAATTGGGTAGTTATTTAAAGCTAAGAGATTTACTTAATGAACCTGGACGCATTAAAGCTCATCGAATTTGCATGTTCCATAAAACATTAAACGTCTTAATTCCGCTATAATTACTTTCTAATTTACCTAAAACTATAAACTGCATCACAAAATTATTAGACACTAAAGAGGATTTAAACTAATTATGTATATTTAACGTTATCGACCTTGTCTTATCAGTCTAGACTTGTATATTTAGTAGGATAATTCATAATAACTAAATCTACCTTCATCTGTCCCTTCAATATCAATTTGTCTGAATAGACATATTTGCCTAAATCTCTAGCGCTATTTCAATAAGGGAAATGAGTATGCAGTGGAAACCGAAATATTATGTAACGTTAACAAATGGATATCTATCTGACAGCGCATTTGTCAGAATTTCACCGAGGCCTAGAAGACGGCACCGACAGTGCGGGACGTTTATTAATTGAATTACGTAACGGAAATCCGACGTCGCTAAGAATACGGTTGCAAGGATATCAAAGATAAATTATCATTTAAACAATGCGGATTTCTTGCTGCTTGATATGATCAATGTGATGAAAGTTGTGCTGGATCAAAACAACTTTTGCTTTCAAAATTTCAAGGAAAAATTCTTTTCCGTACAGATAATTTCACATTTGGGCTGCTCTAGTCTAATTTGTGCCCAGTCGATTCAAGTCTTGATTTCATATAAAATTCAACGATTTGTTTAAATTTTATCAAACTATGAGATAACTCACAACCAATTACGAGATAACTCGTTCGGTGTCATTCAACGTGTTAATTAAAGAAAGTCGTAATAAATAGTGTTTTGAAGCGTTTGTGGTTTGTGGGCGACGCTGTTAATTAAAGCGAAGGATTAATAATAGGGCGGTGGATAATCCGGGGGTAGTTTCGCGTTTGAAACATCTCCGGATATTTCGCGCATTGTTGGCAGGGAGGGTAGATAGCGCAATGTTCGGAGATTCCGGAGCGAAATGCCGGGGATCAACCGGATTAACCGGGCTTTGTAAACGGAAAAGTTTTATCGCGCCGACGTGGGCGGCAGCAACCCCCAGCCAATCGCTACGAAGTAAACTGCATTTTGTAACAAAAAAAAAAATATATAAAAAATTGAGCGAGCGGAAGTCGCAGAGAGAAATCGCAAGAATTCAGATGGCGGAAGTCACTTTAAGCTTCAGGTCCCAGAGGATGAAAAAAAAACTTGAAAAAACCTTCGTTTGATTTCGGTTTTTCTCATACTTTGGGGTTGACTTTTTAAGGAACGTGAAAAAACGTTGCACATTTAGGAGGTTTGTTACTTTTTCTGTTAGTTTTTGCCTCTTTTCGTAGCGGATCACAGCTGTATTGATTTACCGGTTTCGGGATTTCGAGTAGGCACAGTGACCGGAAACAGGAAGCACACGAAAAATACGTTCCGATTGAGTAGAAACTTATTGCAATATAATCTCTTTGTAAAATAAATAATCTTCAAACCACAAATCCCTAAGGCCTGGAGTAATCCATAAGGACAAGACTAGACAGAGAAGACAAGTTAGACAAGACTATATGCGTACAAGACTTAGACAGATAAGCTTAGAGAGACAAGACTAGACAGACGAGACTAGACAAATAAGCCTAGAAAGACAAGACTAGACAGACGAGACCAGAGAGACAAGACTAGACAGGAAAGACTAGACAGACCAGACTAGACAGACAAGACTAGACAGACAAGACTAGACAGACAAGACTAGACAGACAAGACTAGACAGACAAGACTAGACAGACAAGATTAGACAGACAAGACTAGACAGACAAGATTAGACAGACAAGACTAGACAGACAAGACTAGACAGACAAGACTAGACAGACAAGACTAGACAGACAAGACTAGACAGACAAGACTAGACAGACAAGACTAGACAGACTAGACAGACAAGACTAGACAGACAAGACTAGACAGACAAGACTAGACAGACAAGACTAGACAGACAAGACTAGACAGACAAGACTAGACAGACAAGACTAGACAGACAAGACTAGACAGACAAGACTAGACAGACAAGACTAGACAGACAAGACTAGACAGACAAGACTAGACAGACAAGACTAGACAGACAAGACTAGACAGACAAGACTAGACAGACAAGACTAGACAGACAAGACTAGACAGACAAGACTAGACAGACAAGACTAGACAGACAAGACTAGACAGACAAGACTAGACAGACAAGACTAGACAGACAAGACTAGACAGACAAGACTAGACAGACAAGACTAGACAGACAAGACTAGACAGACAAGACTAGACAGACAAGACTAGACAGACAAGACTAGACAGACAAGACTAGACAGACAAGACTAGACAGACAAGACTAGACAGACAAGACTAGACAGACAAGACTAGACAGACAAGACTAGACAGACAAGACTAGACAGACAAGACTAGACAGACAAGACTAGACAGACAAGACTAGACAGACAAGACTAGACAGACAAGACTAGACAGACAAGACTAGACAGACAAGACTAGACAGACAAGACTAGACAGACAAGACTAGACAGACAAGACTAGACAGACAAGACTAGACAGACAAGACTAGACAGACAAGACTAGACAGACAAGACTAGACAGACAAGACTAGACAGACAAGACTAGACAGACAAGACTAGACAGACAAGACTAGACAGACAAGACTAGACAGACAAGACTAGACAGACAAGACTAGACAGACAAGACTAGACAGACAAGACTAGACAGACAAGACTAGACAGACAAGACTAGACAGACAAGACTAGACAGACAAGACTAGACAGACAAGACTAGACAGACAAGACTAGACAGACAAGACTAGACAGACAAGACTAGACAGACAAGACTAGACAGACAAGACTAGACAGACAAGACTAGACAGACAAGACTAGACAGACAAGACTAGACAGACAAGACTAGACAGACAAGACTAGACAGACAAGACTAGACAGACAAGACTAGACAGACAAGACTAGACAGACAAGACTAGACAGACAAGACTAGACAGACAAGACTAGACAGACAAGACTAGACAGACAAGACTAGACAGACAAGACTAGACAGACAAGACTAGACAGACAAGACTAGACAGACAAGACTTGACAGACAAGACTAGACAGACAAGACGAGACAGACAAGACTAGACAGACAAGACTTGCCAGACAAGACTAGACAGACAAGACTAGACAGACAAGACTAGACAGACAAGACTAGACAGACAAGACTAGACAGACAAGACTAGACAGACAAGACTAGACAGACAAGACTAGACAGACAAGACTAGACAGACAAGACTAGACAGACAAGACTAGACAGACAAGACTAGACAGACAAGACTAGACAGACAAGACTAGACAGACAAGACTAGACAGACAAGACTAGACAGACAAGACTAGACAGACAAGACTAGACAGACAAGACTAGACAGACAAGACTAGACAGACAAGACTAGACAGACAAGACTAGACAGACAAGACTAGACAGACAAGACTAGACAGACAAGACTAGACAGACAAGACTAGACAGACAAGACTAGACAGACAAGACTAGACAGACAAGACTAGACAGACAAGACTAGACAGACAAGACTAGACAGACAAGACTAGACAGACAAGACTAGACAGACAAGACTAGACAGACAAGACTAGACAGACAAGACTAGACAGACAAGACTAGACAGACAAGACTAGACAGACAAGACTAGACAGACAAGACTAGACAGACAAGACTAGACAGACAAGACTAGACAGACAAGACTAGACCGACAAGACTAGACCGACAAGACTAGACCGACAAGACTAGACATACAAGACTAGACAGACAAGACTAGGCAGACAAGACAAGACTAGACAGACAAGACTAGACAGACAAGACTAGACAGACAAGACTAGACAGACAAGACTAGACAGACAAGACTAGACAGGCAAGACTAGACAGACAAGACTAGACAGACAAGACTAGACAGACAAGACTTGACAGACAAGACTAGACAGACAAGACGAGACAGACAAGACTAGACAGACAAGACTTGACAGACAAGACTAGACAGACAAGACTAGACAGACAAGACTAGACAGACAAGACTAGACAGACAAGACTAGACAGACAAGACTAGACAGACAAGACTAGACGGACAAGACTAGACGGACAAGACTAGACAGACAAGACTAGACAGACAAGACTAGACAGATAAGACTAGACAGACAAGACTAGACAGACAAGACTAGGCAGACAAGACTAGGCAGACAAGACTAGACAGACAAGACTAGACAGACAAGACTAGACAGACAAGACTAGACAGACAAGACTAGACAGACAAGACTAGACAGACAAGACTAGACAGACAAGACTAGACAGACAAGACTAGACAGACAAAACTAGACAGACTAGACTAGACAGACAAGACTAGACAGACAAGACTAGACAGACAAGACTAGACACACAAGACTAGACAGACAAGACTAGACAGACAAGACTAGACAGACAAGACTAGGCAGACAAGACTAGACAGACAAGACTAGACAGACAAGACTAGACAGACAAGACTAGACAGACAAGACTAGACAGACAAGACTAGACAGACAAGACTAGACAGACAAGACTAGACAGACAAGACTAGACAGACAAGACTAGACAGACAAGACTAGACAGACAAGACTAGACACACAAAACTCGACAGACAACACTACCCAGTCAAGGTTAGGAAAAAAAGACTAGACAGGCAAGACAAGATAGACAAGGCTTTACAGGTGTGTAGATGGTTGGCTTCGCCGATGACCTTACCATCGTTATCTGTGCTAAAACCGAACTCGGCCTAATGAATCAAACCAACATCGCGACCCCGGTTTGATCTCTCCATTCCCAGGTCATCCAGCAGCTGAATAATACGTGGGCTACATAGTCTACTTTACCAAAGTCGCAGTGCGGCGATTCCCTCCTTCCGATCCGATGGAGGTAGGAATTGAAGTTCCCGTGTTCCCTTATGACTTAGAGCGCTTGGTGTGATAGCGCTAGGTCCATTCCCATCCAGTCTTTAATCGATTGGATGACATTCCTGGTCCAGCTTCCGTGTTGAGTGTTTTCCCATCGTATTTGCCATTCCCTCAAAAACAAAAGAGAAATTCTGCTCCTTACGGCTATGTGGGATATTTTATTAGAAACAACAGGAAGTTGAGTTCCTGACTCCTTTGGAGAATCCATACCCGAAGCCAGTCTGGCTAGCGCATCTGCACTATTATTTCAGATTAAGCCTTTATGAGCCTTTATAGCTTGAAGCCCAGTGCCAGCGCAGTTCTATTTGCTGCGATATCTCGCGGGCGATCTCCCACATACTCCCTTTTCCAGTACAGCGACATCACGAACATATGCGATGAGCGTTTTTGCGTTCTGAGCGTCCAGACAAGACTGGACATACAAAACTAGACATTCAAGACCAGGCAGGCAAGACTAGACAAACATGACTTTTCTAATTTGGGTATACAGACACATGTGGAGACAAATTTGACAAAAGTAAAGTTTAGTTTTTAATATTCTGTTATAAGTCTTCTTCGGTAATTTTTTTTTTCAAAAAAATTATTTATATATTGTTGAGTTTAAAGATTTTGATATTATTAAATAGTAACATTTGTATCTTTTCTTCAGATTTAATTTCTAGGAAATCATTGTATACATTCCTATAAATTATAATCTGTGAAGAAAAGATACAAATGTTACTATTTAATAATATCAAAATCTTCAAATTCAACAATATATAAATAATTTTTTTGTGGTGGTTTAGTTGGTTTTGGATAAGACGCGATTTAGGGGATTTTGGTCCCGTCTAGTTTATGCGGGGCTGTTTTCTCTGTGTCGGTTTCCACATAAAAATGCATTTATTATTTATGGAGAGTTTGCAAGTTTTAGTATCCAAGGCGAGAGCAAAACTCCTCCCGGCTTAGTTGGCGCCGAGCGAAATAAACGTAATCAGCTTCGAAATTCTCTACAACCTCTTACCATTAGCGAAAATTTATTTTGTTTTCGTCAAATTATTACGTCTTTTTAACGCGAATTTCTTGTTTTTCCAACGATTAATTGTTAGTTTGTACAGAAAAAGATTCAAACGTTAAATAGCTTAATAGATATAGTTTAAAAGGTTCTTTGTACACTCTTTTGCACCTAATAGGAATTGGTTAAATTTACAATTAATGGAACCTTAATAACTGTCTTTAAAAATGTAACAACACAATTAAAATTGTTAAGATTTTTAACAATAATATCGCAATAATAAATGCAGTATAATCTTGATAATCCAACACATATGGGAGCGGATAATCGCCGGATTATCAATAAATACAGGATTATCAGGATAAAAAGAAAACAATAACAATTTTACATATTTTATGTACAATTGTGTTTCAGAAAGATTAAAATATGTATCTATATAGGTAAACTTGTACATGCAAAAAAATATGTACAAACTTAGAGCATATAGTAAGACAATTGTAGAGTGTACAATCAAGTTTTCAGAGTTAAAAGCAGGGTGTGTTGGCCAGACCTTTTTCCAATAACACTGGATGGTGTTGTTTTTGACTTTATTTCTTCTGTGTGCGAGGTTTATATCCGGCGCGGAGCAGCGTAAGGAAAAGACGTGTTTTCCCAGAGCACGGGATTATTGAACGTGCCGGATTAACCAACCGCCGAGATTATAATGTACTGAAACAAAACCTACAATGAAATATATTTGTTTTTTTAAGCCTTGTTCGTATTTGTGTCCGCTGGATGAGCACTCATTTGTTGCATCTTGTTTTGTAACGGCAAAAGTATAAAATCCATTATGAGTGACCCATTTGGTGATTTCAAGTGACCCACTTTCTCACAGTTTTTTCCCCGATATTTGAATATAATCGTACATTTACGTAAAACATTTGAACATCGTTTTTTAAAATTATTTGGAAAAGGGCAACAATTTTTGCTTGAGCGCGATAATTTGACACCCCTGGTACGATCAGCGCCATCTTTCAAACTGTCGACCGACACTGCTTGGTTGTAGTACATGTTCAGTAGCAAAATAATAGTGACGCAATAATGGTTACGCACGTAAATAATTATTACAAAATTTTGCTAAGTGAAATAAATTTTTATTTTAACAAATATTAACACAAACAAAAAGCAAGAAAAAGATTATTTCAAGATATATGGAAAGCAAAGTATGGATGTATCGAAAATGGTGACGAATTGATATGTTCTCTATGTACAGATATAATGGGCTAGTTGACTAAATTTGAAAAATTGGTTAATACTGTACCTTAACACCTCCCTAACACAAAAAAATATTTTATTTAAAAAAATCCTTCATTTACATTATCCGCTCAATTTTTTTTTAGAAAAATTGTTTTTTTTGTGTGTTAATATTTGAGTTCTTTCATGTATTGAGAATGCCCCTGCAAAATATTTTCTTGAAAATGACATATAATGCTAGGTACAGCACTTTCAAGAGCGCGCTGCCAGCCTCATCGAGCCTGCGGAAGAAGAGAAAGACCGGCCGCTACAAATTTGGAGTGGCTATTTTCACGAGACCCCAACGGATTCGAATCCTCAACATCATCTGTGTAATGAGACCTGGTGTAAAAATTTACAGGCCCAACAAAACGGGACTACTCATATTCACAAACCTGCGCTCGATACAATTGTTCAAAATTACGTGAAGAAAATTTATGAGGATTTAACAGAAGAACAGCTCTTGAAAAGATGTCTCGGTAAGAACACTCAAAACAACAATGAGAGCATCAATGCCACCATTTGGCAGTTTGTCCCGAAACATCTCAACGGGACACAAATGTTGGTTATTTCTGCCAGGTTGGCAGCTTCCATTTTCAGCGAGGGCTTCACGACAGTGCTACAAGTCATGAAATGGCTCGGAATTGACGTCGGTCAACATAGCGTGGATTATGCACGAGGCGAGATGGGGAGCGCAGATCAAATGCTGTTCGCCACGCTACGGACGAGGCGAAAAGGCTTCGATTAACCCAGTGAGAAGTGCAATCTGAGCTCGAGAAGAGCTAAGAAATCTTGGAAGAACTGCTATATGGTTCATGAATCGATTCATAGAGGTGTGCGAGAAAGAATCATAATAATGTTTAATTTTCCGTCGAAAATGCCTCTCCGCTGCTTGAGACCGATTTCCACCGATTCCCGTTTTCCGTCGCTCGACGGTGAATAATTTCAGAAGTATTCAATATATTTTCAAAATTCTTTTATCCTCTTCTTCCCAATACCTCAAAGTACGAATCCCCCGTACGAAATACAAGTGAACTTTCAATCGCTTTTTTCTCGGAATCGTTTTTTTCGATATGGTGCGCATGATTACGAATAGAGTTCTTAACCGATTTGAAAAAACCTTGGCGAGTTTTGTTCAAAGTATGAACAGTTTCCCATTCACGGATGGAAATTTTGATAAAATTTCTTTTCGCGATTCAGTGACTATTTTTCTCCCGAAATTTTCGAGCGTTTTCGAGGAATTTTTTTCGTAGATGCGCCATTTCTCTAAAATCGATTTCTTTTTAATTTCCATCCGTCAATGGGGAACTTGACTCTTCTACTTTAATAATAAATTTGATTTTTTGTTAGATGAGGTTCCGGAAACCGCTGATCGTGCGCACCATATACATAGAGACTTTTTTTAATTCTTTTTTTAATTCTGAGATGCAGACAGCTGTGCGCATGCGCGAGGAGCCCGCGCGTCGGAAAAAATAGACATATTGTCGAAGGATATGTAAATAAAATTTAAAAAAATCAATTCACTATTTGCCTTCCTCTTCTTTTGACACAAGTCCAAAAAAAATCTTAATTAAAAATCTTATCTTAATAAGAATTTTGCGTTAAAAAAAAAAAAGTTACCTCGAAAACGCGAAATGATGTCAGTGTATGCGAAACGAATCAAAACAATGGTTTTGTGTATGACAGTAGTTACTATATTTTTGTTTTCTTTAATAAAAAATGAATTTATCATATTGCAAGTACTGTATTGTGCCCCAGTGTAAAAGCACAAATATTAAAATGCCAAACAAGTTATTTAAATTCGTTCCACGCAATAAAAACATGCGGAGAAAGTACCGGTGTGAAACTGGCAATAACTTTCAGCAATAAAAATTTTGCGTAAAATTTTTATTTCAAAAGGCTATAACTTTCTTACTGATAGGGATTTTTCAAAATTTTCGTCACAGAACTGTTGCACAGTAAGTCACCTCATAAAATATTAAAACAAAATTTAATTTTCTTTTTACACATAGGCATAATAATCATATTAAAGATCAACAAATATTCACATTTACTCACTTCTTAAACGCGGAACGTCAAAGTGTATCATTTTCCAAAATTTTCCAACATAATTTCCACCATCTATTAGGCCACAGTATTACCTTCATTTCTTAAGCAGGAATTTTTCCAAAATTCCTAATAATAAGCGCACAGCGATTATTTAAAAAAGTGCATTCCAGGCAGTTGCCATTTAATAGAAAAATCCAAAGAGGTAGTAATTTTCAACATTTCTCAATTTTTCTTTCAAATATCACTAGAGAATGAATGTACCTAACAATGAAATAAAACATTTTTCGCAATATAAAAAAACAATAAAATAACGACCAAACTTAAAATGCAGCTGCTACATGTAGCACCGTTTCATAGCCAGAACGTCAAATTGCAGTAAATTTTAACTTTTCTCAAATTTTCTTTCACACATCACTTGTGAATAAATGTACCTAGACATGTGTAAAAGCTTTTGCAAAAATTCGCAAAAGTAAATGTATTCCACCCCACTTTCGTTCGCCGGGCACTGTTTTATTGCAATAGGGGTAAATTGAAGTAAATTTTACATTTTCTCACATTTTCTTTCAATTCCCACTACGGGATAAATTTATCTACTTATCCTTTGAAGCATTAAAAAAATTCGTACAAATAATAAAATTTCACTAAGACTTAAAATACACCATCTCGACGCAGCACTGTTTTATTGCTGGACCGTCAAATTGCTCTAAATTTTAACTTTTCTAACATTTTCTTTCATTTCCTACTAGGGTATGAATATATCTACTTAACTGTCTAAGCATTTAAAAAAATTCGCAACAATAATTGCATGTGACGATGACTTAAAATGCACTCACTCGACGTAACACTGTGTTATTGCTCGACCGTCAAATTTCTCTAAATTTTAACTTTTCTAACATTTTCTTTCATTTCCTACTAGGGTATGAATATATCTACCTAACTGTATAAGCATTTAAAAAAATTCGCAAAAATAATTGCATTTGACGATGACTTAAAATGCACTCACTCGACGAAGCACTGTTTTATTGCTCGACCGTCAAATTGCTCTAAATTTTAACTTTTCTAAAATTTCCTTTCATTTCCTACTAGGGGATGAATATATCTAGTTAACTGTCTAAGCATTTAAAAAAATTCGCAACAATTATTGCATTTGACGATGACTTAAAATGCACTCAATCAACGCAGCACTGTTTTATTGCTCGACCTTCAAATTGCTCTAAATTTTAACTTTTCTCATATTTTCTTTCATTTCCTACTAGGGGATGAATATATCTACTTAACTGTATAAGAATTTAAAAAAATTCGCAAAAATAATTGCATTTGACGATATGAAATGCACCTCACTCTACGCAGCACTGTTTTATTGCTGAACCGACAAATTGCAGTAAATTTTAATTCTTCTTAAATTTTCTTTCACATGTCACTAGAGAATGAATCTACGGAAGCATGTATGAAAGATTTTTGGAAAATTGTAAAAGTGCACTTTTAATTTTCCTCAGATTTACCTCAGTTCTTGTATTTTCAAAAAAATAATTCTGTGTCATCAAAGGTAAAGCTTTTTATCATTTTTTTAGAGCATAATAGTTTAGTTTACTATACTTTTGTGAATAGGGTCTTGTCAAAGTGTATATTTGTAAAATTTAGAGCAATTTGACGGTCGAGCAATAACACAGTGCAGCGTCGAGTGAGTGCATTTTAAGTCATCGTCAAATGCAATTATTCTTGCAATTTTTTTTTAATGCTTAGACAGTTATGTAGATATATTCATCCCCTAGTAGGAAATGAAATAAAATATTAGAAAAGTTAAAATTTAGAGCAATTTGACGGTCGAGCAATAACACAGTGCTGCGTCGAGTAAGTGCATTTTAAGTCATCGTCAAATGCAATTATTTTTGCAATTTATTTTTTAAATGCTTATACAGTTAAGTAGATATATTCATCCCCTAATAGGAAATGAAAGAAAATGTGAGAAAAGTTAAAATTTAGAGCAATTTGACGGCCGAGCAATAAAACAGTGCTGCGTCGAGTGAGTGCATTTTAAGTCATCGTCAAATGCAATTATTCTTGCGAATTTTTTTAAATGATCAGACAGTTATGTAGATATATTCATCCCCTAATAGGAAATGAAAGAAAATGTGAGAAAATATAAAATTTACTTCTATTTGCCCCTATTGCTATAAAACAATGCCCGGCGAAAGAAAGTGATGTGGAATACATTTACTTCTGCGAATTTTTGCAAAATCTTTTACACATGTCTAGGTACATTTATTCACTAGTGATGTATGAAAGATAATTTGAGAAAAATTAAAATTTACTGCAATTTGACGTTCTGGCTATGAAACGGTGCTACGTGGAGCAGCTGCATTTTAAGTCTGGTCGTTATTCAATTGTTTTTTTATATTTCGAAAAATGTTTTATTTCGTTATTAGGTACATTCATTCTCTAGTGATATTTGAAAGAAAAATTGAGAAATGTTGAAAATTACTACCTCTTTGGATTTTTCTATTAAATGGCAACTGCGTGGAATGCACTTTTTTAAATAATCGCTGTGCGCTTATTATTAGGAATTTTGGAAAAATTCCTGCTTGAGAAATGAAGGTAATACTGTAGCCTAATAGATTGTGGAAATTATGTTGGAAAATTTTGGAAAATAATACACTTTGACGTTCCGCGTTTAAGAAGTGAGTAAATGTGAATATTTGTTGATCTTTAATATGATTATTATGCCTATGTGTTATAAGAAAATTAAATTTTGTTGAAATATTTTATGAGGTGAGTTACTGTGCAACAGTTCTGTTAAGAAAATTTTGAAAAATCCCTATCAATAAGAAAGTTATAACCTTTTGAAATAAAAATTTTACGCAAAATTTTTATTACTGAAAGTTATTGCCAGTTTCACACCAGTGGAGAAAGTGGCTAAAACTTGCAAGAAGGGATAATGTTAATAGTTTATCTACAGATTCCCGAATGTATTTTTGTGAAGATCATTTTGTAGTAAGTAGTGTTATGCGTCCTTTTATTGTACCGCTAGACCCTGAAATGATCAAAAGGACTTTACCTATGTCATTCAGACACAAATATCACAATGTCAGTTGCTTCATAGACTGCCTGGAAATTGAGGTGCGAGAGCCATGTAAAGCAGTTCATCATACTCTGACGAGGTCAGAATATAAGAAAACCAACTCTATAAAATGCTTAGTATCCTGTACCACCAAATGGATTAATCAATTATATATCTCCAGGATTTGGACGCAGAACAACTGACACTTGTTTAGTTATATCGTGTGATTTTTCAAAGGTATTAAAACCTAGTTGTGCGTTATGGCAGATAGGGGATTTAAACACGTTGAACAATATCTGCAAAAATCAGGTGTATCGCCAGTAAGACCTCAAAGTGTTGAAACAGGAGTGAAAATGAAAAAAATAAAGTAAAGCTAACAAAACAGATAGCTAGCTTAAGAATCCATGTAGAGTTATACGGCGCTTACGAGAATTTTATATGTTTAGACCACATGCATGCGTTAATTTAAAATTAGTAAAAATACTGACATATTAATCATAGCATGTGCTTTGGTTAATTCTTTAATACAATAAAACAATTTAAACCTTTAGATGTTGATGTTGTTTTTATTCGAAATATATACTATACACTATACTCTGATATAATAATCGATATATATATATATATATATATATATATATATATATATATATATATATATTACTTTTCCAAAAGTTTATTAACTTATTATTTATCATATTTTCAATATATAGAATGGCAACTTCTTTATTTTTGACATAATCTGGATCAGCCACACAAAACAAACAGTTTTTCTTTCCTGTTAAATACGTTTGAAGCTGCATTTGAACATTATATTTTTCAGTACATTTTACATTTCTTATATAATTTTTATATGTCTTTACACTAATGGGACATTTAATTTCTATTACACCATCTTCAAGTATTCCATCTCGGGAACCAGCAATCATTGGATACTTGGAATTTATTATCAGGCCGCACTTATTTATTTTTAACTTTAGTTTTGTTTTTCTACAGTTTTCTTTACTTCGTCCTCTAGGACACGGCCACGTTTCCCAAGGATGGAGTGTCTGCGATCGAGTGAAATTCTACCACCTAGTATAAGGGATATGAGTAGGCCATCATACGTTTTACACCGGCGGACTTCAAATGCTCTTGAAGCAGTTATTCCATATCTCAGTTCATCCCAAAGACTACTATTGGATTGTTTCCTGATTTTTCAACTTTCTCTATTAAAGATTCTGGTATTTCAACTTTATTCAAAAATGCATCAACACATTTCTCTTTAAAATAAAATATGAGTTTGTGCATTTAGACAACCTGTGTTTCACTTGGACAATAAGTGGTTTGATATTTTAAAAGTTCAAAGTTCTCAACCTTTCTTTTTCTTCCCTCTTCCAAAAACTTCTCAAAAACAGATGAATTTCCTGGAAATATAGGTTAGGTTAGGTAAGTTAGGTTAATAAGTGGTTTGATATTTTAAAAGTTCACAGTTCTCAACCTTTCTTTTTCTTCCTTCTTCCAAAAATTTCTCAAAAACAGATGAATTTGCTGGAAATATAGGACTGCCCCCCAGACAAGTCTTTTGCTTTAATATAATTTAGGCTACTACCAACTCTGGATAGCTTAGATTTTTTACAATAACACTCCACAGAAGTGCATGATGGTTCCTCACTTCGGCGATGAACCCACATAAGAGAGGCTATTGCATGCTTGCAACACAGTCATGACATTGAACGGAGAGAATAACATCATCTTCTTCATCAACAACCAGTGTGGCAGAAAATTTTGCATGAACTTTGTGCTGAGGACACATTTTGCACTTCACTCTGCACAATTTGCCGTCACGCTTAAGCTGCACATCTCCATATAAAGCTCGTGAGGATCTGAAATCAAGTTTAGCTATTGACACTCGTTTATATTTCTCAAATCTAACCTGAAAACCAATTCAATTAATTTACAATACGTACCCACATCAAAACAAATGGTTGTTATCTACAGAAGTGAAATAATTCTATTGAAGCCAATAATATACATTTTGTGCTTGTGTATACTTACATCAAGGTTTTAACATGGCGCAATTGCTATGAACAAAACTCATTGCTTGACGTGAAAAATTTGCCAAGCATAAGGACCACAATTTTGGGCAAATTATTACCGTTTTCTTTGTAAAATCCTGACTCCGAACTGTACTTGTTGCTCAATATAGAATTAAGAACAACTGTATCAATTCGACAACATAAATGTCAATATGAAAAATTTCTCAAATAGCCTACCTACTCTGCTCTACGAAAATCTCAACAACAACAATAGTGTCCCGCATATACTGACGTAACGTTTCCTGATTGGTGTTCACTGTCACGTGACAGAATACCTACTTTAGCCGATTTTATTTTGTAAAAATATTGGTAATCTTTTTTTTTTAAATAAAGTTCTTTTTGGCGATCTATAAGTAATAATTTATCATTAGAAACTGTCATTTGTTCGATTTATTCTTAGTGGACACTACCCTATTACCGCAAGGACTTTGAATATTGAGCTACATATTCCTTCAAAACATAAAGTTATGAGAGAAATCGTGTATTACATTTAGGAAAAAAAATCTTAAAGAGTTTTGTTACCAGCTAGAATCACTCAGCTGCGTGAAGATAGCCCCCCAAAATTGAAAAAATTAAAATGGGATACGTTTGACCAAGATTTGACCACCAAATAGTTTTATTGGCCCACATTGCGTTCAAAAGATATTATAAAAAATTGTTTGGGGGTCTAGCCCCCAAAATGCATTTTTTCTGTATTTGATAATGGTATCTTAAGAAACATGGTTTATCCGCCATTTTTTTCAATTAATTTTTTTTTTAGGGACCTCAAAATCGATTTTTTTATGTTAATTTATTTTAATTTTTGTTGTTTTTTGTTCATTTGGTGTTGAAGAACTTCGTTTGACCATGTTTGCCCATAATTTTTTTTTAATACAAAATATTTTTAAGAGCCCCAAAATCGATTTTTTTAGTGTTTGATATCCATGAACAACATAAGCGATTTTCCAAAATAAATGAATTGCCGAACTTTTCCGGGGATAATCGAATATACTCGAAGTTGCATACTCGAAAAATGCTCTATATATGCCAATTCCCCTGCGATTTTCTATCAAATTGATAATAAGCGATCCTGATAATTCGTAGGATGATATTTCACACATGCAAAAATAGCTTTTGACGGCTGCCCACCCTTAGAGAACTGTTTTATTTGCATGCTGGGTGAAAAATTGAAAGAAGATACAGGTGGATGAGACAGGTGGCATGAGAATTTTTAGGAAAATCTTCTTCTTCTTCCTTTGGCTCTACAACCCTTTATGGGTTTTGGCCTCCTCTACTATTTTACGCCATTCTCCACGATCTTTTGCTGCTCTTTTCCAATTCCTTACTCCTAGTGCTTTTATGTCTTCTTCCACGCTTTCCTTCCATCTTTTACGTGGTCTTCCTCTTGGTCGGCTATTGGAGGGTTTCCATTCCATGATAAGCTTGGTGTTTCGATCTTTTTCCATTCTTTGCACATGGCCTATCCACCTCAGTCTCTGTGCCTTTACATGTTTTACTATGTTGTTGTTTCCAATTAGAGACTCTAGTTCGTGATTCATTCTTATCCTGTATGTTCCGTCCTGTTCCCTTATCGGACCATATAGTTTTCTTAATATTTTTCTTTCAAATGTCTTTAGTTCTTCCTCACTTTTCTTAAGGAGGGTCCATGTTTCACAGCCATAAGTAACTACCGGTCGTATTAGGCACTTATATATAGTTATCTTGGATTTGTGACTTAGTAGTTTGCTGGTAAGTAGTTTTCTGTTCGCATAGTAGGTTCTATTTCCTTTTAATATTCGTATCTTTATTTCTTCACTCTCGTCGTTGGTTTGATTTAGTGAGATCCCAAATACGTGAAATTTTTAACTTTTTCAAAGCTGTGGTTATTTCTTGATTGACTGTCAGTCCTACTTTCCTTGCCTCTTTTTCGAGGTCCTTAAATGTGTCATTTACTGTATTTGCCATGCGCCCCGTGATTACTATGTCATCTGCATAGGCTCCGATTTGTCTACTTTTTGATGTTAAGTTTCCCGTTATCTTTAGTTTTTCTATAGCCGCATGTAATGTTAGGTTGAAAAGTAGAGCGGATAGCGCATCACCTTGTCTGACTCCAGACGTAATGGCGAATTTTTCGGTTTTATCGTTTTGTATTACTACTGCCGCTGACGTTCTTTCTAATGTTAGTTTAATTAGATTGACAATCTTTTTTGGTATGCCCATATGTATTAAGTTCAGGTATAACTTATTTCTATTGACTGAATCGAAGGCTTGTTGAAAATCAATGAAAAGGCAGTGTATGTCAAAATTGTGTTCGTATCCCTTTTCTAGCAGCAGTCGCATTTGGTGTATTTGATCGGTTGTTGATCGGTTAGGTCGAAATCCACATTGATAGTCATCTAGTATATCTTCTGCATATACGTTCAACCTTTTGTGAATGAGGCATGAAATGATTTTATATGTTACATTTAATAATGTAATTCCTCTGTAATTTTTACAATCTCTTTTGCTTCCTTTCTTGTGAATAGGATGTATAAGGCCTAAATTCCACTCTTCTGGGATTGTTTCTTCCTCCCAGATTCGTTTGGTTAATTGGTGGATACGGGCCCACAGTTCTGGGCCTCCTGCCTTTAGTAGCTCTGCTGTAATGTTATCGCTACCAGGCGCCTTGTTATTCTTAAAGGCAATTATGATCTCAGTTGTTTCTTCCAGTGTCGGTGTTTCAACTTTTGGTTCAGCTGTTTTGTACTGAGTTAGTTCTTCTTCTGAGTTTGTTTCACTTTTATTATTAAGCAGGTCGCAGAAATATTCCTGCCATCGTTTCAGGACGTCTGATTTCTCTGTTAGGATCGTTCCATTTTTGTCGTCGCACAACATTTCTTTCGCTTTGTACTCTGAAGAATGTAGTTTTATTTCTCGGTAGAACTTTTTGTAATTTTTTCTGTTATTGCTCTCGTCTATTTCTTCTATTTCCTTGTTATAGTATTCTCTTTTCTTTCTTCGACACGTTCGGTATGCTTCTGTTCTTTTTCTTTCATAGTCTTTCCTTTGGCTTATCAATTCACGCTGGAGGCGCTTGTTTCTTGCTTCATCTTTTATGTCTATCTTCTTCCTGCACTCCTCGTCAAACCATTCTTCGTTTCGTATTTTTTGCTTTTCTCCTATCTTTTCAGCTCCTTTTAGAATACTATCTCTGATGTGTCTCCATTCATTCTCCATATCGTCTTCGCTTGGGTTTTTACGTAGGTGTTCCAGTATTGTTTCTTGATATTCTCTTTTTCCCTTTTCACTTTTCAGTTTTTCCACATTCCACTTCTTTGGTTTATCTCCTCCGCGTTTTTGTATGTTGCTTATTCTCTGTCTTACAGTTGCTATTACCAAGAAGTGGTCGGAATCGCAGTTAATTCCTCTGAACGAGCGTACATCTCTTATATTTGATGTCCATCTTCTTGATACTGCGACATGATCGATTTGGTTACATTTTCTCGTGCCCGGAATTTTCCATGTTCCTTTATGTATGCGCTTGTGCGGAAAGAGTGTACTACTTAATATCAAATTTTGCATTTCTGCTAGGTGGCATAATCTCTCTCCGTTGGGGCTTGTTTCTGCGTGCAAGCTGTGTCGTCCAGCAACACTCCTCTACCTCTGTTCTTGTCCTATCTTTGCATTAAAATCTCCCATCAATATCAAGATGTCGTGATTGGGTACTTTGTCGCATTCTTGTTGGATCCTGTCATAGAATTGGTCGATTATCATTTCGTCTGTTTCTTCCGTTGGAGCGTATGCGTTTAGAACGGTTATATTTGTAAATTTTCCTTTTAAGCGGATCTTGCACATTCGTTCGTTGATTGGTTCGAAGTGCATAAGCGTACTTCTCGCTTTCTTGTTTAGTATGAATCCAGTTCCATATGATCCTTGTTTTTCACTCCCGCTATAGTATAGTGAGTATTTTATTTTTCGTACTTCGCCCTGTCCTTTCCATCTGATTTCTTGCAGGGCTGTTACATCTATATTTTGCTTTATAAGTTTTTCAGCAATCTCCTGCATTTTTCCAGGCATGGTTCGCACATTCCATGTGCTTATTTTCATTTCCAATCTCTTGTCCTTTTTTCGTTGCGTGGTTCGTTGTCGTGGTTCCAGTCCGGTTTTATTTCGTGGAGTTTTCGGAACAAGTTTGTTTTTCCGGTGACGGGGAGTTAACCCGTCGCCCAACCCCCATTTCGGAGGGCCATTTCGCCTGCTCTCGTTTGCCCTCATTTCCGCCCTTGTCCATACGGGTTTTCACCGCATCTCAAAGGGTGTCCATGAGGTTACCAGGGATCACCAAGCGTGGAGGTGAGAGTCAGACTTGGGTAGGAGTGGCTATGCAACTAGTTCATTCCCAATGACTGTTGTGCGGTACGCATGCACTACCCCCTTTGATACCCTTTTAGGAAAATGGGAAAACTCAAAAATTAATTAAATGATATTTCACGTATACTAAAATAGTTTTTCACGTTTGCCCTACCTTAAATTTTTTTTCTCCTGCATAAGGGCATGAAAAGTTACAGATTATCCGTTATCAACGTTTATCAACGTATCCCATTTAAATTTTTTCTTCATGCAGTTCAATCACGCTACAACTACTTGAAAAGCTTTCGAAATCTGGTATTCCTAAATTGTTACGAACACTTATTTAATGACTTAATAAAAAATAAATAATTTACAGAATCAAATAAATGCCATTGTCAGCTGGAACAGTTAAAGACATGACCAAAAAATTTGGTTGAACGGGTCAAAAGTGATTTGTTATCTAGTGAAGTAATTAGCAAAGAATGTGGGATTCTAACAAAACTCAAGAAACTATCAATGCACACAAAATATCAATAAAGAAAGCACACAAAATATCAACCAAACATTCTGGAAATGTAGGCGGAGATATATTAACGAGCAGATTTCAGAAACGGAAATGTTTTAAGTTTGCAGTATTTTCAATATCCAAAATTGACAATTTTGGTTAAGAAATGATTGATTTTAAAAGTTCAAATTCAAGAAATTGTAAAAAGAAAAAACAGAAGATCATCTTCTCATGATATCAACGTATTGGTCATCACTTAACGTATTGTTGGGTTATGTTATTTTACATTAATTAACTTGCATAGTTAAGATTTCATTAAAAAAAATCGTCTTTTGCGGTTCTGTTCACATTCGGTTCAACTTATAAATGTGAGCCAATATTACAAATGAAATTTATTTTAAGCAAAAACAGGAACACGTTAACTAAAATTCAGTTGATAGTATTCATCTTAAAACGATTAACTAAAAAGTTCAACATCAGGGGAGCTATTGATATCGAAGAAAACGTTTTTAAATAAAGTTCATTCAACTAGGTTTGTTTTTATAATAATTAGATTTATAATTTTAAATTTCTGTTTAAAGTTTAAAAGCGAATTGTAATTATTTTCTTATTAAACTGTATTTTATTATTCACTATAAGGCTATAAGACGTATGTTTTAAAATAAAGATACCACTGACCAAAACGTCTCTTTAATACTCAAATGTTGTTTGTTTTTGACCCGCACCCAAAAAAGGTTGCCGACCCCTGGTCTAGATAGACTGTCACTCGACCTTTTCATGGTTGAAATTTTTTTTGCACATGTGTTAATTTTCGCCAAGTGTTGCCCTAACTTTTTGACGTATAACCTTATTATTTGCCCGATACTTTCAAACTCGGCGGATGCACATGCGCTTAACTAACCGTTAATAGATCTATTGCCCAATTGTCAGACAAGACCAAGTTCATATATCGTCATACTGTGACATAGTTTTCATATCATCAAGGAAATTATTAAGGCATAGATTTGTTAAGGCAAGTATAGTGTAGCTATTTTTGAAACTTGGTCTTGATCTTCAATGAAGACTATTTATTAGTCTAAAGATGTCACAGTGTAACGAAACATGTAACTAATTAAATAAATAAAGAAAGTGAAACTTAAAACATAGTTGCCGTATTCAACATTTCATAAATAAAATACACGTATTATAAAATACACACTTGTATTAAGGTTAGGTTAGATTAGGTTAGACAAGACCAGACAAAACCAGACAAGGCCAGACATGACCAGACAAGACCAAACAATTCCAGACAATACTAGACAAGACCAGAGGAGACCAGACAAGAGCAGATAAGACCAGACAAGATCAGACAAGAACAGCAGACAAGATCAGAGAATGCTAGACCAGACAAGACCAAACCAGACCAGACTAGACCATTAAAAAATATTTTTATCAGAAATTTTTGTGAAAATATTATATAACTGGGAGCAGCTTAACTATTGGCAGCGGCTCGGTTTGATGACAGGCTATGTGTAATTGCAATGAGTTGTTAATATTTCAACCTTTATTGGAAAATAAAGAGACCATGTTGCATAGAAATTTATATGGGAAAATAGCAATAACTACCTGCCATTGCAATATGTCGCGGTAGTTTAAAGAAATATCCCACCATTATAATGCTTAGACCATAATCGAATCTGCTTCAATATTGCGTCGCATTTACGCATCAAAACAGTGGGAAACTTTTAATTCCCGCCGTGACTCAAAATGTTTTACCCGAAATTAAAATTGTTCTTCTGTCTAGTCCATCGCTCTCATTTCCTATCATAATTAGTTAATTAAAAAAGAACCAATTTCTGCATTTTCATTATTTCGCTTATTCCATTAAACTAGCACCCGCTTTATTTATTTTCCCGCTTCGTTTTAAGTATCTACATTTTATGTATGCGCGTCGGCATTCCCGTTTCAGGCATCGAGGGTGCAATATTTCAGGCTTTGTTCTAGTGCCGTCCCCAGTTATTGAACCTGGTCTCGTGAAATTACTACGCTCGCTGCCTACGTCGTTTCCCACCCTAAGCACGTATGGTCTTTCCTTCATCTCCATTTCAAACGACAGACGCCCTCTTTCCCACAAAGAAATTGGACACATTATTTATGGTCTGTTGACACATCATACTACTTACACAAGACATAAACAGAGATGGACAAAAAGGGAGAGGGAGGGCTACGAAGTCTAGCTGATATATTGTATCTGTACCTTGTTATACGAAGGGCTAATGTCCATTTTTTAGGATTTCGAGTATAAATTTCTACCATTAAACTCAATTAATTAGTTAATTGTATAATATTAATATTTTAATTATATAATATTAATTAATAAACCCAGTTAATTGCATTGCACTCATTGAATTGATTTTCTTGTATAAAAAGGGCCAATTGCCAAAGCTATTGGGCCCTGCTTCGATTATAGCAGAACATATGCCCTTTCTCTGCTTCCCCAATTATATTGAGTTCATTGGTAGAATTAACTAATAATCCTAAAAATGGACAATGGCCCATATTCTACCAAGGCGCAAGGTACAGATATAGTCTCAATAGTTATAAGCGCTATATATAAATTTGCGATATTATAAAGGTGGTGTTAAATACATCTGGCTTTAGGTGAAGTTTGCGTTTTCATTGGAACATCTATCAAATATTCATTTCGGTTTCAATTTGTTTGAAAGTAAAGCTGAAAAGCGCACAGAAACGTTTTGATTTCAAATATCCGCTCGAACTGCAAACATAAATTGCTCGGCTCCCAGCGACAGGATGCGTCGACATTAATTCGCGATCGATGCTCAATGCTATTTCCAAACTGCACAGATTCATATCTAATGCATTATTCGTCCATTTGTATTAGCAAGATTAATAAAACGACCAGAAATACAAACATACTACACCAGACAAGACAAGACAACACCAGATAACACCAGACAAGACCAGACTGGACCAGACAAAACCACACAAGACCAGACAAGACTTGACAAGACCAGAGAAGATCTGATATGACCAGACAAAACCACACAAGACCAGACAACGCCAAACAAGACTGGACAAATCAGACCAAACCAGACTAGTCCAGACATGGCTGGACAAGACCATACCATAAAAGACAATACCAGACAAGACCAGACACGACGAGATAAGACCAGAGAAGATCAGACAAGACCAGACAAGACAACACCTGACCAGACAAGACCTGCAAAGACCAGACCAAACCAGACAAAGCAAGACAAGATTCAAAGACCAGAAAAGGCCTGATAAGGCCAGACAAGACTAGACAAGACCACACAAGACTAGACAAGATCATGCCAGACCAAACAAGATCTGACAAGACCAGACAGGACCAGACAACACCAGACAGGACCAGACAACACCAAACAAGACCCGGCAAGACCAGACAAGCCCAGACAAGACCAGATAAGACCAGACAAGACCAGACAAGACCAGACAAGACCAGCCAAGACCAGGCAAGGTCTGATAAGACCAGGCAGGACCTGTCACAATACAGGGCCAGACAAGACCAGATAAGACAAGACAATACAAGACAATAAAAGCTTAGACAAGATCGTACAAGATCAGACAAGCTTACATTTGACCAGACAAGACAACGCAAGACCAGATAAAACCAGACAAGAACAGACAAGACCTGAACAGCAACAGACAGGACCAGACAAGTCCAGACAAGATCATACAACCAGACATGTCCAGAGAAGATCAGACAATGCCATAGAAGATCATATAAGACCGGATAATTCGGTCAAGACCAGACGAGGCCTCACAGGAACAAAACATACCAAAATGGCCAAATTCCTTCAAATTAATTTGAATCGCTGTCGCGCGGCCCAGGATCTGCTCTATCGGAACAGGTCCAGATACAAAGCCGATATACTGCTGGTAACTGAACCAAACAAGCACTATGTTAGGAGCAACGCCTGGGGAATAGATGCCCAGGCCGACACTGCTGTCAGAGTATACAATAATATTCCAACTACCTACGGAAATGGTAACGGAACATCATGGTGTGAGATAGGGGATAGCAATCTACTCATGTTACATATCACCAAACACCAACAGGACTGGATTCGAAGCTTACCTCAACGAACTCTCTGCAACAATACGTAGGAAAAATGGCTGAAAAATAGTCACTGGAGACTTCAACTCAAAAACTGCTCTATGGGGGTCTAAGTATGAAACCCGCGGGGCTTTATTCTCAAGAACTGGTCAGCATCACTGGACCTGGCCATCGTCAACACGGGTAATGATCTCACTTTCATACGCGGTACTCATCAAAGCACAATCTACGTGACATTCTGCTCAATGGACATGGTCGATTGCATTCAAAACTGGCATGTACTCGGGGAAGAAACACGGAGCGATCATCAGCTAATAACCGTCGATTTTGTCATTAGGCCTGGGCAACAACCACTATCAAAGGCAAATGCGCAAACAACCAGCGGGTGGAAATACAACTCTTACAAAGAAAACGCCATCAAGAAGGATCTCCAATTAGAGCTCAGTTAGATAGACATTCCCGACGTGCCCACCATCACTGCGGCTCTTTCTAGAACCTGCGAAGCCATCGTACCGAGACCCGGAGCGGGAGCGAGTCGGAGGAAACCAGTCTATTGGTGGAACCAAGAAATCGCGACGCTACGGAAAGTGTGCATCGGGAAAAAAAGATCGCGGTCACGGCTCAAAATCAAAACGGAACGCAGATTTCGAAGAACTAGCAAATGGCCACGCAGCTTACGCCTCTGCTAGGAAAGAATTGAAGACCAGTATAAAAAAATCAAAGCAGGCCTGCTGGGAAAAAGTCATTCAGGCCGTGAACGGCGATGCTTGGGGAGACGGCTATAAAATTGTCTGCAAAAGATTAGGATTGTTGTTCCCGCAGAAAGAACCCATTTCTTGGACCGAGAAATCGTGGACACTGTACCCCCAGAAATCACGGTTAGAGAAGTCTTAGAAGCTACTGCGAGAATAAAAGCTAATAAAGCTCCAGGCCCTGCTGGCAACCCACCGGTAGTCGTAAGACTGGCTGCCCTCATTCAAACAGAGACCTTTGCAAAAATGTTCAACTCGGCCATTCGCAGTAGAAAAATACCAGGTAGATGGAAAGGCCAGATTGGTTTTAGTTCCCAAGCCAGGAAAGCCCTCGTCGCTACGCCCAATCTGCCTACTAGACAGCCTAGGCTAACTTTTCGGGCGTATAGTAGCCAGCAGGATAAATCAAGAGCTTCACGGAGGGTCATCAAATGCACGGAGGGCTATCAACAGCACAATATGGTTTTCGAGCGGCGAGGTCGACCACAGACGCCATCCAGGAGGTTATCAAGATCGCCCACTATCCTAACTTGGGTAAACGTAGGTACAGAAAAGCATAACTAGCCGTTGCACTGGATGTTAAGAATGCGTTTAACACCTCGCCCTGGTGGCAAATCGTAGACGCAAGCAGAAGGAAAGGGATATCTACATATTTAATAGAACTAATTAAAAGCTACTTCACGAACAGGAGCCTAATAATAGACAACACAACCCGGCGGGTGACGGGTGGTGTCCCACAGGGGTCGGTTCTCGGACCGCTCCTTTGGTGCGAAACATTCTCTACGACGGAGTTCTAGACCAAGAAAAGACAAACGACCTCAAGAACTGTAGACTGGTAGCATTCGCCGACGACCTCCTTGTGGTGTCCGCGGACACCAATGAGGAAGCTGTGGCAGCCAGGTTCGAAACAGCAGTAAAAGCCATTCATCGTTGGATGGAAAGCAACGAATTGCAAATACCTCCAGAGAAGTCCGAGGACATCAGGTAACTGTTAATATCCTAGGCAGGTTGATATCGGCAAAACCCACAATAAAATACCTCGGCGTCCATATTGACCAACGGCTATCCTGGAGTAGACACATCCAAAACGCAGCTATGAAAACCGAACGAGCTGTAGCAGCACTCCGCAAACTAACGCCTAGACTGAAGGGCCCTGCCACTAAGACTAGAAGGCTGCTAAGTGAAGTCGTAAACTCCATCCTCCTCTACGCCGCACCGGCCTGGGCGGATGGTCTAAAAGCTGCTTCTAATAGGAATATATTGATAAGAACACAACGCCCCATGCTCATAAGAATATGCTGTGCCTATCGCACAGTGTCCAACGTTGCGCTACAAGTTATAGCGGCAGTCCCGCAGCTAGACCTTATGGCGGAGGAAAGGGCTTCCAATCAAGGAACGAACAAAGAGGGTAGGACCATAAACATAAACTAACTGATTAGCAAATAGCAGCAACGTTGGGCCCACGCCAAGGAAGGGGAGTGGACCCGAACCCTCATCCCCGAAATTGACTCATGGTACAATCGCAAACACGGTGAAGTCAACTTCTACCTCACAAAAATACTAAGCGGTCATGGTAATTTCGCCGCTTATGTTAAGAGGATAGGAAAAATAGAAAGCGACAGCTGCCGATACTGCCTAGTAACGGATACTGCTGAACATACTTTATTTCAATGTTCGCAATGGGCTGATAGTAGGGCCATAGCAGAACAGGAGGTAAGGGAACCCATTAACAAGCAGAATATGGTCAATCTCATGATCAAGAGCGAGGACAACTGGAAGGCAATGACAAATTTGTGTACCGAAATCCTTAAAAGAAAGGACGAATACGAAAGAAGGGATGGTGTGGAAAGTCACAAAGGCCAACCCTAGATCAAATAAAAGGAAAACAGAAAAACTAGGGCGGTAAAAAACCGTCCGGGCGTCTCACCCTGAAGGAATGCGCAAGCAATACCGGTGTGGCGTACTTTTTAAGTCAAGTGGAAGAAGGGGTTTAGTGAGTGAGAGCCTCAAAAGGTAAAAGGAACAAAAAAACTTAAATAAAGGAGCAAAACATAGAATAACCTATCTAGCTTTTTCGATATAGCCCAATCTCTATAGCCATTATAAACTGTTTCCTTCCAAGAGCTAGCAGGTAATAGAGAAAATAGGATGTAAAATTGGTTTCTTGTTGATATTATCCCGTCTTAGCAATTGCAAACCCTTTTTCATTTCGTCCATGCATAGAAATCAATTAAGCATCAAATTTCATTCCATTAATCCATTGTACACTGTTCCATCCAATGTTTCAAATTATCTTGTGCTGTCCCACAAACTTTACACTTTCTGCCTTCCTCGCTCATCCAATATTTCCTTCCACGCTTCTCACTTCCACACAAATTCACAAAATAAGATCAGAAAAATGATACAAGTTTTTGTTATGTAATAATATAAATAGTTTTGATGAGACAGTTATCAGATGTGTATAATTTAGTTAATTTACACATACCAGCTGCTGCGTCTTGTTACTTGCATCACTGAGTTTTGGCATGGCTCAAAATATTTCGCAATAAATTTCGCTACGTGAGAGCGCGAGCGAGCTTGTTGCAGAAAATATCGCATATTCCTCCGACCTTCCCGCGAAACGGTTCGCATATGCGGGAAGAAGCAAATTAATCAAAAATAATAAAACCGAAAAAACGGTCTAAATCACTCCGCCGTTGACATCGCCCACAGGTACCTGCAGCCTCTTGCCAACAATCGCCAAGCCGTTTGCCAAGATATTTTGCCTGAATCTCCTCCGAGCGGCCAAACGGAATATTAGAATCGGCCGCTGGTTTTATTTTTGCCGCCTTGCCGTTACATTCTTGCAAATTCTATTTCGACTGTCAGTACACTGTGACATCTTCAGCGGGTCGCGCATCGATTGTCGTTCCCCTAAAAGACGCAAAAATTCCCCTCGTGTTTCGCGTTGCCCCCGACTACCGACTCGCGCGTGATTCGAATGCGCTCCGCATCTAGTTCGGATGTAAATGTGATCTGCATAATAATAATATTTACACTGTGCATTTTGAATAACAATAATATTCCAACAAAATCGACTAGTTTACAGAAACAACATCACCAACTAACAAGGCTTGAACTAGATAAAACAAGACAAATTCATTTGGCGAAGGCTAGCTCTAAACTAGATACTAGACAATATTAACAAACTAGAATATAGTAAACAGATAAGTTTTGTAAGCCAAAGTAAATGAACTAAACATACAGTTAAACAAACTAGATTAGTCAAATAACTTATGCAAAGCTATATAGGCTAGATACGCAAGGCTATATAGGTAAAGACTAGGAAATCAAGATAGTTAAGGGTAAACTATATCATTCAGATAAAAGAGAGCTAGTTAAACTAGACAAACTAGATACAAAAGAAGTAGGGATCCTTGACTCAACTTCGCCTAGACTAATGATTCAAGAATAGGCTCACCTAGACTAATCATGCAAGACTGGACTAACAGAACGCCAGGCTAGACAAATATTACAAGATGGATTGAAATAGAAGTTAATACTAGCATAGACTAAATAAACTAGGTTAGTGAGATACCAATGGATTCAAATAGTGACAATTGCACAAATAATACTAGGCAGACAAGATGAGCCAGATAAAGCAATACAGAAAATTGAAGCCATATAATCTATATAGACCAGGTTATCTAGACGATTCTTGACTATTGGCTATACATTGCTTGGTTATACATTGACCTTGTCTAACCTTGTCTGGCCTCGTCTGTTCTTGCTGCTTGCTCTTGTTTGCTCTGGTGTCTGCCCTTATCCAGTGTTATTGTCTATACTTGTCTGGCCTTGTCGGGTCTTGTCTGGTCTTGTTTGGTCTTGTCTGGTCTTGTATGGTCTTGTCTTTTCTGGTCTTGTCTAGTCTTGCCTTGTCTTGTGTGGTTTTGCCTGGTGTTGTCTGCTCTTCTCTGATCTTGTCTGGTCCTGTCTGGTCTTGTCTGGCCTTGCCTAGTTCTGTCTGATCCTGTTTCGTCATGACTGAACTTGTCTGGTCTTGTCAGGTATCGCCTCGTATCGTCTGGTTTTGTCCGGTATTGTCTGATCTTTTCTGGTCTTGTCTGATCTTTTCTGGTCTTGTCTGGCCTTGTCAAGTCTTGTCAGGACTTGTCTGGGGGTTAGGTAAAGAATGCGGGATTGTTTTGAAACTTTGTGTTGCGGACTTTTTACCTGGTGTAACTATTGTTAATTATCTTTGGCACTCTTTAAATAAGATCCGAAAGTATAAATTAAGCCTCTGCGTTGTCTACGTTGATTCAATAAATATTCGTGTTTTTGTTGAAAATAATTGTTGACATTTTCAAGATAACAGATAGTAGATGCGAACGCAACTAACCTGACGTTGCCACGTTTACTTTTGTTTATATGTCCGTTTATATGAAAAACTATAATTTTGGCAACATATATACAATCTTAAGCGACGTATTGAATGAAGTTGCATTCATATTGCAACGAACAGCCACGCCACAAATAGCTACAATGTCTCGAGTTAATTATTTAACTGTCCCGGATATCCACCAGATTATTTTTTTCCTTTTTACGGTTTGTAATAAAAAAATTGTATCTTCAACCAACTGACGTGTTTGACTGGTCACATAACTGAGAATGTAGATACAATTGGGTCAGCATTGCCAAAATTAATTTTGACAAGATATAAATTATTTAAAATTTTCTGCGTCACATGTTTGTGTAAAGTATATACAAAATTAGCTTACAGAAATTATTTGCCTATTATGAATATTAAGAATATTTTAAGAGATCCCGACTTCTTCTTCTTTCTTTGGCGTTACAACCCTATGTGAGTTTTAGCCTGCTCGCCGATCTTTTTCCATTCCGCTCTATCATTTGTCGCTTCTTTCCAATTTCTCATTCCGAGTGTTTTGAGATCTTGCTTCACTCCGTCTATCCATCTTTTTCTATTCCATGTGCATATCCTTAATTCCAATCTCTTATCCTTATTCCTTTGCATTTTTCGGCATTCGGTTTAGGAAAAACCTATCCTTGTGTTTTACTGAACATTAAGTTTTTTTCGCGAGAATGGATAGTTGGTCCATCAAACCAACTTTTCGGAGGACCATTTCTTCCGCTCTCGTTTGCCCTGACCAAGTTTGTTTACCGCACCTTAGACCAGTTATTCAGAGTCGGAATTGGGTAGAAGAGGCTATGCGACAATCTCTTCCTGTGCGATTGTCGTGTGGTTCACCACCTCTTTGAGGTTTCGTGGAGGTGAGAGTGGGAATTGGGTAGAAGAGGCTATGCGACAATCTCTTCCTGTGCGATTGTCGTGTGGTGCGCATGCACTACCCCATTTGAAGCCCAAGAGATCCCGACTAAACAGTTCAAAAATTACTTGAATGTAAATTGATACCAGCCGAGTTGGTTAAACCAACGGTCCTTGCTACATTGTCCTGTATTAGATCCAGAGTTTGCGCTGCCGCGCGTATGTTGTCTTGATTTATCAAATTTACCGGAATTAAACCAACGGTCCTTGCCACATTTTCCTATAATCATCGTTGTCCAATAATCAACATCGCGCTGCCGTGCGAACTCTCGATCTAATTTAGGACAATGTGGCAAGGACCGTTGCTTTAACCCCGGTTAGATTAGGTTACCCGCCGCGAAGCGGGCAGATGAACCAAGACAACATACGCGCGGTAGCGCGAACTCTGGATCCAATATAGGACAATGTGGCAAGGACCGTTGAAACAAAAATAACAATCAAAAATAACAAACGTGGCAACGTTGAGTTCGCATCTACTATCTGTCAACTTGAAAATGTCAACAATTATTTTCAACAAAAACACGGATAATTATTGAACCAACGTAGAAGCTAAATTTTTGGTTTCGGATCTTAGGTAAAGAGTGCCAAAGATGATTTAGACAAAGTACAACACTTACAGCATGTAAAAAGTCCGCAACACTAAGTTTCAAAACAATCTCGAAATCTTTACCAAGTCCCTTGTCTTGTCTAGACTTCTCTGGTCTTGTCTGGTCTTGCCTGGACTTGTCTGATCTTGTCTGGTTTTGTCTACTGTTCTCTGGTCTTGTATGGTTTGTTTAGTCTTGTCTGGTATTGTTTGGGCTTGGCTGGTCTATTCTTGTCTGGTCTTGTGTGGTCTTCTCTGTTCTTGTCTGGTGTTGTCTCGTCGCGTCTGGTTTTATCTGGCCTTGTCTGGTCTTGTCTGGTCTTACCTTGTCTCGTCTTGACTGGTCTTGTCTACTCTTGTCAGTTCTAGTCTATACTTGTCCGGTCTTGTCTCATCTTGTCTGCTTTTGTATGGTCTTGTCTAGCCTTCTCTTGCGTTGTCTGTCCTTGACTTGTTCAGTATTGTCTAGTCTTTGCAGATCTTGTCTGATTTTGTCTGGCCTTGTCTGGTCTTGTCCGGTCTTCTCTGGTTTTAACTGAACTTCCCTGGTCTTGTTTGATTTTGTGTATTGTCTGCTCTTGTCTTCTCTTGTTTGGTCTTGCCTGGTTTTGTCTGGAATTGTCTGACCTTGTTTGGCCTTATCTGCTCTTGCCTGGTCTTGTGAGGTCTTGCCTGGTCTTGTCTGCTCTTGTCTAGTTTTTGTCTGGTCTTGTCAGGTTTTATGTTGTCTTTTCTGTTCTTCTCTGGTCTTGTTTTTTCTGGTCTTGTCTGTCCTTGTCTGGTCTTGGCAGGTATTGTGTGTCTTTTTGTGGCCTTGTCTGGAATTGTTTGGTCTTGTCTGATTTGTGATCTTGTCTAGTCTTGTCACATTTTGTCTGGTCTTGTCTGGACATTTCAGATTTTATCCTAGCCTTGTTTAACCTATACCAGTTTGGCATAGCCTTGTTTAACCTAGTCTAGTCTTGTATGTTTCTTTCTGATATTATCTTGCATTGTCTAATCTCGTTTTGACTTATTTAGTCTTTACTAGCCTTGTTTGACGCGCTCTGTGGTCCTTGTAGTGTGCCTCTCCAGCTTTGTTTGGTCCTGTCTAACCTTCTTTAGCCGTGCCTAGCCTTGGTTGGCCTTGTCAGGCCTTGTTATCTTTCCCTAGCCTTTTTTAGTCTTTACTAACATTTTCCAGCATTGTCTAATCATGTCTAGCCAAGACCAGACTGTCCTAGAAATTTTCAGTCAATTTATCATTTCAACTATATGCAATCTAGCAATATTCCACTTTGTCCAATTAGTCTATATCTAGATTGAAGAAGGTTTGTATTGTTTTTAATTAATAGCCTTGAGACTGGTTGACAGCAGCTCGCCATTCTTCCCATCTCTTCGCATTCCTCTTTAGTTCACAGTATTATTCACAACTTATATCTTCCAGTATTTTACTCATGTACTACAGTCTCGGTGTTCCTCAATAATTCTTGCCGTCTACTGTTCCCTCAATTATAAGCTTCAGTAGTCCATTGTGTCGCAGTGTTTGGCTCACGAGGTGATTCAGTCTTGTTTTTAAATATTTAAGAAAGCAACTTTCTCCCTCTCTTCTAAAGACTTCCTCAATTGTGATCATTTCTTTCCAGCTGATTTTCATAATCCTTCTATAGCATCATCATCAATCAGCCTTTTGCATCTACTGCTGGATATAAGCCTCCCCCATTTCTGCCCACTGTCCTCTATTTTGAGCTCTCTGCATCCAGTTTGTGGTTCATCGCGTAGTAGGTCTTCCCCTGTTTCTCTTGTCAGCTCTTGGTCTCCACTCGAGCAGCCTTTTTGTCCATCGCCTATCTGCCATGCGGGCCACGTGTCCAGTCCAGCTCCACTTGAGCTTAGCCACCTGTTAGATAACTCCCGTGACTCCTGTTCTCGCCCGTAAATCCTCATTTCTAACGTGGTCACGAAGTGATACACCGAGCATCGATCTTTCCATCTTGCTTTGTGTTATTCTTAGCTTCTTAGCAGATGTGACTGTCGGCGCCGTAGGTCATAACCGGTAGAATGCACTGATTAAAAACCCTTCGTTTTAAACAAATAGGGAGATTACTCTGAAACACATTCCCAAGTCTGCCGTATGCAGCCTAAGAGAGCGTAATTCTTCTTTTTATTCCGCATGTTTGGTTGTCTCTCGAGATTCTTATTTCATATCCACCAACTCCACCTTACAAAATAGCAATATCAGTAGTCACCAATAGCAATATTTCCACTAGGGACCAGATTCGTCATGTTCTTATATAGCACCAGGTTTCAAATGCTAGTTGTTTCTTCCTCTCTCTCTCCCTCCTATTGTCCAAAATTCGCTGCCATATAGCGCGACGCTCCCTACATAGGTCTTCAACATTTGTTTCCTCACATCAAGACTTATGTTATTTGCAGTAAATAGGTTCTTCTTTTTATAGAAAGCGTTCTTGGCTTGGGCAATCCTATTTGCTATATCTCTTAGCTGCTTCTTCTATCATTCTTTATTTTACTTCCCAGATAATTAAACTCATTTACCTCTTGTATCATTTCATCTCTTAACTCTATTGCTGTCTGTTTTTCGCCATTTCCACTTTCGCAAACCAAATTTTTTGTTTTGAGGTTTATATGAAACTTAATGATTCCCGTAACCATTTCTAAGGGTTTCTATAAGCAACCAGCTTTTTAATATTGATTTTAATATTTTGTTGCATGAGATCTGGCGATAACTTCTTGAAACCACCTGGGTAATAGCAAGCAATTGATTCCATATTTTAGAGCTAGTCTATAAATTACATTAAATTTATGTTATCACGTTGCGACTTTTAAAAATATATATAATAATAAAATAAGCAATACGATAATAAAATAAGTTTAAGAAGTTGATATTTCGAATGCCTTGAAATTGTTTATTTCAGTTTTCAGGAAAATATCGAATTTCTCATACAATTTGATTATTTTTGTTCGTGAGCTTATTGAACCTGTGTTATGTGTTTGAAATGTTGTCGAGACAAGCTGCTGTCAAACTAATTGAGTAAAAGCGTTCTATTCTCGAGGCTCTATTTATATTGTTGTCTAAAAATATTCGAAACAAAATCGAAGAATTATTTTTAGATGAATTGTCTTAGGTCACGTTGATACGACTAATCAGAGCTAATAGCTTTAACAAATTTGATTTAATTTAATATTAATAAAATGAAACTAATTATTATTATTGAGTATTTATTAAAGGCATAAATACGTATGTTCTAAGCATAAAAGTATATAATCAGTTTTAAGCTTGGGGCTTGATAAATTGAGGAATGATTGAACACTGAATTGAAGATTGATTGAGGCTTTTAATTGACCATAGATTATTTATGATGCCCAAAGAAGTACTAAATGACACTTTATTTTATTTGATTATTGTATAAAGATTATTATATAAAGCTTATTATATAAAGATTATTACATAAAGATTATTGTATAATTATTAATCCTTTCAAAGGATTCAATACATCAGTGATGTATTATTATTAAAAAAAGGCATTTATGCCTTTAATTAATGCTGTAATTATACCCTATCTAATTTTTTTAATTAATTATGCTAGTATAACAATTGTCATTTAGAATTGCTTTGGAACATAAATTGTAGTTTGTTCATAGTCAGTATATTGCATGTCTGTTACATGCCTACAATTGGGCATGTACTGCCTAATTGCATAGATTTTACATGTCTATACAACAGACATGACTATTACTTGCCTAGACTTGTACTTGCCTTACATAGGCTTATAATAATCTATGGACAATTACATGCCTCAAGTTATCAAGTCGCAGGCTTAAAATTGATTGAATACTTTCATGCTCAAGACATGAATTACTTTTCCCATTCCCATTGAAATAAAATGTACCTTTAAAACTATTCAGCTTGGCAGCCAAGTCGTAAAGCATATTTTTATTTCGCTCGAACACAAACAATCTGAATCTACAAATAACGTTTCAAACAAAACACAAATCATTAACTATTTTCTATTCCTTGTTGACTATTTTTTCTTTGGCTTTTTTTTAATAAATGTTCTCGATTTACTAACTTCTAAGACCTTCTGACACACGAACTGGCAAAAACACTTTCACCCTTATTGCCCCATAATCTAATAAACCCCTTGAACGCATCCCTTCATTAAACCTCTCAGGAATAAATCCAACCCGACAAAAACCCAGGCGAAAAAACAGCCTGCGTACAAAAATAACTTCTTTCTTCCAGAGAGACATTAATATTTCATAGCGCTTTCAACGCCCCGTTTCTCATCATCCCGTGTTTGCGCGGAAATAATGTGAACAGTACAAAGTGCCGAAGTGTTGCATAGCTCTGCAGTAACGTGCCCTTCCACTTGTAGAACCCTTTGATATTGAAAACAATGCACAGAAAGAAGTTCGCCGATGACGCCTTCGAGCAGCGGGTCATGCGAAGACGCCGGGGCTGGACGGTCGTTATCGGTCCAGAGATTCGGTAAAACTCTTCTGAAAACTAACCCCAAACATTCCATAAGTTTCTATATTAAATGTTTAGTTTGAACTTAACATAAGTTTGCACATATGTTCTTATTTTGTCTAATGTATTTCGATCGAAACAACAAATTGCTTGACAAAACTAGGATAAACAATCAAATATATAACTCAATTATTAATATGGATATATAATACAAGACATACATGATAACACAGATAAGACTAGAAAAGCAAGGAAAGTGGATAAATAAGACTAGACAGACAAGAGTAGATAGGCAAGACTGGACCGACAAGACTAGACAGACAAGACAAAACAGACAAGATTGGACAGACAAGATTAGACAGACAAGACTAGACAGACATGACAAAACAGCCAGGATTGGACAGACAAGATTAGACGGACAAGACTAGACAGACAAGACGAGACAAGCGAGATTAGACAGACAAGACTAGACAGCCAAGTCTAGACAGACAAGACTAGACAGACTAGACTACACAGGCAAGACTAGACAGACCAGATTAGACAGACAAGACTAGACAAATAAGACTAGACAGACAAGACTAGACAGACAAGACTAGACAGACAAGACTAGACAGACAAGACTAGACAGACAAGACTAGACAGACAAGACTAGACAGACAAGACTAGACAGACAAGACTAGACAGACAAGACTAGACAGACAAGACTAGACAGACAAGACTAGACAGACAAGACTAGACAGACCAGATTAGACAGACAAGACTAGACAAATAAGACTAGACAGACAAGACTAGACAGACAAGACTAGACAGACAAGACTAGACAGACAAGACTAGACAGACAAGACTAGACAGACAAGACTAGACAGACAAGACTAGACAGACAAGACTAGACAGACAAGACTAGACAGACAAGACTAGACAGACAAGACTAGACAGACAAGACTAGACAGACAAGACTAGACAGACAAGACTAGACAGACAAGACTAGACAGACAAGACTAGACAGACCAGATTAGACAGACAAGACTAGACAAATAAGACTAGACAGACAAGACTAGACAGACAAGACTAGACAGACAAGACTAGACAGACAAGACTAGACAGACAAGACTAGACAGACAAGACTAGACAGACAAGACTAGACAGACAAGACTAGACAGACAAGACTAGACAGACAAGACTAGACAGACAAGACTAGACAGACAAGACTAGACAGACAAGACTAGACAGACAAGACTAGACAGACAAGACTAGACAGACAAGACTAGACAGACAAGACTAGACAGACAAGACTAGACAGACAAGACTAGACAGACAAGACTAGACAGACAAGACTAGACAGACAAGACTAGACAGACAAGACTAGACAGACAAGACTAGACAGACAAGACTAGACAGACAAGACTAGACAGACAAGACTAGACAGACAAGACTAGACAGACAAGACTAGACAGACAAGACTAGACAGACAAGACTAGACAGACAAGACTAGACAGACAAGACTAGACAGACAAGACTAGACAGACAAGACTAGACAGACAAGACTAGACAGACAAGACTAGACAGACAAGACTAGACAGACAAGACTAGACAGACAAGACTAGACAGACAAGACTAGACAGACAAGACTAGACAGACAAGACTAGACAGACAAGACTAGACAGACAAGACTAGACAGACAAGACTAGACAGACAAGACTAGACAGACAAGACTAGACAGACAAGACTAGACAGACAAGACTAGACAGACAAGACTAGACAGACAAGACTAGACAGACAAGACTAGACAGACAAGACTAGACAGACAAGACTAGACAGACAAGACTAGACAGACAAGACTAGACAGACAAGACTAGACAGACAAGACTAGACAGACAAGACTAGACAGACAAGACTAGACAGACAAGACTAGACAGACAAGACTAGACAGACAAGACTAGACAGACAAGACTAGACAGACAAGACTAGACAGACAAGACTAGACAGACAAGACTAGACAGACAAGACTAGACAGACAAGACTAGACAGACAAGACTAGACAGACAAGACTAGACAGACAAGACTAGACAGACAAGACTAGACAGACAAGACTAGACAGACAAGACTAGACAGACAAGACTAGACAGACAAGACTAGACAGACAAGACTAGACAGACAAGACTAGACAGACAAGACTAGACAGACAAGACTAGACAGACAAGACTAGACAGACAAGACTAGACAGACAAGACTAGACAGACAAGACTAGACAGACAAGACTAGACAGACAAGACTAGACAGACAAGACTAGACAGACAAGACTAGACAGACAAGACTAGACAGACAAGACTAGACAGACAAGACTAGACAGACAAGACTAGACAGACAAGACTAGACAGACAAGACTAGACAGACAAGACTAGACAGACAAGACTAGACAGACAAGACTAGACAGACAAGACTAGACAGACAAGACTAGACAGACAAGACTAGACAGACAAGACTAGACAGACAAGACTAGACAGACAAGACTAGACAGACAAGACTAGACAGACAAGACTAGACAGACAAGACTAGACAGACAAGACTAGACAGACAAGACTAGACAGACAAGACTAGACAGACAAGACTAGACAGACAAGACTAGACAGACAAGACTAGACAGACAAGACTAGACAGACAAGACTAGACAGACAAGACTAGACAGACAAGACTAGACAGACAAGACTAGACAGACAAGACTAGACAGACAAGACTAGACAGACAAGACTAGACAGACAAGACTAGACAGACAAGACTAGACAGACAAGACTAGACAGACAAGACTAGACAGACAAGACTAGACAGACAAGACTAGACAGACAAGACTAGACAGACAAGACTAGACAGACAAGACTAGACAGACAAGACTAGACAGACAAGACTAGACAGACAAGACTAGACAGACAAGACTAGACAGACAAGACTAGACAGACAAGACTAGACAGACAAGACTAGACAGACAAGACTAGACAGACAAGACTAGACAGACAAGACTAGACAGACAAGACTAGACAGACAAGACTAGACAGACAAGACTAGACAGACAAGACTAGACAGACAAGACTAGACAGACAAGACTAGACAGACAAGACTAGACAGACAAGACTAGACAGACAAGACTAGACAGACAAGACTAGACAGACAAGACTAGACAGACAAGACTAGACAGACAAGACTAGACAGACAAGACTAGACAGACAAGACTAGACAGACAAGACTAGACAGACAAGACTAGACAGACAAGACTAGACAGACAAGACTAGACAGACAAGACTAGACAGACAAGACTAGACAGACAAGACTAGACAGACAAGACTAGACAGACAAGACTAGACAGACAAGACTAGACAGACAAGACTAGACAGACAAGACTAGACAGACAAGACTAGACAGACAAGACTAGACAGACAAGACTAGACAGACAAGACTAGACAGACAAGACAAGACTAGACAGACAAGACTAGACAGACAAGACTAGACAGACAAGACTAGACAGACAAGACTAGACAGACAAGACTAGACAGACAAGACTAGACAGACAAGACTAGACAGACAAGACTAGAGAGACAAGACTAGACAGACAAGACTAGACAGACAAGACTAGACAGACAAGACTAGACAGACAAGACTAGACAGACAAGACTAGACAGACAAGACTAGACAGACAAGACTAGACAACAAGACTAGACAGACAAGACTAGACAGACAAGACTAGACAGACAAGACTAGACAGACAAGACTAGACAGACAAGACTAGACAGACAAGACTAGACAGACAAGACTAGACAGACAAGACTAGACAGACAAGACTAGACAGACAAGACTAGACAGACAAGACTAGACAGACAAGACTAGACAGACAAGACTAGACAGACAAGACTAGACAGACAAGACTAGACAGACAAGACTAGACAGACAAGACTAGACAGACAAGACTAGACAGACAAGACTAGACAGACAAGTCTAGACAGACAAGACTAGACAGACAAGACTAGACAGACAAGACTAGACAGACAAGACTAGACAGACAAGACTAGACAGACAAGACTAGACAGACAAGACTAGACAGACAAGACTAGACAGACAAGACTAGACAGACAAGACTAGACAGACAAGACTAGACAGACAAGACTAGACAGACAAGACTTGACACACAAGACTAGACAGACAAGACTAGACAGACAAGACTAGACAGACAAGACTAGACAGACAAGACTAGACAGACAAGACTAGACAGACAAGACTAGACAGACAAGACTAGACAGACAAGACTAGACAGACAAGACTAGACAGACAAGACTAGACAGACAAGACTAGACAGACAAGACTAGACAGACAAGACTAGACAGACAAGACTAGACAGACAAGACTAGACAGACAAGACTAGACAGACAAGACTAGACAGACAAGACTAGACAGACAAGACTATACAGACGAGACTAGACAGACGAGACTAGACAGACTAGACTAGACAGACAAGACTAGACAGACAAGACTAGACAGACAAGACTAGACAGACAAGACTAGACAGACAAGACTAGACAGACAAGACTAGGCAGACAAGACTAGACAGACAAGACTAGACAGACAAGACTAGACAGACTAGACTAGACAGGAAAGACTAGACAGGAAAGACTAGACAGACCAGATAAGACAGACAAGACTAGACAGATAAGACTAGACAGACAAAACTAGACAGATAAGACTAGACAAACAATACTACACAGACAAGACTAGACAGACAAGACTATATAGACAAGACTAGACAGACAAAACTAAACAGACAAGACAAAACGAAACAGTCAAGTCTGTCTGTTCAGTCTTGATTGTATAGTCGTGTCTGTCTAGTCTTGTCTGTCTAGTCTCGTCTGTCTAGGCTTGTCTGTTTATTTTTGTCTGTCTAGGCTTGTCTGTCTAAATAGGCTAAATGACAAGAAAAAAGACAAGATTAGACAAACAAAACTAAACAGAGAAGACTAAACAAACAAGACAGACATACAAGATTAGACAGACAAGACTATACAGACAAGACTATATATACAAGACTAGACAGAAAAGACTATATTGACAAGGCTAAACAGACAAGACTAGACACACAAAACTAGGCAGACAAGACTAGGCAGACAAGACTAGATAGACAAGACTAGAGAGGCAAGACTAAACAGAGAAGACTAAACAGACCAGATTAGACAGACGAGACTAGATAGACAAGATTAGACAGACAAGACTAGGCCGACAAGGCTAGGCAGACGAGACTAGACATATAAGACTAGACAGATAAGACTAGGCCGACAAGGCTAGACACACCAGACTGGACAAACAAGACTAGACAGACAGAACAAGACTAGATTAAAAAGACTAAACAGGGAAAACCAAACAGACAAGTCTAGAGATACAAGACTAGACAGACAGAATTAGACAGACAAGATTAGACAGACAAAACAAGACAGGTAACACTAGAGAGACGTGACTAGACAGAGAATATTAGGCAGATAAGACTAGACAGACTGGACTAGGAGTATTAGACTAGACAGCTGGGACTAGTTTAGTCTAATCTCGTGAGAGAAGATCATACATTCAAAACAGACAATAGGAGGAAGCCAAGCCAAGTTTATACACAGTATATTATACAGATATATAATACAGAGTATATTAAATCCTGTATCAAAATGTTAATATTCTCGAAGTTTTTCTTATTTTCTTATGTAAAATTATGGAGATTCTTAGAATGGGGGAAATGGTTGGGTGGTTTTAATGGTAATGTGATGGCGCGAAATTGTTTTTGGCCTTCTGGCTAGCTTTTTCCTTCGCAATTTGCGGGTGTTTTTATTTTCTCGAGTTATTTTTAAGCGTTCTTGTGGATGAAAATGTTTCATTTGCGACACACCGGACGAGATGAGTCAGTTATTTTGTCACCCGTTGTCGTTTTGAGCCTTTGGCACCGTTCACAGTGTCACGAACTGCCCGTCAGTGAACACTAAATTTGTTTTTGTTTTGTTTTCGGAAAGTTTACCAAATTACTTCGCGTATTCTGAACGTTTAACGGTTTGCTATCCTATTACTGAAACGTTTATTGCAAGAAATATAATAAACAAACACCTCTAGACATGTTATATTACAAACATTTTATAGATAGTGTATAACTATTTGTAGTCTATAACTGTCTATAGTCTATACTCAACTCTGGTCTATAACTGTCTATAATCTATAGCTGTCTATAATCTTTTTTTTCTTTTTTCGGAGGAGGGGGAATGCATTGTAGCACACCGGGTCTTCAAACCCGTGTAGTGTGGGGCTCTCTGATGGAGTTCTTCGTGACCAGCATACCCACTAAAATCCCTCCTCTGTCTCTTCACTACACTCCACCTGGAACTGCGTGACCATTACTTCATGTGGGTGGTGTTTGTTCCAATTGTTTCCTTTTCCTTTTTTTGTTGTCCTTTCCTCGTCTCGATTTCGTCTTCTGTCGTATTAGTTATGTAGTCGTGTGATTAACTATTTTTCGGTCTTTACGTCATATATCTTCGTCCTATATCGTCCTAGTCCTATATCTCCGTCATATATCGTCGTCCATGTTAGCTTCCTTGTGTGTCGTGGATATTATGAGACGCCTTCCATTCTCTCTCCATTTGTTCTTTTCCCATCATGATTTGAAGCATCCATGGTGAGTGAGCGCCTGTGTAAGATGGTAACTCATATGTCCGTGTGACCTCTCGTACCATGCTTTTGCGTTAGGGATAAGGCTGTGTGTCCATCGTTCACTAGTGTCGCTATCCCATCTTGTCTGCGATCGGTCCTTGAGTCTCTTACGCGCTCTCTCCTTGGCGGCCGGCTTCTCATGTTTTACTTCGTTTTTCGCCCTGTGTTATTGCAGCTCTTCGTAGACTTCTTGTTTCTCGCGAATCAGTTAGTCTATTGGAGGCGTGCTTGCAAGTACCAGCGCCGCAGCCTCCGAAACCGTTCGATAGGCAGAAATTACTCTTAGGGCACTTCTTCTCTGTACTCCTGTAAGTTGTTATCTCGCTTCTACCTTTTTCGTTACGTCGGCCCATTTTTCCGCCGTGTAGAGAATTTTTGAGTGTACCACATTGTTGAGCAGTTTCCGTTTCAATTCCTTCGGCCCTCCAATGTTCGGCATCAACCGTCCCAGAGCTGTCACTGTAGACATTTCCTTTTTCGCTGTTTTAGCTATATGGTCTGTGTACCGCAGACCGCTATCGAGTTGGACGCCAAGGTATCTCAATGATCTCGATAAAGGGACATTCTACCCTTCCGGAGCGAGTTTCGGTGGTGCGAATAGCCTCTTGTCCGTGATAAGTATCGCTTCTGTTTTTTGAACTGCCATTGTTAGACCCTGTCTTTTTACCAATTATTTGCCCGCCGGAGGGTTTTGTTAGTTGCTAGTTCCGGTGTGCTTATTTCCTTTGCAGTTACCACCACTGCGGCGTCATCTGCGAACCCAACTATTCTCGCTGTTCTAGGCAAGTCTAGGTTTAGAGAGCCATCGTTCATAACGTTCCACAAGAATGGTGCCAGGACCGATCCTTGTGGGGCGACCGCCGTTACCTCATACTCAATTTCTCCTTCGTTCGTGTGGTATATCAACCGCTGGTCGCTCAAGTAGCTGCTTATCATCTTTCTCAAGTATTCTGGTGTCTTTCTTGATACTAATGCCTTCATGATTGCATCCCACCTGGCTGAATTAAAGGCGTTTTTTACGTCAAGGGTCACTAATGCACAGTAACGTTTCGATTGCCGTGTTCCAGTTTTGACCTTTTCTGCTGCCTTTATTACTTCAGCAATAGCGTCTACGGTTGATGGACCTTTTCGAAAACCATACTGCCATTGCGACAGATCTCAGTTGTTTTCGATGTATGTCTCGAGTCTCCTAAGTAATAGTCTTACAAGAAGTTTCCTTAAGTTGTCCAAAAGGCATATCGGTCGATATGATGATGGTTCTTCCAATGGTTTGTCCCCTTTTCTCAGCAGGACGAGTTTTTGTCTTTTCCATTGCGTAGCAAAAATTCTCTTTCGAAGGCACGCATTGTAAATTTCTAGCAAGAACTCTGGCCACATTTCCACCACTTCTGCGATGATTTCATTTGAGATATTGTCTGGACCAGGTGCTTTCGTTGACAGTAATCGTTTTCTAGACTCAAAGATCTCCTTTACGCTGGAAGGTGTCACGAGAGTCTCTGGGGCTTGCCATATTTCTGCAGGTCTTCATTCCTGAACTGAAAATAGCGTGGTAACTATTTCTCTCATCCGTTGTGGGCACGATATCCCAGGTATCAGCTTTCTACCCATTAGCTTTTTCGTAACAATTCGATATGGGAGGCCCCATGGGTCTTCATTTATGGATCGACAGAGTTCGAGCCAGCATTTCTGCTTGCTACTTTTGATGGCCATGCGCAATTCGTTTCTCGCTTTTTTTAAATTCGCGTCCATGTCCACTTCTTGTCCAGCCATCCTTTCTGTTGCGTTTTGTCGCCGACTTCTATGGCGTTGGGCAGACCTGCGTGCCGTAACATACTTCTTCCTTAGGTTATTGATTTCAGCGTTCCACCAGTAAACTGACTTTTTTCCATTTATTGCAAATTTGCGCTTCGGCATCGAAGCATCGCACGGTGTTGCAATGGTTTCGACCGCATATTCTACAAGTCGATCTACGTCACCTATCTCTGAAAGTCTTTGAAATTCTCCATGCATCTTAGCTACTTCCAGTGTAGCTCTTAGCTGAGTGCTATCGAGTTTCTTCACCAGTCATCCGTCTCCGTTTCCATGTTCGATGGTAGTGTTTCTTTGTTGACTCTCTGGGTTCGTTTTCAGGCTAAATTCCAGATATTGGTGGTCGCTAAGAGTGGCGTCTTCTAGTCCTACCACCCTACGCGCGAAGCTGTCAATAATCTATAGCTGTCTCTAATTTATATAGCTGTCTATAATCTATAACTATCGCTATCTCTTGTCTATAACTGTCTATAACTGTCAATGTCTGTACCTGTTTATAGTCTTTAACTGTTTATAGTCTCTAACTGTCTAGTCTCTATAACTGTTAATAGTCTATAACTGTCCATAGTTGATACTTGTTTATAGTCTATAACTGTTTATAGTCTCTAACTATCTATAATTATCTATAGTCTATAACTGTTAATAGTCTATAACTGTCTATAGTATATATGGACTGCTGATAACTAACCTGGTTAGGTCAGCCTTTACACAAGAATTACTTATTAATTTACAATAACATTTTACAATAACAGATTAGTTACAGAAGAATATTTAGACTACTAATTATAGCCCGCGGCTTCGCGGGCAAAATCAAAATTTTCAAGAACAAAATCAAATATTGATTATCTTGTAATTAATGTTATTAACCAATATTAAGATATCTTCTGTGCCATTTTACAAAAATTAGAATCCAAAGAGACAGACACGATCAATATTTCTGCTATAAATAACTGATATTGAATACATTGAGTCTATTATATTAGTCTAGTCTTGTCTAGGATTGTCTAATCTGGACTTCAATCTGGAATCGTCTAGTCTAGTGGAGTCCTATCTACTCTAGCGGTAGTCTGGTGTCATTTCGTCTGATCTTGAATAACCTAGTTTGGTCTAATCTACCTCTAGCTTGTCTCGTACTTCTAGTCTAGCTAGTGTATGCTACTTTAGTCTTATCTAGTCTTGTGTAGTTTTGTCTAGTCTAGTCCTATATTGTCCAGCCTAGTCTTGTCTATTTTAGTCTTGTTTAATTATTGTCTAGTTTAGTCTTGTTTGTCCAGACTCGTTCAAACCAGGCAAGTATAAATTAAATGAAATGAGACTAGGGATAGCAATCCGGAAAACCGGATCCGGTAATCCGGCGGATGCGGCATCACTAAACGTTAACCGGATCCGATACCAATATAGCGGATCCGGTCACCGGAACCGGTACCCATATACCGGTTATATATAGCGGATCCGGTGACCGGATCCGGTGATGCTAATTTTTGGTAAAATAATCGCGCTATTGCATGAGTAGGTACTTTAAATGCCTGATGCGCATGGCGCGACATGGTTTTTTCAAAACCAAAATTGATTTTGTGATAAATAATGTATACTTAAAATAATTAGCATATTAGGTGTATACCGCGCAACTGTTTTCAAAAAAAAAATGCCTCTTAAACATAGGTGCGCGTTATAGGTGCACAAAAAGTAGGTTGAATTTTTGGGTGCGCCTTATGCACCGGCAATATTAATCCAGCCGGATTGAAAATGACACCGGATTGCAATCCCTATTTGTTAGTATTTAAATAAGGCAGCGACAGATCAATGAAGGTGAGGTTGAAATTTTACAAAATCGACATTTGTAGACTCTAACTTTTCGTCACTATTATTTTTTATTTTTTATTATTTATTTTATTGTGCGACTATTTGGAGGAATTTTCGAAATCCAAAACCATAAATTTCTCCAAATTTTGAAAATACAAATTTTGAAAATCTAAAACCAATTTGTTAATATTGTGAAAAATAAGGCAACGACATATCAATGAAGATGAGGTTGAAATTTTACAAAATTAATATTTGTAGACTCTAACTATTTTCCTCACTGTGCGACTATTTGAAGGAATTTTTGAAATCCAAGAACCACAAATTACTCCAAAAAGCCTGCATTTTGATAACCTAAAACCGTCTTGTTAATATTTTGAAAAATAAGACAGCCACAGATCAATGAAGATGAGGTTGAAATTTTACAAAATCAACATTTGTAGACTCTAACTTTTCTTCACTGTGCGACTATTTGGAGAAATTTTGGAAATCTAAAAATCATAAATTTTTCCAAAAAGTCCACATTTTGAAAATCTAAAATCAAGTTAATGTTGTAAAAATAAGGCAACGAGATATCAATGAAGATGAGGTTGAGATTTTACAAAATTAACATTTGTAGACTCCCACTAGTTTCATTACTGTGTGACTATTAGGAAGAATTTTGGTAATCTAAAAACCACAAATCTCTCCAAAAAGTCCATATTTTAAAAATCTGAAACCGTTTTGTAAATGTTTTGAAAAAAAAACAAGGCAGCGACAGATTAATGAAGACGAGGTTAAGATTTGACAAAATTAACATTCACATACTCTCGCTATTTTCTCTACTGTGAGACTATTTGGAGGAATTTTGAAAATCTAATAACCTCCAATTTCTCCCAAAACACCAAGTTTTGAAAATCTGAAACCGCTTTGTTACTATTTTTAAAAGTAAGACCGCGACAGATCAATGACAATGAGGTTAAACGCTAAAATATAGGTCCGCGTTATAGGCGCACAAAAAGTAGGTTGAATTTTAGGATGAGCCTTATGATCTGGCAAATACAGTATTTATAGTAGGTAGATTAAACTAAATAGACATCAATAGATATTATATTTCATTAGACAGATTCATCATGATGTCTGTAATAAATATATGAATAAGACTTGTTAGCATGTTCAAATGCTTAATTGTTGTAATCGCCAGTAGATTAAGTAAAATTTATTATGTTAGATTGAATTCCATCGATCCGGTCGGATCCGTCCGATGGAAATTCAGCCGGATCCGGCCGGATTGAAAATAACAACGGATTACAATCCCTAGATTAGACAGGGTTAGACTGGCCTGAACGAGACAAGACTAAAATAAATATGAGAGATAGATTAGATCTGTTTTCAAAAATTTGTTTCTCGCCCCATCACATTTGACAGATCAAAAAATTTCTCGTAGCAGTTACACAAAAATCGTTCGTCATGTCCAAGAACAGGGACACCAAGTCGCAAGAAAAGTCCGACAGCAAGGGCAATGACAAGCCGAAGCCTTTGGAGAAACGCTTTCGACACCACTGGCGCATAGACATGTTGCCCCCTCCCGAAAGGGCGCAAGGGCGAAATGTTCAAGATATCCCAAGGTGAGAAAGAGCAATACCTGAAGGACAAAGCTTCCAATGTTAGCATCCAGGTGCCCAAGAACAGGTTGGAAGTCCCGGCTTTTAATAGGAGGATGAAAGAATTACCGTATTATCCAGCTAGGTTTTACGTTTCCCAAAAGAAATTGTTCCAGGATTTGCAGGTACCAAATTCGAGGCGAAAATGGATAAAAAGATCAAAGGTTACACCCACACCTCGTATTACGAATATAAGAAAGCAAAGAAAATTTATGTAAAAAAAGCAAAAGGCCGAGGTTAGGGCCAAGTCGCGGGAGAAAAGAATGGCCAAGGGGTAGAAGGAAATAGTCAAAGAAGATCCTAAGAAGAGGAAGGAGCGGAAAATCAATGCGGCCATCGAGCATTGCATCTACCTCGCCAAACCCAAAGGCGTCCACTTAACCCCCCAAAATCGACAGAGGCAAGCGGCGGAAGATTGAAGAGATTTTGAATAATCTGCAAGTTATGGCCACACCCAAACACAAATACGTCAAACCCGAAGACAATCCTTCAAATCCAATAAATATGAACAAGATAAAACCGTCCGCGTTGAAATACACACCAACGGCGACAATTTTCGATATGGCCATTCCAGCTTTACACCGATTCGCAAAGGAAGACATTCCAGTTCCAGAAACCGTGACGAGAGCCGCTCTCAAAGTTGTCACTTCACCTAGATTGGCGAAATTGGCTGTTCCGAGAGCAAGAGCAGCAGCAAACGACGCCGATTTCAACGAAGATGCTTTCAAGATAAGTCCACTTTGCCACTCCGAGAATCCAAGAATTGGCGGAACCCATCGACAGGGAATAATTTTGCACAAATAACGACCCTCGATCTAATTACCCCATTAATCAACAAACAAATCCAAATAGATTTCAGCAATAAACTAGTCATTATTCAAACAAAGATTTTCAGCAAGAAACAAGTGTTTTATTCGATAGAATTTCAGCAAGAAACTAATTCATTAATCCATCACCATGCAGCTAATTTAGGAATCACCAAAATTGAGGAAATGGTGCGATAGAAATTACAAGCCAAGGAAGATACCAAAGCAACCCAAAGTCTCGAGAGGAAAGACGAAGCATTTGTTCAAGATGTTACCAAGACTTATGGTAATTTCCCAATCAGGACCAAGATTCCAAATCCAACCACAAACTTCTGATGAAGACTGGTTTATGGTGAAGAAATCTACTCTGTAATACAAGGTGTCGCCGCGGATTTAGCAAATGGCCGAGCCTTAAATAAGATATTTCATTCCTCAACTCACGCCAGAAGAGGCTTTCATGATTTCGCCGCGTGCCCTGAAGTACCAAATCAGCCCGAGGACTGAGGAAATGGCGAAACCAACCTCACACATAATCTACAAAAAAAACGAGATACTACCCTTGAGTTAAAACCAGGGGCTTTGAAGTATACCTGAGTCCAAGAATTATAGAGATATATGTACCAATCGTTTACAAAGGCCACATACCTAGGATATTAGAAAAAGTTGAAAAATCTGCGTTGACTGCTACAGCCACGCCAAGAGTTTTGATAATATCTAAGCCTGTACCGCATGTGGATAAGAATACCAGAAATTCGGTTATAAGCAAGGCTGCACTGAATTATGTTGCAACCGAAAATATCATAAAACTATACACCTACACGCATCACTCCAAAATACGTCGCCTCTTAAGAGGACATTAATTCAAACCATAGACCATTAACCATAAACTAAGAAAAAAAATAAGATTAGACAGAGCTGAGTAGACTGAACGAGACTAGACTAGACAATACTAAACTAGGTAAGACTAAATTTAACAAAACTATGGTTGGTAAGACTAGATTAGACAAGACTAGACTGGACTATATATATTCAAAACTATACAAGACTAAATAAGACCATACTAGTCTTATGTAGTCCGCTCTTTTCTAGACTAGTATTGTCTAGGCCGTTACAATGATGATGAAAAAACGACCTAGATAATTAATCTACTCTGGTTTGCATATTAAAGCCTAATCTTGTCTTGTTTAGTCTTGACTAGACTTGTAATAACAAGATGACAATAATCTCGTTTTTTTTAGTCTAAGCTTGTCTTGCCCAGAATCCAGTATCAAGTAATCTTGTCTAGACTTGGTTTCTACTCTAGTCTAGACTATTGCCTAGTCTAGTCTCGTCTAATCTAGATTAGACTCAACTTTTCGTGTAATCCTGATGTCTGAATTTTTGGTATGCATGTTTGGTTATTAAATGAGCACACTGGAACGATGTACTACAGGAAGTAGCCTAGGCCACTTCCTGTAGTACATCGTTCGAGTGTTCGAGGGGTCATGCCTAGTTAGAATTTTCAAAAAATCGATTTTTTGTTTTTGCATTTTTCGAATGTACATATATGTAAGTATATTCTCTGAAAATTTGAAGTTGATCCTGCTAATATTTTCGTAGATATGAGCGCATTTGTTGCCACGTCACCAAGCGCTCGATAGTTGGGCGTACAAACCGGAGTAGCAACTGCTTCTCATATCTTGTGTCTCTGCCTTTAATGGTTCGGCGTATCACAAGGGCAAGATAAAAGGTGTATTTAATATCTGAGAGTGAAATTTAGAAATTTTATGTACAGTACAGACAGGGGTATATATAGCCAACTGGTCAATTAACAGTTTATCATAGTTTGGCTATCAGGAGACACTGTGATTCAGTTAAAAACATGTATAATGCCATATAGGCAACATATTATCGTTATTGCATAACTGTTGATAATCCTGAACACGAAAAATGTTTAGTTGGAGAAGACTCGTGGTGTTCTTGGCAGAAAGCGCGAGCCTTGGACACATTATCAAGTTATAAACAAGATTATCAGTCCTCACCACCTGAAGTTGCTACAGCTGTCTTTCCATTTTATTCTGATCTTAGTAATGAAAAAATCTTTGAAAGATGCTCTGGCGGTTTCACGCAATATAATAACGAAACTTATAATCAGTTGATATGGAAAATAACTCCAAAAATAATCCCATGTGGCTCAAAGGTCGTTGAAATAGATAGCTGCTTATATTGCAGCCGGCATGTTTAATGAAGAAAAAACATCTCTCCTTTATTTTATGAGAGCACTGGGACTATCACTTGGACATAATGCCCATGCCTACGTAGGAAAAGAGGACGCAGAGCGCATCGCGATCTCCGACTCAAGAGCTAACTCCGACTTTAGAAGCTAACGACGACGCAGAGGATTCATCTTATGGTCCTGGAATAGATGACTCGTTATAAGTAGAAAAACATGTTCTTTAGCTAATTGTAAGTGTAAATGTCTCTTCACACTTTAAACGCGTTTATCTCGAAACGATGTTTTCAGAGTCGATGCCGAAACAGCTGGACCGATAGTTTTGAAATTTACACACAATTTTCTTTGATATATTTCTCAGATACTCTCTTTTATTTCTCAGATATTTCTCAGATACTCTCTCTTTCTTTTTCTTCTTTGATACATTTCTCAGGTAATGAAGGAAAGAATAAGATTTCTGACAAAAATTTCCATTTTTTCAAGCCATTCCATTTTTGTGTTATACGGCGCCATTTTGTCAAAAATCGAAATTTTGAATATTCCTTCGTTCATTACCTGTATTTATCTATCCAGAATATAAATCCGTTTTGTTTGTTTGATGTCAGATAATTTTAAACAGATATCTTGCTCACCGCCGGACACCTTTTTGCGGAGGACCTTCAGGAGATCATCTATAGGAGCAAGGAAACTCAATATTAAAAAAAATAGCGGGGTCTTAAAGCACATTAAATTCTCTAAATGCACATGTATTTGATGTATTTATATAATAAAATGTCTCTTCACAAATAATTCCTCTTAATCCTCTTTTTCCTCTTAATTCCTCTTAACAAATAATTAAAAAATCACATTTTTCTAGACTTACAACTAGGCATAACCCCTTAAAAGACTATGCAGAGAAAACTAAACAAGCATGATTACTCTTGGCTAGTTTAGGCGCGTCAAGATTATACTAGATAAGAGTAGACAAAAAAATACTAGGAAAGAAAACATGTATAAGACTAAACAAATCTAGCTAGTGACTAGCATGTGCCTTCTAATATTGTTTCGACTTGATAGAAGTCAAGTCTTGTCTAGTCAAGTCTTGTCTAGTCAAGTCTTGTCTAGTCAAGTCTTGTCTAGTCAAGTCTTGTCTAGTCAAGTCTTGTCTAGTCAAGTCTTGTCTAGTCAAGTCTTGTCTAGTCAAGTCTTGTCTAGTCAAGTCTTGTCTAGTCAAGTCTTGTCTAGTCAAGTCTTCTCTAGTAAAGTCTTGTCTACTCAAGACTTGGCTAATCAAGCCATGTCTAACCAAGTCTTGTCTAGACAAGTCTTGTCCATTCAAATCTGTCTAATCAAGCCTTGTATAGTCAAATCTTGTTTAGTCAAGTCTTGTCTAATCAAATCTTGTGAAGTTAAGACTTTTGAAGTCAAGTCTTGTCCAGCCAAGTCTTGTCTAGTTAAGTCTTCTCTACTTAAGTATTGTCTAGTCAAGTCTTGTCTAGTCAAGTCTTGTCTAGTCAAGTCTTATCTAGTCAAGTCTTGTCTAGTCAAGTCTTGTCTAATCAAGCCTTGTATATTCAAATCTTGTTAAGTCAAATCTTGTCAAATCAAATCTTGTGAAGTTAAGAGTTGACAAGTCTTGTCTAGCCAAGTCTTGTCTAGTTAAGTCTTCTCTAGTTAAATATTGTCTAGTCAAGTCTTGTCTAGTCAAGTCTTGTCTAGTCAAGTCTTGTCTAGTCAAGTCTTGTCTAGTCAAGTCTTGTCTAGTCAAGTCTTGTCTAATCAAGTCTTGTCTAATCAAGCCTTGTATAGTCAAATCTTGTTTAGTCAAATATTGTCTAATCAAATCTTGTGAAGTTAAGACTTGTCAAGTCAAGTCTTGTCTAGCCAAGTCTTGTATAGTCAAGTCTTCTCTAGTTAAGTATTGTCTAGTCAAGTCTTGTCTAGTCAAGTCTTAAGTCTCTCAAGTTGTATCGAAAAAAACCCAAAAGGATGACGATTGGGTGGATCACGTCCAACCAAAGATTAATGGCCTTGAGTGTATGCAGTGCATACCGCACAACATCTGCAGATGCCGCGCTCGTAGTGGCAGGTCTCGTACCGTTACACATCCTTGCCGGAAAGAGAAAGCGACTATATGACCTACACAGGACAATAACAATAACAAACCGGAAGGAATAGGGGGAAATAACTTACCAGAAGTGGCAGACAGAATGAGACCTCTCTAAAGTCGGAAGGTGGACCCACAGGATAATACCGGACATCAAGAAGTGGGTAAAGAAGAAGCATTAATCGGTAAATTTCCACATTACACAGTGCCTTACAGGACGCGGAGTCTTCTGCTCCTACACGGAGAGAATTGAAAAGAGGGGAAGTGCACAATGCCGATACTTTCCAGAACAAGTAGATGATACTCCAGAACACACAATATTCCACTGTGGAAATTGGAATAACGAAAGGGACAATATAAAAAGAAACCTACATGCGGCAGCCATGTCCCCGGAAAACATAATAGAGGAAATGATCGCGCACTAGTACAGCTGGGAAACTGTGAAGAATTTTGTAGAAGAAGTGATGCGGAAAAAGGCAAAAGATGAATTAGAAGAACAGAGCAGAGAAAGAGGCGACACCTGAGAAAAGGATATTAAGAACAAACCTGTAGGATGTAAGGATGAAAGGCGGGAACACTACAGGAGAGAAATAAAGCGGAGATGGTTTTAGTGGGTATGACTGCCTTAGAGGGCTGGTGAGTCCCTCACTCCCCAAAATTGAAACCGTATTTGGGGGTGCGTAAAAGCATTTCCTCTCCTCTGTGAAAAAAAAGTCTTGTCTAGTCAAGTCTTGTCTAATCAAGCCTTGTATAGTCAAATCTTGTTTAGTCAAATCTTGTCTAATCAAATCTTATGAAGTTAAGACTTGTCTAGTCAAGTCTTGTCTAGTCAAGTCTTTGCTCATCAATCCCATATCTATTCAAGTCTTGTCTAGTCAAGTCTTTACTCATCAAGCCATATCTAGTCAAGTCTTGTCTAGTCAAGTCTTGTCTAGTCAAGTCTTGTCTAATCAAGCCTTGTATTGTCAAGTCTTGTTTAGTCAAGTTTTGTCTAATCAAGTCTTGTCTAGTCCAGTCTTGTCTAGTTATGTCTTGTCTAGTCAAGTATTGTCTAGTCTAAGAGAGCTAAGAACTCTCGAAAATTGGCAGGCAATAAGCGAGTTTGCCACAGATATATTGCGTGGGAAAGAAAGAGAGGAGGAGGCCGCAAAGAAAACACAGGATACATAAGAAAATAAGGTAGTTTCAGGAGGATGGGTATTCTAAAAATAAATGAAACGAGACGAGCAGTTTTTAGTAGGTATATTATCTCTAACATCTGGACGGGGAGTCCCGCACTCTCTGGAGATTTTTGTGTAGTCAAGTCTTATCTAGTCAAGTCTTGTCTTGTCTGGGTTCTAGAATTAATATAACAAATCCATATTTCATGGCAAAGCCAAACAAAAGGGATTTGGAAGGCAAGAACAACAAAAAAGAATACAAGAGGAAGGCCACTAAAAACGTGGGCGAACAATTTATCAGAAATATTAGATAAGAACGTCATCAGCTGGCAGGAAGCAGAAAAAACAACGAGAAGCAGAAAAGAATGGGAAAATATAATAAATGTAATAAATAATCTCGAAAGGGTAGAAAGGTTTTAAAAATTTATATATATATATATATATATATATATATATATATATATATATATATATATATATATATATATAGCTAAAATGAGCTGTCTTAATGAATCTGTTTGAGATTTTACTTGACTACTATTTAAACAAATTAATGTTTTAAGCCATGAATTATCTTTTAATTAACGCAATAAATTAACTATTTATATTCGTATATTTCAAATAATTGTTGTGGAATTCCCGAATAAATTAGGATTTAGGACGTTCGGGGTTTAAATATAAACATATTAATCACGAAATTATCTTTGGAAACAGAGAATTTACGTTATAAATATCCTTTATATAAATAGATAATGTCTCTAAACATTCTATATATAATTTATAAATCGTGTGTTGCATATAGATTTAGTTGTTACATTGATATATGTAATTATTATTAGGTTGATACGGTTATTTCGTGTAGGTTGGCTTCAGCTTGAAATGAGGTTTTCACAATGTAAAACGAATAAATCACATTAGAAATTCCAAGGGAAATTTATTAATACCTGTAGCAAAATTTCTTGCTTTTGCTTAACATTTGCAACTTTTTTTTTGTGTATATTTGTCAAATTTTATTAAATTTGTCAGATTTTAATTTGTTTCTTACATGGATTATCATGGAGTAGTAACGGTCGCTACCAGCCCCGGATCTTCATTTTTTTCGTGGCAGGGCGGCCTATATTTGTATTTCGTTATCGGCCTATATTTTTACCTTTATTATCATCATTTCAACCATCAGACGCCCTCTGATGGACATAGGCCTCCCGGAAACAACGTCACAAAAACCTATCTAGCCTATTAATAGTGTTAAGCCTATTTATTTACAAATATGCATACATACATGGACGTGTAGGACATACATATATATATATATATATATATATATATATATATATGTATATATATATATATATATATGTATATATATATATATATATATATATATATATATATATATATATATATATATATATATATATATATATATTATTTAGGATAGCACAGGATAGCACAGTCAGTCGGGAAAGAAAATTGAAAGGAAAAAAAGATTTATTTTGATGGGCCGCTAAATTATTTTTTTAATAAAAAATAAACTAAAATATCTCGAAAACTATTGAGAAGTTATCGAGACAAATTAGTATGTATGCGAATATGCCGCCCGGGGCGTAGGCCCCGGCTTGCCCCCCCCCCCCCTAGATCCGGGGCTGGTCGCTACTATTCATTGTTTCTTACAGTTGAAATGTTTGTTGAAATGTTTGATTACAGTTTGAAATGTGCAATTTACTTATTATTTTGGGGCGATTTTCTCATGTTCCTTTCCTCCTTCTGCTTTTATATATTCCCTCTGCTCTTATATATTAAAGAAAGTATCAGTACCCTGTATTATTAACTGGGTAAACATGCGGAAAAATATCAAGGGGTTATTCCTTGGTCTAAAAAAAACCTAACCTAATGACCTTGACCTAATATATTGTCCTATGATGATTTCTGAAAAACCTCTTTTTTCAAAGATACAGGGTGAGTGAATAAAACAACAACCATATTCTATATGGTGACAAGAATTGCAATGTGCTTTATGCACGATGGTGCACCACCACATTTCAGTTTGGTTGCTCGTGATATTTTAAAAGCAACATACATAGATCGCTGGATTGGTCGAAGTGGGCCACATCCATAGTCTGCTCGATTCCCAAACTTAAACCCCTGGATTATTTCTTATGGGGCTATCTAAAGTCATTAGTTTACGTTACTCTACTAGAGAATTTGGACGAATTGCAAAATCGGGTAATTGCTACGTGTAACTCAATTAGAAACAACCCTGATGTTGGTTTGAAAGAGTTCTGCACTCAATGACGAGAAGATTGAATGCTTGAATCCAGGCTGTAGAAAGTATTTAGTATTTATTTAACCAGTAAAATTTTACATTCGTAAATTACACTATGTAATTACCTGTAAAATCCAGGTAAATTACCTGTAAACGCAGGTACCTGTTGGCAGGACTGGTAGATTTTGCTAACTAAAATTTATTTACACTCTCTAGTTTTTAACTTTGGTGTGGTCAGGGGTGCAGATGATGAGTAAAGTGTAGCCCAGCCCTCGGTAACCTCACATCCAAGCAGCGAATGTGATTAAACGACTGGCTATTCACTGCTCGGTCTTGTTGCAATTCAAGCTAACGTAACCACGAACTGAACTTCCACTGAACTTTTCTCCAAATGTGCAGTAACCTTCCAAAAACTTTGGATAATTCTCCCTCGTAAACAATAATCATATTACAATGGTTTACGCCACGAACAAAACGACCGCTCTGCGTTTAATTCACGTGCTACTTTGCGAAGGGGGATCCTTGAGGATCATTCTACGGACATCTGCGACTTTCACAACACCCCATAAACACCCAAACAAGGAACAAATTACACACCAAAAATATACCACAGACAGATGTCAAACTAAGTAATTTCCAACATTTATTTTAGATTTAGAGCACCTTTATATGTACTTTTTGATAATAAAACGTTGTTGTAAAAAAATTTCTTTGAATTTTCTTTCCGAAACAAAGGGTTTTTCAGAAATAATCAAAAGACAAAATATTCTTAGAATAGGCCAAGGACTAACCTCTTGAATTTTTGCCACTTGTTTACCTAACACCCTGTATATTACTATCCTTGTCACGTAGAAAAGAAAAAGGAATTACAAACATGTTGTCTTGTCCCATTTTTCCCATTGTTTATTGCGATTCTGCAGCCCTTTGTTTCAAATAAAAATGTCCCTGCAATATCCTCGCATATATATCACCACCCAAACTCCAGAAATTTGCTTGGGATATTTTCTCGCTTTATTGTGCGGCAGAACTTAAGCGAAAACTTAATATTTGCGGGCGAGTAATTCCGAAGTGAAATCGGTTTCTTGGTGTTGAGGCCATCTGTTCTTCGTGCATTTAATTGAATCGAGTGGTATTAACAACCGCAGAAACCGAATGTGTTTCGGGTTAGATTAATCGATGGGAAATTTACAAACGCCCCGACGCAATTACCAACCCCCAAATTTCTAATCACTTTACTTCTAAAACGACAGATTTGTGTGATAATTTCCTCAATGCACTTAAAACAAACCCAATAAAACCCGTTTAACCTCAATAAAAAAAACATTAAACATCTTTAAATTATACACAATGTTCGCATTATTTCAATATTTATTCCAAAAACCTTTTGTTCCCATCTTATTTTTGATCACAAAAACCCCACGGAGATATTTACCACCGAGTTTTCACTGCTCTGCCCTTTCCCACCTTGCTCGGAAATTTCAAACATCCCCAAACATCCCATATATAAATTCCTAATCCTAACCCTTGGTCAACCCTTCATGACCCTTTTCTTTAACGCCGTCGTTCCTCTTGCCGACGAATAATCCAATTCGGTTTTTGTTACGTTCGCTTGAATAGATAACGCTTGATAAGATCGCGGCCGCCGGGAAACATTCGCAACAGTTTGCAAAGTTAATTGCAAAGTTTTTAGTTTTAACAAACTTATCTGCAAGTTGAAGGAAATTCATTAAAGTAATTAAAATATTATAGTATACAGATCAGAATAGATAAAATGACTAGACAGGCGAGATTAAACAGACAAGGCTAGACAGATTATCTAGCCTAGATTTACAAGGATAAAGAGGTAAGACCAAGCCGGCCAGATTACGCAGAGAATACTAGACATACAAGAAAAGACAAACATGACTAGACAGGCAAGGCTTGACAGACAAGACTAGACCGACAAGATTACACAGGCAAGATTACACAGGCAAGACTAGACAGGCAAGATTAGACAGGCAAGACTAGACAGGCAAAACTAGACAGACAAGACTAGACAGACAAGACTAGACAGAAAAGACTAGACAGACAAGACTAGACAGATAAGATTAGACAGACAAAACTAGACAGACAAGACTAGACAGACAAGAATAGACAGACAAGACTAGACAGACAAGACTAGACAGACAAGACTAGACAGACAAGACTAGACAGACAAGACTAGACAGACAAGACTAGACAGACAAGACTAGACAGACAAGACTAGACAGACAAGACTAGACAGACAAGACTAGACAGACAAGACTAGACAGACAAGACTAGACAGACAAGACTAGACAGACAAGACTAGACAGACAAGACTAGACAGACAAGACTAGACAGACAAGACTAGACAGACAAGACTAGACAGACAAGACTAGACAGACAAGACTAGACAGACAAGACTAGACAGACAAGACTAGACAGACAAGACTAGACAGACAAGACTAGACAGACAAGACTAGACAGACAAGACTAGACAGACAAGACTAGACAGACAAGACTAGACAGACAAGACTAGACAGACAAGACTAGACAGACAAGACTAGACAGACAAGACTAGACAGACAAGACTAGACAGACAAGACTAGACAGACAAGACTAGACAGACAAGACTAGACAGACAAGACTAGACAGACAAGACTAGACAGACAAGACTAGACAGACAAGACTAGACAGACAAGACTAGACAGACAAGACTAGACAGACAAGACTAGACAGACAAGACTAGACAGACAAGACTAGACAGACAAGACTAGACAGACAAGACTAGACAGACAAGACTAGACAGACAAGACTAGACAGACAAGACTAGACAGACAAGACTAGACAGACAAGACTAGACAGACAAGACTAGACAGACAAGACTAGACAGACAAGACTAGACAGACAAGACTAGACAGACAAGACTAGACAGACAAGACTAGACAGACAAGACTAGACAGACAAGACTAGACAGACAAGACTAGACAGACAAGACTAGACAGACAAGACTAGACAGACAAGACTAGACAGACAAGACTAGACAGACAAGACTAGACAGACAAGACTAGACAGACAAGACTAGACAGACAAGACTAGACAGACAAGACTAGACAGACAAGACTAGACAGACAAGACTAGACAGACAAGACTAGACAGACAAGACTAGACAGACAAGACTAGACAGACAAGACTAGACAGACAAGACTAGACAGACAAGACTAGACAGACAAGACTAGACAGACAAGACTAGACAGACAAGACTAGACAGACAAGACTAGACAGACAAGACTAGACAGACAAGACTAGACAGACAAGACTAGACAGACAAGACTAGACAGACAAGACTAGACAGACAAGACTAGACAGACAAGACTAGACAGACAAGACTAGACAGACAAGACTAGACAGACAAGACTAGACAGACAAGACTAGACAGACAAGACTAGACAGACAAGACTAGACAGACAAGACTAGACAGACAAGACTAGACAGACAAGACTAGACAGACAAGACTAGACAGACAAGACTAGACAGACAAGACTAGACAGACAAGACTAGACAGACAAGACTAGACAGACAAGACTAGACAGACAAGACTAGACAGACAAGACTAGACAGACAAGACTAGACAGACAAGACTAGACAGACAAGACTAGACAGACAAGACTAGACAGACAAGACTAGACAGACAAGACTAGACAGACAAGACTAGACAGACAAGACTAGACAGACAAGACTAGACAGACAAGACTAGACAGACAAGACTAGACAGACAAGACTAGACAGACAAGACTAGACAGACAAGACTAGACAGACAAGACTAGACAGACAAGACTAGACAGACAAGACTAGACAGACAAGACTAGACAGACAAGACTAGACAGACAAGACTAGACAGACAAGACTAGACAGACAAGACTAGACAGACAAGACTAGACAGACAAGACTAGACAGACAAGACTAGACAGACAAGACTAGACAGACAAGACTAGACAGACAAGACTAGACAGACAAGACTAGACAGACAAGACTAGACAGACAAGACTAGACAGACAAGACTAGACAGACAAGACTAGACAGACAAGACTAGACAGACAAGACTAGACAGACAAGACTAGACAGACAAGACTAGACAGACAAGACTAGACAGACAAGACTAGACAGACAAGACTAGACAGACAAGACTAGACAGACAAGACTAGACAGACAAGACTAGACAGACAAGACTAGACAGACAAGACTAGACAGACAAGACTAGACAGACAAGACTAGACAGACAAGACTAGACAGACAAGACTAGACAGACAAGACTAGACAGACAAGACTAGACAGACAAGACTAGACAGACAAGACTAGACAGACAAGACTAGACAGACAAGACTAGACAGACAAGACTAGACAGACAAGACTAGACAGACAAGACTAGACAGACAAGACTAGACAGACAAGACTAGACAGACAAGACTAGACAGACAAGACTAGACAGACAAGACTAGACAGACAAGACTAGACAGACAAGACTAGACAGACAAGACTAGACAGACAAGACTAGACAGACAAGACTAGACAGACAAGACTAGACAGACAAGACTAGACAGACAAGACTAGACAGACAAGACTAGACAGACAAGACTAGACAGACAAGACTAGACAGACAAGACTAGACAGACAAGACTAGACAGACAAGACTAGACAGACAAGACTAGACAGACAAGACTAGACAGACAAGACTAGACAGACAAGACTAGACAGACAAGACTAGACAGACAAGACTAGACAGACAAGACTAGACAGACAAGACTAGACAGACAAGACTAGACAGACAAGACTAGACAGACAAGACTAGACAGACAAGACTAGACAGACAAGACTAGACAGACAAGACTAGACAGACAAGACTAGACAGACAAGACTAGACAGACAAGACTAGACAGACAAGACTAGACAGACAAGACTAGACAGACAAGACTAGACAGACAAGACTAGACAGACAAGACTAGACAGACAAGACTAGACAGACAAGACTAGACAGACAAGACTAGACAGACAAGACTAGACAGACAAGACTAGACAGACAAGACTAGACAGACAAGACTAGACAGACAAGACTAGACAGACAAGACTAGACAGACAAGACTAGACAGACAAGACTAGACAGACAAGACTAGACAGACAAGACTAGACAGACAAGACTAGACAGACAAGACTAGACAGACAAGACTAGACAGACAAGACTAGACAGACAAGACTAGACAGACAAGACTAGACAGACAAGACTAGACAGACAAGACTAGACAGACAAGACTAGACTAGACAGACAAGACTAGACAGACAAGACTAGACAGACAAGACTAGACAGACAAGACTAGACAGACAAGACTAGACAGACAAGACTAGACAGACAAGACTAGACAGACAAGACTAGACAGACAAGACTAGACAGACAAGACTAGACAGACAAGACTAGACAGACAAGACTAGACAGACAAGACTAGACAGACAAGACTAGACAGACAAGACTAGACAGACAAGACTAGACAGACAAGACTAGACAGACAAGACTAGACAGACAAGACTAGACAGACAAGACTAGACAGACAAGACTAGACAGACAAGACTAGACAGACAAGACTAGACAGACAAGACTAGACAGACAAGACTAGACAGACAAGACTAGACAGACAAGACAAGACAGACAAGACTAGACAGACAAGACTAGACAGACAAGACTAGACAGACAAGACTAGACAGACAAGACTAGACAGACAAGACTAGACAGACAAGACTAGACAGACAAGACTAGACAGACAAGACTAGACAGACAAAACTAGACAAACAAGAATAGACAGACAAGACTGGACAGCCAAAAACTAGACAGACGATACTAGACATACAAGACTGGACAGACAAGACTAGACAGACAAGACTAGACACACAAGACTAGACAGACAAGACTAGACATACAAGACTAGAGAGACAAGACTAGACAGACAAGACTAGACAGACAAAACTAGACAAACAAGACTATACAGACTAGATTAAACAAACAAAACTTGACAGACAAGACTAGATAGACAAGATACGACGGACAAGCTAGACAAACAAGCCTAGAAAGACAAAACTAGACAGACAAGACTGGACAGGCAAGACTAGACAGGCAAGACTAGACAGAGAAGACTAAACAGGCAAGACTAGACAAACAAGACATTTTAATAGTGGAAGGTGCTTGGATATGATGCATCCATGCTAAATAGTATTCCATAAGATTTAACTAAACTTATTTTGCTTTGCGCAATGATAATATAGTATGTTTGTTGTTGTAAACATCATTCAGGCGGCTATTTTTGCGACTTTAGTGCTATTTTAATCCCTTAGAGTGTATATACGCTGATTTGCGTGTTCTCATCCCTTTGACCCAATTCTAATGCACAATTTTCTTTGTTTCAGGTGAGTGCTCTTACAAAAACAGATTAGATTACATGTTACTACTTTGGTAAGTTCGTCGCTGATATAAATCCGAGGAATAATTTTAATATTACTTCGAGATGCTTAATGTTTATAACAAATAAATTAATTTGTGACTATGTAGAAACTAAAATGTGTCTTGTAAACTGGATAAATGAGTTGAAATCACAACTTTTTTTATGAACAGTTAATTTAACACAAATCATTAATTGCTTCTAGTAATCAATCAGTGTCTCATTTAATTAGTGCTATTAGTTTTTTTTGTTAATTATGCAACAGGCAATTTGGGATTTTCGCGGGTCTAAGGTTTCATCTACTTGAAATTCGCTCGCCTTTTAACAGGATTTATTTGCTGAACGCGTACGTGGTGCCCTCAAGCGCCAACTAGTTGAGCTAGCCTCGCAGGATTCAATTTCTGCGAAGTTTTTCAGCGCACGCACTTAGTTTATAGTGTTTTCCGCCGAGGGCGCTACTTGCTACCAGACTGTTAGTTTCCTGCAACATAGGAAGTTTTCATCGATCCTCCAAGAAAGGGACCCTTACACAGTTAATAATTGCTACAATATCGTACTTCTTACAATTTATTGATCGCATGAGGGACATATTGCGTCAACAAGATTGACGTCAATTAAATTGAGATATATTAACACGTTCAATGCCAGAGCGGCTATGCAGGCTACTGCCTGTGGCTAAATAACTTAATCACTAAACTATAGACTAAACCTAGATTGCCAACGAACATGCTGATAATTTACTTACATTGCCAATCTCACAATCCTCAATACAAAATAAATAGGACAAAGACGCACAGTGGGTAGAGAGCACCACAGATGGTAGTCGGATTGAACACGGAGCCGTGTCGCTGGCGCTGAACGTCTTAAATAAATGTGTTTTTTATTGAAGCTCCTTCAATCCGATAAAGCAGTGTCAATATTTATTGTCTTTGAGAGGCGTATATTGTCAATATAGTCATCAGTTTGCCTAGTAGTGGCAACTTGTGGAGACAATCTTTTGCCAAAACTTAATAAGTTAGGTACGCCTTCCTTTGGTGAAGAACTGATCAAATATTGAAGCAATTATTTATCGTGCGAGGGAAATCTTCAATATTTTTTCTATCAAAATATTAAGTGAATAATATTGAAGCAATTATATTGAACGTGTGAGAGCGCCTTAACACAAAAATGAAAAACTATGAAAGAAAATTCTCAGATAATTTAAATTTGTATAAATTATAGGTAAAACTAAATGTTTTGTTTCTTTTGTAATAGCGGCTATTTGCATATAAAGGAAATACAGATTGCAGGAATATTACATTAATTAATTAAAGTATCCAGCATTACAATTATAACGGTTGTTGCGAGCTTCGCAACGCATAATTAAATTTCGATTCCGCATATCCGCTCCAATGTTTGTAATATTTGTAATACTCGTGCGTGACTTTCGTGTCGTGTCTGTAATATTTGTAATACTATCGATACGTAATTTACTGCGCAATAATTTTTTTATGTCATAGTTCCAATATTCACGGATCAAAATTACTAAATGTCGACAAAGATTCAAATATTTGTTGGAATCAAACCAGACTTACAAACTTAAATTCCAGATTTAAGACTCAACATATATATCTAGGATGGGTTTATCAATATATTGAAAATTTGAATATTAATTGCAATCAAGGACAAGGTATTACAGAGCAAGGTATGTGAACCAGACATACAATTTGAAGTTTTATATTTAGGACGCAATATATCATGGTAAGACATGGTTTAGACATAAACACTTCTAACTGTAGAGAGTTTGATCTAAAAGACTTACAGACTTGGGCACATTATCTCATTTTTGCCTATTTTTGACACTTTTGGTAGTATACCCACGATAAACAGGGTGTTAGGTAAACACGCGGCAAAAAGTCCAAGGGATATTCCTTGACCTATCCTAAGCATATTTTGTTTTATGATGATATCTAAAAAACTCTTTGTTTCTAAAATACAGAGTGAACAAAATTTGCGAGAGAAACCATATTCGATATTTGTTGAAATTATTAATGTAAATAAAAGTATATGACTTTATCCAAAAAATTAATGAGTTTATTAAGTACAAAAATTTGTTCTCGATATCTTGGAACGGCTGTTTCTACTAACATACAAGTGTATTTCATTCGAATACGTCTCGTCAGTGATCATCACCTGTATCGGTCGCAGCTGTTTACATTTAGTAGCTGGATACAACAAATTGCCCTTAAGAATTTTCCTTCAAGAACTATCCAATGACTTACATTCAAAGTATTGGCAATTTATCGTGTACCAGGAATTTCCTTCCTGTTTGGCTGTTTGATGTGTCTTTAATAGTGAAGTCCTCTACCAAGTATACGAACGCCGAGATGACTGACATAAAGATGACATACATGTTTGCACTTGCTCATGGCAATTCATTACAAGCTACATTGTACATTGAACCGTTTCCTTGCCGTAATATCCCCTATCAAAAAATCTTCGAAATCATTCATCGACGTCTTCGTGAAACAGGCACATTGAAAAGAAACGGAGGACCAGGATGATTAATGACAGTAAGAACGATAGAAAGATCCAAGTACTTCTACGCGATAAATTGCCAATACTTTAAACGTAAGTCATTGGATAGTTCTTGAAGGAAATTTCTTAAGGGCAATTTGTTGTATCCATAGCACATTCAACGTGCTCAGACACTAATACCTGCTGATTATCGTCCATGCATTGCATTATGTCAATGGTTTTTCCAAGCATTAGTTCTAATCCCTCAATTCCTGACACAAATTCGTTTCACCGATGCTGCCTGTTTCTCAATGATGAAAATCCGCATAAGGTATGTGAAGATCGATTTCAACATAAGTTCTCCTTGAATGTTTGGATTGGAATTGTGGGTAACTATCTAATTGGGCCGGTATTTCTACCAGCAAGGCTTACTTTTCTATCGCAACTTTTTGGAAGAAACACAGCCCGAGTTTCTGCAGGATGTACCATTGGCGACAAGAATTGCAATGTGGTTTATGCATCACCACATTTCAGTTTGGTTGCTCGTGGTTTTTTCGTGATTATTTCTTATGGGGCTATCTGTTTATAGTCATTAGTTTACGCTACTTCAGTGGAGAATTTGTACGAATTGCGAAATCGAATAATTGCTAGGTGTAACTCAATTAGAAACAACCCTGGTGTGTTTGAGATTTAGGCACTCAATGACGAGATGAATTCTTGTATCCAGGCTGGAGGAAGTCAATTCGAACATTTATTGTAGATTGTGCAACTTTGCATGTACTTTTTGATAATAAAATGTTGTTACTAAATGGAACAATGTGGGGGAGTACAATAGGTCTATAAGGTCGCAGTGTTTTAAGGGATGCAAATCCCAGAACCTACTTTGGGATGAGAAAGAGAAAAAAGGCCTGACAAATAAGTGCATATTCATTAGGCCACACAAATAAGTCAATATGCATTGGGTCAGACAAATAAGTTTATATACAATACATTAGGTTAAGTAAAAGCAGTCTTAGACGTGGGTACAAGACTAGGCCGACACGAATTAGTATTCACTTGTTAATAGACATTTCAGATTCATACAAACTCGCCTGAGGACATACATGTTTCTTACTTTTCCCTTCCTTTTTGTCTCCGAAATACAACATATACCTGTCTATATTGTTTCTATCCAACTCCAATATCACTTCCTGTTGTTTCTTGTTCCAGGATCGTACATTCCAGCATCCTATCCTGATCACTTTTTTGCTCGCTTTTTTCGTTTTCGCGCTGCTTTTGTCGTTAACCAATCTATCCGATTCCGAGGCTGTTCTCTGGTTCTAGGAGCTTACAATTAATTTTCCAGCGGGTAGGCTGCTAAACCGTTCCGCCAACCCTCATCTTTTAACCGGGCTTGGGACCGGCAACGACACTCAACAGGCTACTCAATCCACCCGTCAAATGTCGCAGCAGATAAAATGAATAGGATGGTTGTAACTATGTGGTTATCTACACTTACACTAAATTGAAAAATTCAAATATAACTAAATTCACTTAAATAAAAATAAATCTAGACCTCCATAATAGTTGCCTCGAAATGACACTAAAGCTGACAGGTTTCCTTTTATTGTAGAACGATAATGTAACAACCCTTTTCTTCTTTTGTTATATAATGTCATCGTTATTTCTACGACATTTACTGTGAGCATTCAATGAAACTCTATTATTAACAAAGACACAATTTCATTAGTATTTAGCGGACGCTACGTTAGTTCTGTGAACGATTAATGGATCAAAATTCTTAACAAATATTAACCAATCCACATTAAAAATAGTAAACTATATATAGTCTAGTCTTGGCTGCCTAGTATTGTCTCTCTAGTCTACTCTATCTAGTCTTGTCTATATAGTCTTGTCTGTCTAGTCTTGTCTGTCTAATCTGCCCAGTTTTGTCTGTCCAGTTCTATCTGCCTAATCTTGTCTGTCTAGTCTTGTCTGTCTAGTCTTGTCTGTCTAGTCTTGTCTGTCTAGTCTTGTCTGTCTAGTCTTGTCTGTCTAGTCTTGTCTGTCTAGTCTTGTCTGTCTAGTCTTGTCTGTCTAGTCTTGTCTGTCTAGTCTTGTCTGTCTAGTCTTGTCTGTCTAGTCTTGTCTGTCTAGTCTTGTCTGTCTAGTCTTGTCTGTCTAGTCTTGTCTGTCTAGTCTTGTCTGTCTAGTCTTGTCTGTCTAGTCTTGTCTGTCTAGTCTTGTCTGTCTAGTCTTGTCTGTCTAGTCTTGTCTGTCTAGTCTTGTCTGTCTAGTCTTGTCTGTCTAGTCTTGTCTGTCTAGTCTTGTCTGTCTAGTCTTGTCTGTCTAGTCTTGTCTGTCTAGTCTTGTCTGTCTAGTCTTGTCTGTCTAGTCTTGTCTGTCTAGTCTTGTCTGTCTAGTCTTGTCTGTCTAGTCTTGTCTGTCTAGTCTTGTCTGTCTAGTCTTGTCTGTCTAGTCTTGTCTGTCTAGTCTTGTCTGTCTAGTCTTGTCTGTCTAGTCTTGTCTGTCTAGTCTTGTCTGTCTAGTCTTGTCTGTCTAGTCTTGTCTGTCTAGTCTTGTCTGTCTAGTCTTGTCTGTCTAGTCTTGTCTGTCTAGTCTTGTCTGTCTAGTCTTGTCTGTCTAGTCTTGTCTGTCTAGTCTTGTCTGTCTAGTCTTGTCTGTCTAGTCTTGTCTGTCTAGTCTTGTCTGTCTAGTCTTGTCTGTCTAGTCTTGTCTGTCTAGTCTTGTCTGTCTAGTCTTGTCTGTCTAGTCTTGTCTGTCTAGTCTTGTCTGTCTAGTCTTGTCTGTCTAGTCTTGTCTGTCTAGTCTTGTCTGTCTAGTCTTGTCTGTCTAGTCTTGTCTGTCTAGTCTTGTCTGTCTAGTCTTGTCTGTCTAGTCTTGTCTGTCTAGTCTTGTCTGTCTAGTCTTGTCTGTCTAGTCTTGTCTGTCTAGTCTTGTCTGTCTAGTCTTGTCTGTCTAGTCTTGTCTGTCTAGTCTTGTCTGTCTAGTCTTGTCTGTCTAGTCTTGTCTGTCTAGTCTTGTCTGTCTAGTCTTGTCTGTCTAGTCTTGTCTGTCTAGTCTTGTCTGTCTAGTCTTGTCTGTCTAGTCTTGTCTGTCTAGTCTTGTCTGTCTAGTCTTGTCTGTCTAGTCTTGTCTGTCTAGTCTTGTCTGTCTAGTCTTGTCTGTCTAGTCTTGTCTGTCTAGTCTTGTCTGTCTAGTCTTGTCTGTCTAGTCTTGTCTGTCTAGTCTTGTCTGTCTAGTCTTGTCTGTCTAGTCTTGTCTGTCTAGTCTTGTCTGTCTAGTCTTGTCTGTCTAGTCTTGTCTGTCTAGTCTTGTCTGTCTAGTCTTGTCTGTCTAGTCTTGTCTGTCTAGTCTTGTCTGTCTAGTCTTGTCTGTCTAGTCTTGTCTGTCTAGTCTTGTCTGTCTAGTCTTGTCTGTCTAGTCTTGTCTGTCTAGTCTTGTCTGTCTAGTCTTGTCTGTCTAGTCTTGTCTGTCTAGTCTTGTCTGTCTAGTCTTGTCTGTCTAGTCTTGTCTGTCTAGTCTTGTCTGTCTAGTCTTGTCTGTCTAGTCTTGTCTGTCTAGTCTTGTCTGTCTAGTCTTGTCTGTCTAGTCTTGTCTGTCTAGTCTTGTCTGTCTAGTCTTGTCTGTCTAGTCTTGTCTGTCTAGTCTTGTCTGTCTAGTCTTGTCTGTCTAGTCTTGTCTGTCTAGTCTTGTCTGTCTAGTCTTGTCTGTCTAGTCTTGTCTGTCTAGTCTTGTCTGTCTAGTCTTGTCTGTCTAGTCTTGTCTGTCTAGTCTTGTCTGTCTAGTCTTGTCTGTCTAGTCTTGTCTGTCTAGTCTTGTCTGTCTAGTCTTGTCTGTCTAGTCTTGTCTGTCTAGTCTTGTCTGTCTAGTCTTGTCTGTCTAGTCTTGTCTGTCTAGTCTTGTCTGTCTAGTCTTGTCTGTCTAGTCTTGTCTGTCTAGTCTTGTCTGTCTAGTCTTGTCTGTCTAGTCTTGTCTGTCTAGTCTTGTCTGTCTAGTCTTGTCTGTCTAGTCTTGTCTGTCTAGTCTTGTCTGTCTAGTCTTGTCTGTCTAGTCTTGTCTGTCTAGTCTTGTCTGTCTAGTCTTGTCTGTCTAGTCTTGTCTGTCTAGTCTTGTCTGTCTAGTCTTGTCTGTCTAGTCTTGTCTGTCTAGTCTTGTCTGTCTAGTCTTGTCTGTCTAGTCTTGTCTGTCTAGTCTTGTCTGTCTAGTCTTGTCTGTCTAGTCTTGTCTGTCTAGTCTTGTCTGTCTAGTCTTGTCTGTCTAGTCTTGTCTGTCTAGTCTTGTCTGTCTAGTCTTGTCTGTCTAGTCTTGTCTGTCTAGTCTTGTCTGTCTAGTCTTGTCTGTCTAGTCTTGTCTGTCTAGTCTTGTCTGTCTAGTCTTGTCTGTCTAGTCTTGTCTGTCTAGTCTTGTCTGTCTAGTCTTGTCTGTCTAGTCTTGTCTGTCTAGTCTTGTCTGTCTAGTCTTGTCTGTCTAGTCTTGTCTGTCTAGTCTTGTCTGTCTAGTCTTGTCTGTCTAGTCTTGTCTGTCTAGTCTTGTCTGTCTAGTCTTGTCTGTCTAGTCTTGTCTGTCTAGTCTTGTCTGTCTAGTCTTGTCTGTCTAGTCTTGTCTGTCTAGTCTTGTCTGTCTAGTCTTGTCTGTCTAGTCTTGTCTGTCTAGTCTTGTCTGTCTAGTCTTGTCTGTCTAGTCTTGTCTGTCTAGTCTTGTCTGTCTAGTCTTGTCTGTCTAGTCTTGTCTGTCTAGTCTTGTCTGTCTAGTCTTGTCTGTCTAGTCTTGTCTGTCTAGTCTTGTCTGTCTAGTCTTGTCTGTCTAGTCTTGTCTGTCTAGTCTTGTCTGTCTAGTCTTGTCTGTCTAGTCTTGTCTGTCTAGTCTTGTCTGTCTAGTCTTGTCTGTCTAGTCTTGTCTGTCTAGTCTTGTCTGTCTAGTCTTGTCTGTCTAGTCTTGTCTGTCTAGTCTTGTCTGTCTAGTCTTGTCTGTCTAGTCTTGTCTGTCTAGTCTTGTCTGTCTAGTCTTGTCTGTCTAGTCTTGTCTGTCTAGTCTTGTCTGTCTAGTCTTGTCTGTCTAGTCTTGTCTGTCTAGTCTTGTCTGTCTAGTCTTGTCTGTCTAGTCTTGTCTGTCTAGTCTTGTCTGTCTAGTCTTGTCTGTCTAGTCTTGTCTGTCTAGTCTTGTCTGTCTAGTCTTGTCTGTCTAGTCTTGTCTGTCTAGTCTTGTCTGTCTAGTCTTGTCTGTCTAGTCTTGTCTGTCTAGTCTTGTCTGTCTAGTCTTGTCTGTCTAGTCTTGTCTGTCTAGTCTTGTCTGTCTAGTCTTGTCTGTCTAGTCTTGTCTGTCTAGTCTTGTCTGTCTAGTCTTGTCTGTCTAGTCTTGTCTGTCTAGTCTTGTCTGTCTAGTCTTGTCTGTCTAGTCTTGTCTGTCTAGTCTTGTCTGTCTAGTCTTGTCTGTCTAGTCTTGTCTGTCTAGTCTTGTCTGTCTAGTCTTGTCTGTCTAGTCTTGTCTGTCTAGTCTTGTCTGTCTAGTCTTGTCTGTCTAGTCTTGTCTGTCTAGTCTTGTCTGTCTAGTCTTGTCTGTCTAGTCTTGTCTGTCTAGTCTTGTCTGTCTAGTCTTGTCTGTCTAGTCTTGTCTGTCTAGTCTTGTCTGTCTAGTCTTGTCTGTCTAGTCTTGTCTGTCTAGTCTTGTCTGTCTAGTCTTGTCTGTCTAGTCTTGTCTGTCTAGTCTTGTCTGTCTAGTCTTGTCTGTCTAGTCTTGTCTGTCTAGTCTTGTCTGTCTAGTCTTGTCTGTCTAGTCTTGTCTGTCTAGTCTTGTCTGTCTAGTCTTGTCTGTCTAGTCTTGTCTGTCTAGTCTTGTCTGTCTAGTCTTGTCTGTCTAGTCTTGTCTGTCTAGTCTTGTCTGTCTAGTCTTGTCTGTCTAGTCTTGTCTGTCTAGTCTTGTCTGTCTAGTCTTGTCTGTCTAGTCTTGTCTGTCTAGTCTTGTCTGTCTAGTCTTGTCTGTCTAGTCTTGTCTGTCTAGTCTTGTCTGTCTAGTCTTGTCTGTCTAGTCTTGTCTGTCTAGTCTTGTCTGTCTAGTCTTGTCTGTCTAGTCTTGTCTGTCTAGTCTTGTCTGTCTAGTCTTGTCTGTCTAGTCTTGTCTGTCTAGTCTTGTCTGTCTAGTCTTGTCTGTCTAGTCTTGTCTGTCTAGTCTTGTCTGTCTAGTCTTGTCTGTCTAGTCTTGTCTGTCTAGTCTTGTCTGTCTAGTCTTGTCTGTCTAGTCTTGTCTGTCTAGTCTTGTCTGTCTAGTCTTGTCTGTCTAGTCTTGTCTGTCTAGTCTTGTCTGTCTAGTCTTGTCTGTCTAGTCTTGTCTGTCTAGTCTTGTCTGTCTAGTCTTGTCTGTCTAGTCTTGTCTGTCTAGTCTTGTCTGTCTAGTCTTGTCTGTCTAGTCTTGTCTGTCTAGTCTTGTCTGTCTAGTCTTGTCTGTCTAGTCTTGTCTGTCTAGTCTTGTCTGTCTAGTCTTGTCTGTCTAGTCTTGTCTGTCTAGTCTTGTCTGTCTAGTCTTGTCTGTCTAGTCTTGTCTGTCTAGTCTTGTCTGTCTAGTCTTGTCTGTCTAGTCTTGTCTGTCTAGTCTTGTCTGTCTAGTCTTGTCTGTCTAGTCTTGTCTGTCTAGTCTTGTCTGTCTAGTCTTGTCTGTCTAGTCTTGTCTGTCTAGTCTTGTCTGTCTAGTCTTGTCTGTCTAGTCTTGTCTGTCTAGTCTTGTCTGTCTAGTCTTGTCTGTCTAGTCTTGTCTGTCTAGTCTTGTCTGTCTAGTCTTGTCTGTCTAGTCTTGTCTGTCTAGTCTTGTCTGTCTAGTCTTGTCTGTCTAGTCTTGTCTGTCTAGTCTTGTCTGTCTAGTCTTGTCTGTCTAGTCTTGTCTGTCTAGTCTTGTCTGTCTAGTCTTGTCTGTCTAGTCTTGTCTGTCTAGTCTTGTCTGTCTAGTCTTGTCTGTCTAGTCTTGTCTGTCTAGTCTTGTCTGTCTAGTCTTGTCTGTCTAGTCTTGTCTGTCTAGTCTTGTCTGTCTAGTCTTGTCTGTCTAGTCTTGTCTGTCTAGTCTTGTCTGTCTAGTCTTGTCTGTCTAGTCTTGTCTGTCTAGTCTTGTCTGTCTAGTCTTGTCTGTCTAGTCTTGTCTGTCTAGTCTTGTCTGTCTAGTCTTGTCTGTCTAGTCTTGTCTGTCTAGTCTTGTCTGTCTAGTCTTGTCTGTCTAGTCTTGTCTGTCTAGTCTTGTCTGTCTAGTCTTGTCTGTCTAGTCTTGTCTGTCTAGTCTTGTCTGTCTAGTCTTGTCTGTCTAGTCTTGTCTGTCTAGTCTTGTCTGTCTAGTCTTGTCTGTCTAGTCTTGTCTGTCTAGTCTTGTCTGTCTAGTCTTGTCTGTCTAGTCTTGTCTGTCTAGTCTTGTCTGTCTAGTCTTGTCTGTCTAGTCTTGTCTGTCTAGTCTTGTCTGTCTAGTCTTGTCTGTCTAGTCTTGTCTGTCTAGTCTTGTCTGTCTAGTCTTGTCTGTCTAGTCTTGTCTGTCTAGTCTTGTCTGTCTAGTCTTGTCTGTCTAGTCTTGTCTGTCTAGTCTTGTCTGTCTAGTCTTGTCTGTCTAGTCTTGTCTGTCTAGTCTTGTCTGTCTAGTCTTGTCTGTCTAGTCTTGTCTCTCTAGTCTTGTCTCTCTAGTCTTGTCTGTCTAGTCTAGTCTAGTCTGTCACCAGAACATATTAAACTTAAACCTACCATAATCTATGTGAGAAACCACCTGGGCGAATTCTTGTTGAGCTGCTGGAAGATGTTTCCTCATAGCCTACACCCAGTACAGGGTTTCCATCAACTTTTATATTTGATCCGATTTTCTTCCTTGAAACTCCTTCAAGTCTTGTTCCAGTCAATGGATTTCGGTTATGATTTTACTCGCTAGCCAAAGGCATCTTTCTTGAAGTGTTCTCGATATGTCCAATGTTATCCTTTGAAGCTTCGTGTGCGTCCAGGAACCTTCGTGGACTAGACATCTTGCTCACTGCTTCTTTGCATCCCATTGCTCCCACAAGAAAAATGTTGCTACTCTGATCACGTAATTTGTTCATCCTCCCAGATCCGGCACTGTGGATTGTAGTTAATAGGTCGTGTGAGGTATCATACTACTTCTAGTGATGTAGTAGAATACATAGTTTTATCCATACCTAAAATTACAAATACAATTACAATATTCTTTTCTTCCAGTCTAGTTTTGTCTCTCTAGCCTTGTATGTCTAGTCTTGTCTGTCTAGTGTTGTCTGTCCAGTCTTGTCTGTCTAGTCTTATCTGTCTGAGACCCGGGTTCGAATCCTGGTCGGGGAGGCGACAACTAGGGCGGTTTTCATTAACCGTCCGGGCTGCCCACCCTGAATGAATGCAATATATGCGATACCGGGGTGGCGCATACTAAAAGCAAAAAAAAAAGTCTTATCTGTCTAGTCTTGTCTCTACAGTCTTGTCTGTCTAGTCTTGTCTGTCTTGTCTTGTTTGTCTAGTCTTGTCAGTCTAGTATTGTTTATCTAGTCTTGTCTGTCTAGTCTTGTCTAGCCAGCCTTGTCTGTCTTGTCTTATCTGTCTAGTCTTGTCTGTCTAGTCCTGCCTGTCTAATCTTGTCTGTCTAGTCTTGTCTAGCCAGCCTTGTCTGTCTTGTCTTATCTGTCTAGTCTTCTCTGTCTAGTCTTGTCTGTCTAGTCTTGTCTGTCTAGTCTTGTCTGTCCAGTCTTGTCTGTCTAGACTTGTCTGTCCTTGTGAATGTAATGCTATAAGCGGTCCCAGGGTGCTCAGGTTTTTATTGTAAATAATCATTTAATAATCACGGCCTCATTATTTTTTTCACGGACCATCCCTCCATCCTAGTAACATAATAGTCATTAAAAATGTATAATTTAAATAGAGAGCTTTGCATACAAGACAAGTGGTATAAAATAGATCAAATCAACAAAAAAGAAAAGGTAGACAAAACTAGTCAAGTAAGACTAGAGAGATAGGACCAGATAAGTGAAACTAGACAGAGAAGAGTAGTCAGGAAAGACTATGCCGATAACAATAAACAGACTAAAAACATACAAGACAAGAGAGACAAGACTTAACAGACTACTAGGCAGGCAAAACTGGATAGAAAAGATTAGGCAGACAAGACAAAACATACAAAACTAGACAGGCAAGACTAGACACATAAAGTCAGACAGTTAAGAAAAACTACACAGAAAAGACGATATTACAGAACGAGACAGGCGAACTCGATAAGATTGTGAAAATATTCAGTTTATTTACATCAATGTAAATTTATTTCTGTATCAATTTATTTCCGTCAGATATTGGCTGCAAAAATTGATGAAGTGAGCCGAAGAGGGAACGGTTCGGCGAGGCTTTTAGATTCGTCGAAATGGAAACACTCTCAGCGCGTACCGAATAAATCCTTTCACGAGGAATAATGATTTTTTTTTGTCTGTGTGAACGTGAGCAGAGCAATTCAAGAAGGGTTATTACATTTATGCGCAAGTAAACGAACTTGTCGTTTCAGTATTGTCTGTCTAATATGAACCTTGTATGTTTATAAATGTCGAAATATTTTTGATGTAATATTAATTAATAATGCAGATAACGGCAAATATTAACTTTCGTAATCAGTGAACGATGTAGAAAATTGCTTTCTTCGAAACGGGAATTCAATATCTGAAAACTTTATTTAGTTATTAGTCTTCGATAAGTTTGTAATTTTGCATTTTTTTTTAATACAAAGTCGATAACAAAACTGCTGTTAGCTTGTTGTAACACGACCTTTGTAGATCTATTATTCTTGCATCATATATTTTTAATATTTATTCCGCGTTAAAATAAAATTACAATCGAAATTTTAAACGAAAAAACAGATTTAAAAGTTTGATGCATTTGCACACGTTTTAATTGCAATTTTGTTAAAATATTTTTTAACAAAACATTTTTGCAAACATTTAAACCCCGCAAACATTTGTACAATTTCCACGAAATTTGTGTATTTCCAATCATCAAATAATTTTATTTTCCAAGAGGTTTTCTCTACATTCACACAAAAACTCTTGATTTGAACGAAACTCTGGCTTTCAATAAAATACTCCACAAATATTTTCAAATAGAAAACTTGATAACACATTCGAATCTGGCTCATATGCCAATTTAATTATCAATTAATTCAATTAATAGTTTTGATAAATCAACTAACCAAATCACAAGTGTGTTATTACAATAAAATTTGATATTGCTGTTTAGATTTAATGTATACAAAATTATGCCAGCAAATGTGTTGTGTTAGCAGAGAAAGTGTTAAACGTTTATTATTCCCTCATTTATACAAATTTCTTTATTTATTTTAATTCTACAATCCTCCGTGTAAATAGTTTTATCTAAAAATTAATATTCCAAAGTTGTCTTTGCATGCTTACTTTATTTATTTTATAAAGTTCTGTGTTTAGTGGCGCGTGGACTATCGATCGGTGACCTGCATCAGGCAGGACGAGCCACACACAACAATGCGTAATATCCGTTTCCAAAACATTTTTCTTTGCGTTTTTCCAGATTTTTTTTTGGCTAAGAACCCTTCAGACCTCGGGCTAAACGCGGCGGTTCATTCCGCCATATCCTTGCTATATTGCATGTGCCTTCAGGCAACAAAAACATTCAATCATCTTCCACCCTTCCTTGACAAGCTTCCACCCTTCTTATACCATCTTGTTAAATCATTACCTGTTGAAGTGGACTAAGATGAACGCGACCAGAAAAACAAGATTAGGGAGACAAGGGTTTTTTCTTTACCTTGGCTTTTAGTATGCGCCACCCCGGTATCGCATATTTTGCATTCATTCAGGGTGGGTCCCCTGGGACGGGACGGTTAGTGAAAACCGCCCTAGTTGTCGCCTCTCCGACCAGGATTCGAACCCGGGTCTCGCGCTTTGAAACGCGGGTATGTTCTAAACTACACTACCGAGGAGGACAGACAGACAAGTCTAGATAGACTAGACGGACAAGACTAAACAGAAAACACCGGACAAAACCAGATATGACCAGACAAGACGAAACAAAACCAGACAAGGCCAGAAAAGATCAGACATGCTCAGACAGGATCAGACAAAACCAGACAAGACCGGACAAAACCATACAAGACCAGACTAGACAAGACTAGACTAGACAACAAAAGACAAATAAACTAGACAAACAATACTATACAGACCAAGACTAGATATACTAGATAAACACAGACATTTGGGATTTTAATTGGTTGTTTGGCCCTTAATTTCTTCAATAATGTAAGGGTAGATTCTTAAAGAAATCTCGTTAATAAGACGGATGATGTAACTTGAAAATATGCAACTTGTACATGAGCTAATGAGATGAGGTTTGCCTGCTATTGCTTGGGAAGCGCATTCGGCCGTCTGTCAACGGGAAGATTAAGTTTTAAAACTTGAGGTTCGGTTTTCGACGTGGTAATTGATTACATTGTTTGATTAATTATAGGTTAGTTGCGTTCGTTCTAATCGCAGCTGAAGCGAATGCAAATTTAAATTTCTCAGTTGAGAATTCACAAAGCTTTTCTTATATAGCTAGAGACATATAACTCGACGTCAAGTATATAAACTTGCTTTTAAATTTGTTTAAACCTAAAACTAGACAATACTCAATGGACAGAGAAAACTAGTTAAGCTAGACTATTTAGACAAAACTAGATAAGCAAGGTTAGATAGATTAGAATAGGTAGACACATATAGGTGGACAAGACTAGATAGACAAGGCTAGATAAGTAAGATTAGATAGATTACATTAGGTAGACAAGACTATATTTACAAGACTAACAATGTTTCGGGTGATTTAATTGATGAGTAAACTCGAATATAAAATTATTATTTCATGCAATATTTAATTAAATTCTGCATACAATATTTAGAAACGTTGTTATATGAAATTGTGGAAAACATGGAAAATGTTACGTATACAGTTCGGCCGATTTTCGGCAGTTCTAATTAATTTTAATTAACATTCGTGATCCATTCGGCAACGAGGAAAACTGTTCACGAGAATCTGCTCCGTGTGTAAAATGTGTAATTAAAGGAAATTACTAATTAAACAAGAAAAATTGGGTCCGTTGTTCATTAACTGCATTATTAACTAAAAAAAAGTTTAACTTTTATTGTTTTGGCGAATATTTTAATTTTATTTTAGGACAAACACTACACGCAATACTCAAAATAGGAATTTGTTATAGGTAATTAGTATCAAAAACATGTATCATTTCCACCCCACTATTTTTTTCTCCGTAATCAATACATATGTTTAGATAGACAAAATTAGACAGACATGACTATACAGACAAGAGAAGGCAGACAAGAGTACACGGAGGACTAGACCGACAAGAAAAAAACAGAAAAGATTAATTGTAACCAGGTCAATAAAAGGTATTTTTTGTAAACTGTGCAGTAAATCAGTTCAAAAGAGAACTGGAGATTATGCAAATATTATCTATGTATATTGAAGGTTTAAAACCAAGCTGCGTTGCGATTAGAGAAATAGAAATGTTATCAATGCTTAATAGTGAACAGCGGAAATAAATTTAAAAGCACATCGAAGGTTGTTAAAGAAATAACTGAACTTAACCCTTTCACTGCCATTTCAATTATAAGGAATAACACACAGCGCCAATATTTATAAAAATGCTGGTACTTATGCAACCCCTTTCACATAGATAAGTCACCTATTGATCAAAAGTCACTAAACAAATAAGGGGGCAAAAAACATGATTTTTCTATTTTGCGTCTGTAATGGACTCATTACAGCACTCATATGCTAATGGCTCGCCGAGTGCTGTAATATTTTTAGTTAGTTAATTTATTCAAAGTTGGCACAGAAATTCAGAGCTGTCAGTGATGTCAAATTTTCGGCGAGATAGTTTTGAGGTTATGTGATGTGTGGAACCACAACAAAAATTTGCTCGTTGAAATAAATGTATTTTTTAAATGGTATAAAGTTTATATAGAGAGAAATTTATAGTGAAAAAACAAAAAGTTAACTTTAGATTGGTGTTAGTGTTAAAAATTGTATTAAAAACAAAGTGAATTTGGTTTAAAGAAAATTATTCTTCGAAACGTCAAATTATTTTAGTGTCAAATATTCTTTTTCTTTATGGGACTTAAAAAAAAGTAATATAATAATATATGAATATTATGTAATAGACCGAATGTGCTCCAGTATAAGCAATCAACCGAAATCAAATGATATCGGAAGGGCACTCTATTGTCCTGAAGGTGAGAAATCGCCCCCAAAGGCGGACGAACTATAAGAAATAGTCAACGGCATTGCAATCAGGAAAGCAACGGGAAACTACTCGATTACATATCCCTAGTTAATCAACATGGCTAATTTAATGGCGAAAATACCTGAGTCTCTAGTCCCCTATTCGGATCTCCGTGGAAGACAGTTTTGGAGACAATGTAGCTAAGATGAAAGTAAGATGTAGAAGACGCATTTCCTGGTTAAATAATCTAAGAAAATGATACAAGTATAGTTCCGTTGAGTTGTTTAGAGCTACAACATCAAAAGTGAAAATAGTTATGATAGAAAATAGTTATGAAAAACCTTCTAAGAGGAGTTGGCACTTGGAGAAAAAGATGTGTGGAAATCGTGAATACACAAATTTAATTAATTTATGGTAATAAATGATATAACACATATTTATTTTAAATTCTTTTCAATGGTACAAGTAATAAAAATATTTATAGTAACATTGGATTCTTGAGCAGTAACACTCACACCAAGGACATTATATACAGTGCTACTACTACTGTTGCTATCAAATTTCAAATGTGGGGCACTAGAAGAACATCCAGGGAAGTTGATATTTAAATAATAATAAATAATAAACACTAGGTACAAGTTTCAGAAATGTATTTATTTAACTCTTTATCGATTTCGGCTTCTTAGGCCTTCTTCAGAAGATTATGTACAATACAAAGATGTATAATACAAAGATGTACATAATCTTTTGAAGAAGGCCTAACAAGCCGAAATCGATAAAAAATTAAATAAATACATTTGTGAAACTTATACCTAATGTTTATTATTTATTATTATTTTAATAATGTTTCACCTAGTGCCTACAGCTGAATCTTTAAATTTTATTTATAAGTTGATATTTGCTTGCCCAGACCCAAGCATTTAAGATATTTAAATCTTCTTTTTTGACATCAAGCGTCAACATACCCCTCCGCAACAGTAGTAAACTTCCATCCACCATGATTTTTTACGGTCAACAAATCACCACCATGGTTGGCCAAATGTGTCGCACTACTTCTTCAGAAACAATGTCCAGTGTAAAGATCGGAGTTTGTTAATTTGAGAAATGTACCAGTCTTTGGATATGCTCCCCATATTAATAGCAATTGGACTATTAATACAATAACCGTTACGAAAAGTTAAGAAAAATCTGTTATGCGTAGCATTATTAGGATGTAAGTTAGCATATTTTTTAATTAAGTCAATCCAATGAGGATCTGTAATTGCAAACATACATGGAATCTAATTTTTTGTTTTAGATACTGACACAATGCTGGAATCGGATCTGTATTCTATGTCATTGACAGACATATCCGTTATAACTCATTATCATTATAACCCATTATCAAGACGATCTATAATGAATACCGTTAGAAAGCTGCAATATACATACAAATTTATCCACCTTCATAGCCAGATAAGACTTATCATCCACGTCCCTTATAAATTTATGAATATCTTCTTCTCAAATCATCGACTTTTTAGGTGCTAAGCCCTGAGATATTCGTTTCAATAAGGCCTGCAATTTACAATATTTGGATATATCTACATCCTTATGTATAGATAAACAGGACCTCAACATAGAATATATCGCCAATAAACTTGATGGTATATACTTCTTACGTTGTAATTCGAAGTAAGCAAGTAAAACATTTTCCGAAACTGTAACTTTACTTAGATTAAACCACTCCCACTTTACACCCACTTAAATTTGCAGCATTCTTATTCATATCTTGCTCGCGATTTATCTGGCAACAATTTATTCACTGTATTTGCAGTTATTTCTTTCAATTCTAGTGGAGTGCAAGATATTTTTTCACCCATTTTAATTATAACCTTTAAATTAATTCCAAGTGTCAATTATCAGTCTAACCAACCACCTTAAAATTTTATGAACATGTATGGGCGACTTTTTTATTTAGAAATGGCATAAAAGGGCGCAAAATAGAAAAAAATGTATAAAAAACGCGTTCGTCGGGCGTTTTTCTTCACTTGTCCATTAACCAAACTTGGACGCGTGCTGTAAAATCGCGCTGACTGAACTCGTCCTTTAATATACTATTTTTGGAAATTAAAAAAATATATGTTTATAAATTGTTTAACGTCTCGAAATCTAACTGATTTGCAAAAGATTCAAGTATGTTCTAAAAATAATTTCACCCATCTGCCGTCTCCGGGGGCGTCTGGGCGAATTTTTCAAGCTTACTCACTTTTTCACCCAAAACTCGACCAGTTTTCGTCGCACGGACGTGTTTCTGGTGTTCCAGTATCCGGAATGTCACCACACGTCCGACTATCACCTCACTCTTCGATATTTTGCATAAAATATTGTGGAAGTGCGAAAAACTCACTTTTTCTTGGAAAAATATTTATCATTTTTGGTCGCCTAAACTACGCGGAAGCCTTATCGAAAATCGCCGTACGTGGGTTCGTTCGTCTATTCTTTGGCTACAAGAATCTGATACACTGACTTTTTCAGACCTCGGGGGCCGTTTTATTCGGAGGATCCCGATTTGCAGAAAAATGAGATTAACGTGGCCGACAAGAGTCACGCAGCGACGAATATGATGTCGTGATTGCGTGAATTTCATTTTTCCTGGTCACCTTCGCCGTGACCTTCGTAAAAGTGATAATTTTTGTAAAGCTAATTTTTGGGGTTCCGTGTGGGGAAGCGTTCGGCCTGAATCGCCAGGACACGACGGAATCGCAAATTTCGATCAATTCTGAGACGACTGACGTGTGGCTTTTCCCGAATTTCACCTGGGGGACCGCACCACGTGGGTTTTTGAAAAGGGCAAATTCGGCCGTTTTCTTATGCCGCCGGAGACGGCAGATCTTCAAGTTTTAATCTTCGATTTTTTTCTTCTAAATTTTATCTTCAAGTTTTCGATGCTCTAACTGCGAATGTCTGTCCGCACGTTGTGCATCCCTAGCTTTCGTGCTCCGTCCTGCCCCGCCCCTCCAGAGGGTCAAAACCTCCCCGAAAATCGAGGTTTTTGCGGAAACGGCCCGACGGAAGTGGCGGCAGAGGCGCAAATGGGATTGTACATTTTTCTGGTGTACAACCGAGACTCCCTTTGAGCGGATCGCACCAGACGTTTGGACGCATCAGACCGAAATCTAAAATCACTATTTTTTTACCTTCGAGGCGCATTTTCGTTCCTTCAGGTCGTCGGATCTCAAAAATTCTTCCCGGACGCTTTAGCTGCCGCCGCGCCGCGTTTTTACAGCCCTTTTTCGCCGTCATGCGACTTCCCATTCACCTGGTGCAAGAGAAAATACAACTTTTTTTGACGATTTTGCAATCACTTCCACGGACTACACTTATTTTAAGGCTCCAGGTCGCCGATTGAGTTCATTTTCCTCAGAACACTTGCCCGCAACTATTCCAACAAGAATTTTTAAACTGCAACGACTTTTTGCGAATCTGCGGCAGTTTAAAGAGAAAAATGCGCAACACGTGATAAAAAACCAGAGGGGTTTTGCGGTGGTACCTAGAACGTCAGAACCAATTGACGGATCGGAACGGGATTAGTATATAGAACACGAGCATAGTTTGTTTGCGAGTTTAATCCCGATTCCGCTGAAGATGGTGTCGCGACGCCATAAAAACAACATTTTTTGAACTTCCCGGAAAACTCGCATAGAATCACCAACTTAAGCTCTTCGTTAATGGTTTTGCGCGATCCCCGCAGCGAATTGAACATTTTATCTTTTAGTGCAAGCGGCATCGCCTCTGCGTCCTTTGCAACCGTCGCGACGCCCGCCCAAACTCGCCCTATTGCAAAAATCTAATGACGAAAGTAAAACGTCCATATTTTCGTAGCCCCCCGGTGAATGTTCTGGATTTTTTAGTGGATTGTAGAATGGTCTTTTGGCTTATCGCACTCATAATTGGCGCGTGGGCCCTGCCGAGACGCGCATTTTGCAACCGGCGCCGCGTCGCTGCGACCACGGAGTCGCCCGCCACAGTTCGAAACAGATCGGCTCCTGTTCGCCGGAAGATGCGGTCAGTCTAACAGTTTCGCCGTTTCGGGGCGCAGCGACTCTAAATTCAACATCATCCTTTTTTTGTACGTTTTTTACATTTGTTCCACTCACCGCGTCCCCGAATCCGACTTTTGAGCCACGGGGCTCATAAATGTGCAGGGTGCACTGTAAAAGTTTGCGTTCAACGTGCCGCGGATTCACGCTTTTTCGGCGCAATTCTTTGCATTGAACATTTTGCTTTGCGGAAGTGTAACCGGCGCCGCTGGTGGGTGTCGTGGCGCCGAGTTACGGACGAACAAAGACGTGGAAATTTCTCGCCTTTTTTTTAACACGCCCGCAAACCAGCAATACGTGGTCTATCCAGAAAACTGACACCTTCACCATGTAGCCTGGTCTTTTTTCTATACGGACTGCGAGTTTTGCCGTTCCGCGGCCTGTAGTCTGCACGGGGCGATTTTTTCAAAAAACCTCTAAAAAATCAAAAGTCGGAAATTTTTCGAAAATTGTTTTGAAATTTCTTAAACTTTAAATAATCGCAGCGTTTTATCACTAGATGGCGCTTGTAAAAAAGGATCCTCGGGCTACATCGTCCGGGACGGCGCTGTATAATTTCAGGACCCCGGGTCACATCTCCCGGAATTTAGGGCTAACCATAACTTTGGACCAGAAATGTCAAAAGTAATAAATAATTTCTTCGCTGACAGAGGAAATAATATGACATAACATCTGAACAGTGGAAGCGCCAGCAATACCATACGAAATAATTCAAATACGATTTTTCTAGATCCAATCAACAAAGAAGAATTAATTAATGCCAAAATGAATTGTAAAAATAAAAGAAGTGTCTGAATATACGAAATTAATATGCTAATTATAAAGTGGAAATAATAACAATGGAAATAATTAGTCCATTGGAACTAATTATTAATAATTCTTTGCAGACAGGTATATTCCCAGAGGCATTATAAATCTCAAACGTGGTTCCTGTTTACAAAAAGGGAGTCGGGAATGACTTACTACAGACTACAGACCTACAGATTAGCCTCCAATCAGTTTTCTCAAACATATTTGAGAAATTGATATGCACAAGAATTATGTCCTTTGTAAATAGGTCCTATATTTTTAATAAATGTCAGAATGGCTTCATAGCAGGACGAAATATCGAAACGGCCTGCTTCCAATAAATTAGCTACACAATACGCCATATAGAAGACCAGCAGATCCCATGTGGAATTTTCATTAATTTATCCAAGGCTATGGTACCGTCGTTCACTATCTACTAATCCAAAAATTAGATAAATATAACATCAGAGGAGTCACCGTAGAATGGATTATGTTATACTTAAAAAAACAGAACACAAGTAACAGAAATTACAACAGGACAGGGCAAAATTACATCGGCAAGAAGAATAACAAATGTATTAATTCCGCAAGCAAGTAATCTGGGCCCTATATTATTTACTGCTTCTTCTTCTTTCGAATAGGCCTACTTTGGACTACGCTTGTTCAACTGTTGGGCTTTGACCTTTGCCCAGTATTGTCGCATCTTCTGTCGGTGTAACTCCTTTCTCTCTTCTGTCCAGGGGGTACCTTTCCTTCGAGGTTTTTCCTGAAATCCATGGAATACCTTTAGGGTGCGTCTCACAGACTCTCTGTTTTTGAGATTTGTTATTCCCAGTTCTTTAATATCCTTCTCGGTCTCTGTCAACCAAGTGGTACGAAGCTTCTTGTTTTGCCAGAAGGTGAACAGACGGTTGGTTAGTCAGTTTGGAGGCAATCTTGCAACGTGGCCATAGAAAGCTACCCTTCTTTTCCTTGCACAGCCAGAAAGCATCTCAATATGTTCGTAGAGCTCAGAGTTATGCCGCCTTCGGAATTCCCCATCTTCCTTTACCGGGCCTAGGATCTTCCTGAGGATTCTCCTCTCTCTAAATTCCAATTTCTCTATTAGACCCCTTCGTTTCAAGGAAAGACACTCTATGGCATTCAGGGCTTCTGGTCGTAGGACTGATCTGTAGTGCTTAAGTTTCAGATTGCGTGACAGGCATTTCTTATTGTATGTGTTCTTAGTCAGCCGATAGTTCTAACTTGCTGACTCTCTTGGATAATGATGCTCTTTCTGATAAGTTGGGTTCAATCCATTCGCCGAGATACTTAAATTTCTCAGTCCTCTTGATGTTTCCCTGTTCTAGTAACATCTCTCTGTTTGCTTCTCTGATGTTGGTGAAGAATTCTGTTTTCTCCAGCGACACTTGAAGACCCACTTTGGCAGCCTGTTTTCTGAGGCAGTTTACCTGCATTGTTGCCATCTCAAGAGAATCAGCAAACAGTGCCATGTCATCTGCAATGGCCAGGCAATCTACAACCAGTCCATCGTTCTTACGTCCCGGGTAGATACCACTCTGAGCACCCAAATTGTTCAGTTCCTTGCGCCATTCTCTCAAAACCTTTTAAAGGACACAGTTGAAGAGAAGTGGGGAAAGTCCATCTCCTTGTCTCACTCCAGATTTTATTTCGATGCTTTCTGAAATCCTTGTCTGATGTTGGTCAAAGTTTCTAGGATGAGTCTGCGGGTTTTGTTGTCTAGTGGTAGTTCCCGGAGTACTTTGTTAAGCGTTTCTCTATCAATGGAATCATAGGCCTACCTAAAATCAACAAAGGTGACGACCACCTTGCGGTTTCTCATCCTGGAGTAAGCAAGTACAGTTTTAAGATTGAGGATCTGTTCAACACAGGATCGAGTCTTCCTGAAGCCCCCCTGGTATTCTCCCAGTTGACTATCCAACTGATTTTCTGCCCTTGTTTGTAACGCTTTCGAGAGAATCTTGTATGTTACCGGGACTAGAGAAATTCCACGGTAGTTGTTTAGATCAATAAAATCTCTCTTTTTGTGAGGCGGATGGATTAGAGCAGATTTCCAATCGGGTGGTAATTTCTCTGTTTCCCAGATGTCCCGGATGATCTCGGTTAGCTTGCGCACGGCATTGTTTCCAGCACCTTTCCACAGTTCAGCAACGATAGTCCTTTACATTGTATTCAAATGATCTGCCACAAATAACTGAGAAAACGGACACGGTAATGATTAATTATGCAGATGATACAAGCGTCATAATAAACAACACATCCTTAGAAAACGTCACGACGAACATTGCAAGTACTATGGAATCGCTAACTACATGGTTTAATGAAAACAAACTTATTATAAACTAGGATTATGTAATGTTTGAGAAAAAATACTTGTACACTTTTTTTCACATATAATTTATTAATGATGACTATAGTTTCGCTATTATCATAGCATCTTCAGATCCTAGTGATACAGCAAAATACAAACTATATATATATATATATATATATATATATATATATATATATATATATATATATATATATATATATATATATATATATATATATGTATACATGTGTGACAGTTAGAATATGCAAGTGCGGGTGAACGTACAGTTCTTAATGGCAATGTCTCGCTATTGCGGGGAAATACAAATCTTGTTGATCATTGAGAAATCCTCTTCGGGGTTTTTTAGGGATCTGTAAATTTCTATGTATTCCAAGATGTTTAATTTAAATCCTTTCTTTTCTAAATGTAATATAAACGGTATAAAGTTGCTGGTGTGGTCTTCGTCTTTCAGGTGATTGGAAAATGTAGAATCACATAGACACCATTGCAGTCATTGCATTTTAGTTTGTATACTCCTGATTTTTAGTTGATGTCTGTTTTTTCTTTAACATTTCTAAGGAGAAGACCTAGGGTATTATCCGTCTTGAAAGAGATCTTAAAATCCTCTGAGTTTAATATTTTCGCTATTTTTTCCGATATGGTACCGTAACATGGGATAGTTTAGTAAATCTTGTTTTCTCGGAGAGTGGGTGTCGGGAAAATAGTTTTGAGAGTGGTTTTTAACTTGACTTTTTTAATAATATTGTCGATAATGTTGGGCTTGAAACCGTTTTTTGTGCCGATGTATTTTATGGTCTGTAACTCTGTCTTGTAATTTTTCTCTGATAATGGTACATTGAGTAATCTGTGAATCATATAGTAAAAGGCTGAGAATTTATGTGATGTGGGATGTAGTGACGAGGAGGGGACTATTGTATCGGTATGTGTGGGCTTGCGATAAATACTGAAATCGTGTTTGTTATTCATGTTGGTAATAGTTAGATCTAAGAAATTTATCTGTTTATTTTTCTCTAGTTCTAAGGTGAACTGAATCGAATTACGCGCGGAATAGAATGTATTTTAAAAAGGTGTTGAGTTGTCTGACCGTGCCAGTCCAGCAAATTAGGATGTCATCGACATATCTGTGCCAGTGTTTAATAAATTTGAAGTGATCTGATTTTAAGAAGGAGTTTTCTAAATGGTCCATAAAAATGTCTGCGAACAGAGGTGAAATATTAGGTCCCATCGCTAGTCCGGAAGTTTGTTCGTAAAAGTCAGAATTAAAACGGAAATTGTTTTGGGATATGCATAATTCAAACAATTGTAAGTATTCATTTCTGTGAGTGCTAGGAATGTTATTCTTTTTTAGGATTTTATTAATTATTGGTAAACAATTATCCGGTGGGACACTGGCAAAGAGATTAACTACATCGAGTGATGCCAGTTTGTCGGTGTTATTCAATGTAATGTTTGAGATTTTCTCTATGAGATCGGATGTGTTTGTTACGGAGTGATTTGGTTTAAAATTCGTTAAATTCAGAAAGGATTTACATAGATATTTACTTATTTTACCGCATGGTGAAATGATATATGAACATATGGGTCTAATCGGAATGTTGTCTTTATGGAGCTTGGGCAGACCATACATGATCGGTGCTTGAGGATTCATAATAAAATAATGATGTTTGGATTCACTTGTGATCAACAGAAGATCAACAGTGTCAGAATTGAACTAGGATGAAACAAACCTTATATTTTTGAAAACAAAACTTGACTAAAAATTATACCTTAAAGAGATTAGAATACACAATAAACTGGAAGTACAAAAAATCGTTAAACTATTAGGAATGTAGTACGACGAGAACCTGGATTGGACAACACATGTTGTGACATGACAACACAACTTGTAAGTCCGTATATATCATAATACTCAGACGCTTATTAGATTTGAAAGCTTTAAAAGCCGTTTATTTTGCCACTGTTCACAGCTTATTGAGGTTCTGGATCATGTTCTGGGGCAGCGGAACATTCAACATCTTCAAAAAGAAGATATCCGAGTGATTTTCAACCTCCGTCACTGAATGATGTAGAGGAATATTCAAAGAGGCGAATATACTAACAACAATAGGAACGTATATATATGAAAGTTTAGTTTTCCTATTTAAATACAGGTATTACTTCGCGGATTTTCAAATCAACACCGATAAAAACACCAGAAATAATAATATAAATTGCAATTACCCCATACACAATCTCAGCATGACAGAGAAACATCCGCCTTATGGCAACATAAAATTATTTAATGCACTATCGTTAAATCTAAAACGGAAAAATCTGAAGGAATACAAGAAGGCACTTCATAGCATCCTTAATACTTAAACGCTCGACGGAACATTTCCAAGAACTGTTAAAGGACGGCGAAGAAGCTGGAAATCTTGCAACACAAGCAAGTCCGACTGCACAAAATGCATACGAGGACCCAACGACCCAACAAATCAACCACTGACCAGCTGTTTGCGCTACGACTTTTACGCTAGATACTAGAGAAAACGCATGAATGGAGCATAGACACATATCACACATTTATCGACTTTAAGGCGGCAACCTAATCGAGATTCAAGATCGAACCTAATCGAAGCTATGCAAAAATTTAAGATACCCCAAAAGCTAGTAGAACTCACTCAGATGACATTAACAAACGTCCGGTGTGCAATCAAAATACAAAGTGACACATCAGAGCAATTTAGCACACACAAATGACTGCGGCAAGGCGATGCACTGGCGTGCCTGCTATTTAACATAGCACTAGAGAAAGTAATTAGGGACTCTCTGGTCAAACAACAGGGACAATCTTTAACACATACGACCCAAATACTGACATATGAAGACGACATAAACATAATAGGGAGTTCAGTCGCATCGGCCAAGGAGTCATTTATAAAAATTGAGGAAGCCGGCAGAACAATGGGTCTGCGTAAACGAAACGAAAGAAAGACGAAACACATGATAGGAACCGCAAATGTAAGAGCGAATAGGATTAGGCAAAACCTGACCATCGGAGAATATAACATCGAAGTGGTACAGGAATTCATATATCTGGGCTCACTAGTAAATAGGCAAAACTAAGTGAAGGAAGAAATGTCTTCGAAAAGAAAGAAGACTAGTCTTAGCAAATAAATGTTACTACGCCCTCAGGCAACAATTTATATCCAGGACACTTACCGGAACAGCCAAGTTAACTCTATACAAAACACTCATTATACCAGTTCTGAAATACGGTTCGGAGACGTGGGTGACAACAAAGAACGATGAAAAACTAATTGCCACCTTCCAAAGAAAAATATTACGAAGAATATACGGAGCCGTAAATGTAGACAACCAATGGAGAAGAAGATACCACGCAGAACTATACGAATTATATGGAGACAACGACATCATAACAAAAGTTAAAGTGAGCAGACTGCAATAGGCTGGACACGTTATAAGGGCAGATCAAAAAACGACCATTAGAAAAATATCTATAGGGAAACCAGGGAAGACCCAGACTAAGATGGAACGACGGGATAGACGAAGATGCACGAGCAATTAAGGTGCCAAACTGAAGAACAGGCGCCAGAGACCGAGACCGGTGGAGAAAAATACTAGAGGAGGCCAAGACTTAACCCGGGTTGTCGTGCCAATGAGGATGATGATGACTTTATAGCATCCTCGTCAGAATAGAGCCTTACACTCTACAGGAGTACCATACGAATATAAAAGCCTAAAAATACCAAAACCTGTGACATATTACTTCTAGCATACACTTGTAACTATGTGAACAGATTATTTTTTCCGACTGTAAAGCTCATATATTATAATAAATATATTTGCATTTGACTAGACATACAAGACTAGACAGACAGGACTAGACGGCAATACTGGACAGACAAGACTAGACAGGCAATACTACACAGGAAAGACTTAATATCCTACCCCTATTAGTAGACGCTATCGATCGCAGCCGATCCCTAGAGGTAGTCGATTTCAAAACAAACTATCAACTCTCCTCTAAGTCCATAGAAAAAATCATAGAGCTTCTCAAAAATAAACTCCATTTCGGTTACGATAGGGAATTCAAATGGTGCTAGACAGCTACAACTCTCCCAGAAGATGTATCAGTACGCGACACCATCTCAACAACTTCAACAAAACCAGTACCGTTCAAAGGTACCATAATTCATAGCGCCACTGCCACCAAAGAACCTCTTCTCCGCATTAAAACATGCACAGCAATCATAAAAAAAACGCCTTGAAAAGTTCCAAAACGTAGAAACCAAAAACATACGAGTAGCTAAAAACAACGTTTCAACCCTCCACGTAGAACTACTAAAGGAAATAGCTAAACGTATACACAGCGAAATAGAAAACGAAAGACTCAAGCAAGAGCTGGAACGAATAAAATCCACAGTGACCCTCACCGACATACGTTCTCACGGAAAAAGTCATTGAGTTTGATACGATCCCCGAATAAACCAAAAAACGCAAGATCTCGAGACGAACGAAACCAAAACTAGACGGAGAAGATTAAACAGACACGACTAGACAGGTAAGACTAGACAGAAGAGATTAGATAGACAAGAGTAGAGAAACAAGACTAGACAGAGAAGACAAGGCAGACAAGACTAGACAGGCAGGAGTAGAGATGCAATACTACACAGAAAAGTCTAGACGGACTAGACTAGACAGACAAGACTAGACAGTGAAGACTAGACGGGCAAGTTTAGACAGGCAAGTCTAGACGGACTAGACTAAACAGACAAGCCTAGATAGACAAGTTTAGTCTGGTAATTAGATAAGAATATAGGGATAAGAGTGGACACGTAAGACTAGATAGACGAGATTATTCTGACAAAAAATGCGTAGAAGTAGGGAAAGATCCTATGTTCTAGACCCACCTCCACCTCTGACATGCGCATGCGCGATGACCTTTGACCCCTAACCTAACCTTGACCCCTAACCTTGACCTTGGAACTTCCGGTTTCCGGTTTCGACTTCCGGTTTCGACTTCCGGTTTCCGGTTTCGACTTCCGGCCGCCATTTTCGGAACTTCCAGATGCGCGGGAAAATTCAAAAATTAGACGCGAGGCGGGAAAATTCGAAATTAGATGCTGGCGGAGGCAAATGAGATGTGTAGTTGGTTGCATATATCAATGAGACTAAATACATGAAACTAGATAGACGGGCTAGATACATGAGACTAGCCAGACGAAGCTAAATACATGAAACTAGATAGATGGGGCTAGATACATGGGACTAGATAGACGAGACTAAATACATGAGACTAGATAGACGGGACTAAATACATGAGACTAGATACATGGAGCTAGATACATGAGACTAGACAGACGGGGCTAGATACATGAGACTAGATAGACGGGGCTAGATACATGAGGCTAGACTAGACGGACTAGACTAAACCATTTTAAACCATTTGATGAGAAAAATGAAATCTGGTGTTACGGCTCTAGCATGTGCCTTAAGCGAGATACCCTTTTCATTCTTTCAGCTTTAATCTCATTGGGTTAGTTGGGTTAGCATTGGGTTAGGTTAGCATTAGGTTAGGTTACGGGAGGTTGGCAATGAAGTGCGTTTCATTCCTAATATCTCGTAACCTAACCTAATGCTAACCTAACCCAATGCTAACCCAATTAACCCAATGAGATTAAAGCTGAAAGAATGAAAAGGGGACGGAAAGTGGATGGGGTGGACGGAAAGTGGACGGAGTTTGGCGTGGGGTCACATAGACCTCACACCCTGTTTGGCGTGGGGTCACATAGACCTCACACCCTGTTTAGCGTGGGGTCACATAGACCTCACACCCTGTTTGGCGTGGGGTCACATAGACCTCACACCCTGTTTAGCGTGACCTCACACCCTGTTTGGCGTGATGAAAAGTGGATGCAAGTAGATGAAAAGTGGATGCAAGTAAATGAAAAGTGGATGCATGTAGATGAAAAGTGGATGCCAGAATTGAACTCTTTGGTATTTATATAAATGAAAAACATTAATACGATCTGGTTCACAGACAAGTATAAGAAATTTCGCTTACTCATAGGAAATTATTCGGATAAATATAAGGTCTGTATAGTCTTGTCCGTTCTTGTTCGACCTTGTTCGGTATTGTCCGATCTTGTCCGACCAAAAACCAATAATCTCATTTGAATCAATCCGTAATATGTTTGCAATCAATTATGCATGCATACAGGATTGTCCGCTACCCATCCGCAACTCATTTTGAATTTTCTCCGCTTGTCTGTCCGTCTAATCTAGTCTGTCTAGTCTAGTCCCTCTATTCTTGCCTGGTGTTATGACTGACAAACATCCGGTTGCGTCTAATCAACAAGCCGTAAATCAAAATAAAACGTAGATAACAAAATGAAAGTAATAATATAAACATTATTAACAATTATAAGAAAAACAATCGAAAATATATTTTATTTAAAATAAAAAATCCCTTATATATTTTAGTTCAGTCTAATCTAGTTTCATGTATTTAGCTTGGTCTGTCTAATCTCATGTATTTAGCCCCCATCTGTCTACCTTCATCTAACTAGTCTCGTCTAGTCTTGTCTGTCTAGTTTTGTCTGTCCAGTCTTGTCCATTACATATAAATTGAGGGAAAAGGTCAACTGTAATTATTTATTCGTTAATCAGCCAATCAGCATCGAGGTAATTAGTTTAGCAATATCTGCCGCGGCGGATGACGACATCAACTGTGGGGTAGGCGGTCGGGCGGTATCTCGCTTAAGGCACATGCTAGAGCCGTTCTGACACCAGATTTCATTTTTCTCAACAAATGGTTTAAAATGGTTTAGTCTAGTCCGTCTAGTCTAGCCTCATGTATCTAGCCCCGTCTATCTAGTCTCATGTATCTAGCCCCGTCTGTCTAGTCTCATGTATCTAGCTCCATGTATCTAATCTCATGTATTAAGTCCCGTCTATCTAGTCTCATGTATTTAGTCTCGTCTATCTAGTCCCATGTATCTAGCCCTATCTATCTAGTTTCATGTATTTAGCTTCGTCTGGCTAGTCTCATGTATCTAGCCCGTCTATCTAGTTTCATGTATTTAGTCTCATTGATATATGCAACCAACTACACATCTCATTTGCCTCCGCCAGCATCTAATTTCGAATTTTCCCGCCTCGCGTCTAATTTTTGAATTTTCCCGCGCATCTGGAAGTTCCGAAAATGGCGGCCGGAAGTCGAAACCGGAAACCGGAAGTCGAAACCGGAAACCGGAAGTCGAAGCCGGAAACCGGAAGTCGAAACCGGAAACCGGAAGTCGAAACCGGAAGTTCCAAGGTCAAGGTTAGGGGTCAAGGTTAGGTTAGGGGTCAAAGGTCATCGCGCATGCGCATGTCAGAGGTGGAGGTGGCTCTAGAACATAGGATCTTTCCCTACTCGTAGACAATAACCAGGCGAGTCTAAACAGAATAGTATGTGGATATATTTTCAAGAATATGCTAGAAGTTATACAGAGGATGTATAGAAGTTATACAGGGGATGTCAAATGTATGCAACACGTTGCAGGGAGGATATATAGTCAAAGATGTGATATTCTTGAAATAATGTTCAGCAGACAAGGCTTGGTAAAATATGTTAGATGAAGAAGTGTAAGAATTCGAAAAATTTCAAATAAACTTAATAAAGTTAGTTAGCAATTAAAGAACACAGCCTGAATATATAAATATATTCGACATTTTCGGAGCTCTATAAAATTACTGAGTCTTTTTAGGACTACCAAAACAAATCTCACGTGAAATTTGTCAATTATTTAATAGCTTTCAGTCAATCTTTGTCAAAAGGTTTTCAACAAAAACCATAAAAATAACATTGTTTTTAAGATCATGTCTTTCCGATAACTTAGGTGAGTAGCCATCTATAGACGCGTATCGAGATTTATCTCTCCTCAGTGCAGCTTTGCTTTCCATTAATAACAATTTGTAAAACATTCACCTGAAACCCACATGGTGATTAGGTTTGAGATATTTTTAATTTCACATTTCGTGAGAGTGACATGAAAAAGTTGGAACACAGCCTGAATGTATTCAACTTTTTCTGAGCTCTTTAACATTACTGAGTCTTATTATTATTCAAAATAGACGATACCGGTTAGACTACACCAGTTTGGACAAATTGATAATGTAGGACAAGATTAGCTAATCAATCTAAATTGGGCAGTCATTTTGTTTTGGATAACGATAGGTAAAGGTAAACTATTAAACTAGAATAAATCTATCCATATTGTATGACGTGTATAAGCAGACAATCATTCTTGAAAACCTCGTCTGTTTTCCTTAAATTACAAAATTTGCCGAAGGGCGTTTACCGGAGATTTTGCAATTTTCCATTAAATTGTGAAAGTACTAAGCAAATTGCTCATCTGGGAAAGTTCACATTCCGCGACGCTGAAACGGGCGAATCATGGAAATGTTCGCAAATATTGAATCCGCGTGACGTTCGCACATTTGCCAAGTTTATCTTTGAACCTCCTTATACTATCCTTATATTTAATATACAGTGTGTAGTATACAGGGTGTCTACAAAAGAATCATCGGGTTTTAAAAAGATAAGATAAGTTTTAAAATGACACAAGAAATTAAAGGTAAAATGTTCAAGTATAAAACGCGCGCTAACAAACATCGCTTTAAACGTCCAGATGTCAGTACAAACTAAGTATGCAAAATGGCCAGTATACAGCAGAAAGCGTTTTGTGTGCTCGAGTATGCAAGGTGTTTATCGATTGTTATGTGCAACGTGTATTTCGAGGACGGTACGGAACAGAACCGCCAGGTCACCAGAGCATTCTGCTATGGAATCGACAATTTCAGGACACTGGTTCCATTAGCAAGCGTAAAAGTACTCGAAGACCACGCGTTTCTGATGAAACAGTGGAGGCAGTTAGAGAACGTTTCACGCGTAGGACGCAACAGTCAACTCGCAGGGTAGGTCGTGATCTTGGTATTCCATATCAAGCTGTATGGAAGATTTTGCGACGGCGATTGCGACTCAAACCGTATCGTCTACAGATGGTGCAAAGTTTACGGCCCGATGACCATGTGAAGCGAACCAATTTTTGTATTGCAATGAAGGAAGCGATGGAGGATGACGAATTTGATAATCATCTAGTGTTAAGCGATGAGGCGGCATTTTATTTAAATGGAAAGGTAAACCGTCACAACATTCGGATATGGGGACATATCATTCTGAAACATGAAACGAATTTCCAAAAATGTAATGTCTCCTGTGCAGTCTCCAAAACAAAAGTGTACGGACCTTTTTTCCAATGAAAACACTGTGACGGGCACAATATACTTCGATATGTTGCAGTTTTGGTTGTTTCCGCAACTGACAGAGGATTCCAGCAACTTCATATTCCAATAAGATGGGGCTCCACCTCATTGGCTTAATGAAGTGCGTCGCTATCTAAATGAGGACATCCCTCACCGCTGCATTGGGCGATGTGCTGTACAGGACTTGGTTTTGTTCAGCTGGCCTCCCAGGTGGCGGTACATTAAAGATAGGGTTTACGTGCCACCAATGCCATAAACACTGGGTGAACTCCGAAAACGCATTTGGAAACAGCATCGATGGGGGCACATTGCAGCCTGCGTGGGGCGAACTGGACTACCGTTTGGACGTGTGACCCGAGCAGCCTACATCGAACATTTGTGGTGGTATAATTTAAAACTTGGACATTTTCGCTTTATTTTCAGGTGTCATTTAATATAATATACGTAAAACTTAGTACTTTTGTAGACATCCTGTATTTTAAACGCGTTGTAAGTTTTTATGAATCCGACCTTAAATGTTTAATTGCCAAAGTTCTATTATTAAACTCATATCGAGATCGCCGATCGAAGCTCAGAATTTCCCATCAAATTAATTAATATCGAGAAAGCTGATAATATATTTTAACACGTTTCTGTTCAAGCTCAAGTTAACTTTATGAACTCAAACATGTTTTTTAATTCCCCAAAAATTTTAATTTTTGTTTACATTTGTTCTACATTTTACAAATGATTGTTTATATTTTATATTGCCACCACACATAAAACCGCACTTAATTGTAAAATTCACTAAGGTTTTAACCACACTTACTACTTTCATACTGTAAGTATATTCATACATATGAACAATTCAATAATTATCCTATTCAACAATAACTCGTTTTTTTTAATTCCATTCCAGAATGTTGTCCAGAAATCCAGTTGTTTTTCTATTCCACCGTTTATTTCTTCCGAACGATTGATTTTTCTTTGTGTATCAAATAAAATACGATTTTTTGCCTGTGAATATTTTTCTGCTGTAGGTGGAGCAACACACGCTGCAAACAATGGCAAATTACGCTGTAAGAGCGAATTTGGGCACATGTTTCGATAAAATAAACAGCGGCAGTAACGTTTCAAAACAAGCCTTGTTTGCTCTCGCTCCTCCAAATATATTTATGAACTTGTTTGTCTATGAAACAATTTGCAATCTACAAATTCACAAACAAACAGTAATTGTCTTGAACTAATAAGCGCTTAAATTCTTTAGCGGTTAATTAGTTTACATTCGCTTAATATTAATGTTTAATTTTGATTATATTTTTAATAAGATTTATCAAATTTTCATTTTTTCTTTTATTTACTACAAATGATTGTATATTGAATATTTATCAAAACACAGATTTCTTTTAATATTCGCCAAAGCAGTCTTCTTCTCCGTTGCGAAGTTTGGCAATCATCAATGCTATTTTTCAACTGACAAATTTCATATGAGATTTGTTTTGGTAGTCCTAAAAAGACTCAGTAATTGTAATTGAATGTATTAAGTTTGTATGATTATCTATAACGTAGTATGGTTTTACCAATTCTGATGCTATTTTTATTTTTTAAACAGCTGTTCTGAATAATTCGTGAGAAGCGCTGAGAACCATTCTCTGAAATTTCGTAGCCAAGATGTACGACGGCGTCCAATACTCCTCCTTCCCTGCATGAACAGTTGGTATTTCTGTCTTCTCATTACGTCGCCCAAGTACTCAAGTTTTCGTCTTTTGATAGTTATTAGGATTTCTCGTTGTTTATCCATTCTTCTGAGGATCTCAACATTAGTAATTTTGTTGATCCAACCAACAACTCGAAGGTTTCTAGTTTATTAGTGTCTTTCTTATTTTATGTCTCCATACCATAGAGCAGTATGAAGACACAGCATCTAACAAATCACATTTAAAGGTTTAGATTGAAGTCGTGAGTACATAAAACGCTTCATACTTATGAACGTAACGCGGGCTTCTTCGAACCTTATTCTTATTTCTTCAGTTAAATCGTTGTTTTTGTTTACATTGGTTCTATATTTGATCAATGGGACGATGATCCATGGGAACATGATCAATGGGACGACCATGAATATGAACATTTTCATAAATCCTATGTGCCTTTGAGATAATCATGAATTGCGTATTGTTTTCCTTCAACATCAGACCTTTCTCTTCGTTGTCTCTATATGACCCACGCCGCGGTTCGAAGAGTGTTCCAATGTAATGGGGAGACTGAATTCTTTCATACACGACTTGGTACAGGCAGAAAGAGATTTGCAACGGCTCGGGATGTTTACGCTGTCTACTACTGTGTTCGGTCTTCTAACGTTTCCGCTATCAGTACCGTGTCTTATGGTATGTCCACACTAGGCAACAAATTGGTGGCAACATGTTGCCAACACTTTCACATGGCAACATAAAGTTGCTTCAATTGTATCTGGATACATGTTGTCTGTGATGTTGTGCGTCCACACCACAACGAGTCAAATGTTGAAAATGGACGTGAAAGCTGCTGGTGTTTGTGCTGCTTATGTTGTGGTATCTGTATTTCTATCAGTTTCGTACTTTTTTGTTTGGTCCAGGAATATTTCATTTCTTCACCACCACTATTCGCCTTCACTTTTTTTGAATTATAAACTATAATTATAATTAAGAATTAATGAATATTATTATAACAAAAATGCAGAAGGTAGCTAACCTGCACAAATTAAACCTCAACCACTGGGATTCACGTAAAATGTTTTCAACACTGTCCACATTGAGCGATGTTACCCATATAAGAGCGATGTTACCCATATAAGAGCGATGTTACCCGTATAAAACGGGATACACGGATACAAGCAACAAGCAACAAATTTCTTTGATATATGCCGCCAAATATTGACGAGTATCCATCAACATGATGCTTGTTTACAGCAACATGTTGTCAACATTATGTTGACAACATGCTGCCAACAATTTGTTGCCAAGTGTGGACCTAGCTTTGTGCTATAAACAAGCAACATGTTGATAAATACTCTTGAACATTTGGCAGCACACATCAAAGAAATTTGTTGCTTGTTGCTTGTATCCGTGTATCCCGTTTTATATGGGTAACATCGCTAGTAGGGAAAGATAGTTCCTTCTGGCGCCTCCTCCTCCTCAAACCTCCTCTGACCTTGACCCCTAACCTAACCTTGACATTGACCCCTAACCTGACCTTGACCTAGGAGTTTCCGGTTTCGACTTCCGGTTTCGACTTCTGGTTTTGACTTCCCGTTTCCGGTTTCCGGTTTCGACTTCCGGTCGCCATTTTCGGAACTTCCAGATGCGCGAGAAAATTCAAAAATTAGACGCGAGGCGAGAAAATTCAAAATTAGATGCTGGCGGAGGCAAATGAGATGTGTAGTTGGTTGCATATATCAATGAGACTAAATACATGAAACTAGATAGATGGGGCTAGATACATGGGACTAGATAGACGAGACTAAATACATAAGACTAGATAGACGGGACTAAATACATGGGGCTAGATAGACGGAGCTAAATACATGAGACTAGACAGACGGGGCTAGATACATGAGACTAGATAGACGGGGCTAGATACATCAACGGGACTAAATACATGAGACTAGACTAAACCATTTTAAACCATTTGATGAGAAAAATCAAATCTAGTGTCAGAACGGCTCTAGCATGTGCCTTAAGCGAGATACCGCCCGACCGCCTACCCCACAGTTGATGACGTCATCCGCCGCGGCAGATATTGCTAAACTAATTACCTCGATGCTGATTGGCTGATTAACGAATAAATAATTACAGTTGATCTTTTCCCTCAATTTATATGTAATGGACAATTTATATGTAATGGGGTGGACGGAAAGTGGACGGAGTTTAGCGTGGGGTTACATAGACCTCACACCCTGTTTAGCGTGGGGTTACATAGACCTCACACCCTGTTTAGCGTGGGGTTACATAGACCTCACACCCTGTTTAGCGTGGGGTTACATAGACCTCACACCCTGTTTAGCGTGGGGTCACATAGACCTCACACCCTGTTTGGCGTGGGGTCACATAGACCTCACACCCTGTTTGGCGTGATGAAAAGTGGATACAAGTAGATGAAAAGTAGATGCAAGTAAATGAAAAGTGGATGCTAGTAGATGAAAAGTGGATGCCAGAAAATTGAACTCTTTGGTATTTATATAAATGAAAAACATTAATACGATCTGGTTCACAGACAAGTATAAGAAATTTCGCTTACCCATAGGAAATTATTCGGATAAATATAAGGTCTGTATAGTCTTGTCCGTTCTTGTTCGACCTTGTTCAGTATTGTCCGATCTTGTCCGGCCTAAAACCAATAATCTCATTTGAATCAATCCGTAATATGTTTGCAATCAATTATGTATGTATACAGGATTGTCCGCTACCCATCCGCAACTCATTTTGAATTTTCTCCGCTTGTCTGTCTGTCTAATCTAGTCTGTCTAGTCTAGTCCCTCTATTCTTGCCTGGTGTTATGACTGACAAACATCCGGTTGCGTCTAATCAACAAGCCGTAAATCAAAATAAAACGTAGATAACAAAATGAAAGTAATTATATAAACATTATTAACAATTATAAGAAAAACAATCGAAAATATATTTTATTTAAATTAAACAATCCCTTATATATTTTAGTTCAGTCTAATCTAGTTTCATGTATTTAGCTTGGTCTGTCTAATCTCATGTATTTAGCCCCCATCTGTCTAGCTTCATCTAACTAGTCTCGTCTAGTCTTGTCTGTCTAGTCTTGTCTGTCCAGTCTTGTCCATTACATATAAATTGAGGGAAAAGGTCAACTGTAATTATTTATTCGTTAATCAGCCAATCAGCATCGAGGTAATTAGTTTAGCAATATCTGCCGCGGCGGATGACGTCATCAACTGTGGGGTAGGCGGTCGGGCGGTATCTCGCTTAAGGCACATGCTAGAGCCGTTCTGACACTAGATTTGATTTTTCTCATCAAATGGTTTAAAATGGTTTAGTCTAGTCTCATGTATTTAGTCCCGTTGATGTATCTAGCCCCGTCTATCTAGTCTCATGTATCTAGCCCCGTCTGTCTAGTCTCATGTATTTAGCTCCGTCTATCTAGCCCCATGTATTTAGTCCCGTCTATCTAGTCTCATGTATTTAGTCTCGTCTATCTAGTCCCATGTATCTAGCCCCATCTATCTAGTTTCATGTATTTAGCTTCGTCTGGCTAGTCTCATGTATCTAGCCCGTCTATCTAGTTTCATGTATTTAGTCTCATTGATATATGCAACCAACTACACATCTCATTTGCCTCCGCCAGCATCTAATTTTGAATTTTCTCGCCTCGCGTCTAATTTTTGAATTTTCCCGCGCATCTGGAAGTTCCGAAAATGGCGACCGGAAGTCGAAACCGGAAACCGGAAGTTGAAACCGGAAACATGAAGTCAAAACCGGAAGTCGAAACCGGAAGCTCCTAGGTCAAGGTCAGGGGTCAAGGTCAAGGCTAGGGGTCAAGGTCAGAGAAGGTTTGAGGAGGAGGAGGCGCCAGAAGGAACTATCTTTCCCTTCTATCGCTCTTATATGGTTAACATCGCTCAGTGTGGCCAGTGTTGAAAACATTTTGCGTGAATCCCAGTGGTTGAGGTTTCATTTGTGCAGGTTAGCTACCTACTTCGTTTTTGTTATAATAATATTCATTAATTCTTAATTATAATTATAGTTTATAATTCCAAAAAGCGATGGAGAATAGTGGTGTTGAAGAAATTAAATATTCCTGGACCAAACAAAAAAGTACAGAACTGATAGAAATGTTGCAAGGTGCGCCAGCTTTGTGGGATGTTGCAACGAAAGAATATAAAAACAGGAATATTAAATATGACGAAATGTGTATAATGGCTGTACATTTTAAAACAAATGCAGATAAGATTGCAAGAAAAATTAAATCGCTAAAAACACAGTTTGCTCGAGAAAGAAAAAAATTGAGGAACAAAGTAGAAGTGGCGCCCTGTGAATCCCTTTTTGATATCAGGGGAGCTACTAAACGAAGAACTTCTTCAAAGTCAGTTTTCGTTAATCTGATCATCATTTAATAGTAGTTCTGACATCAATTTGTCGCCATTGAACGATGCATTTTTCAAAAATTCTCTTTGACAATATCTGTTTAGTTTTTGTGAACCGGCAGCTATCACAACATAAGCAGCACAAACACCAGCAGCTTTCACGTCCATTTTCAACATTTGATTAGTTGTGGTTTGGACGCACATCACAGACAACATGTATCCAGATACAATTGAAGCAACTTCATGTTGCCATGTTAAAGTGTTGGCAACATGTTGCCACAAATTTGTTGCCTAGTGTGGACATACCTTTAGGCGTACCTAATGTTGTTGATAGGCTTTCCATTGATCAATATCACTTCTTCTAGCTTCTAGCGCTCATGATCTCTTCAGAGTAAATGTTAAACCGCAATGGTGATAACACACAGCCTTGCCTGACTCCTTGGATTTGATCGGTCTTGTTGTTCCCCACTTGAACTACTACTTTCTGCCTGTAGTAAAGATTCGATATTATTCCTATATCCCGCGTGTGTAGTTGCTTTGCTGTTAATATCTCGCCAAGCTGTTCGTGTTGGTCCTTATCAAATGCTTATCAATTACCCGATTTACATCTAGGCGTCTTTGGGCTCGCATTAAGAGCAAACAATGCATCTTGGATTCTATATCCATTTCTAAATCCGAATTGAGTTTCACCTATATCAGTTTAAGCTTACCAACTTATTAAAGCGAAATATTGCTTGAATATATAAATATATAATGTGACAATTATTATTTTAAAAAGTAAACGAGAATATGTTTCTCTGTAAACAAAGTATATTTTTTTATTACATTTCTTTTATAACTATTTACACACTTACATGTAAACAAAGAAACGACAATTAACGTTCACAATTCACTTCTTTATTTACAGTTTCTAGTCTATTCAACTTTTAACTTCTTGTTAACTGGACTTAACTTTACTTTTTCTAGTTTTATGTTTTTACGTAATTAACACATATTATTTTTCGTCTTCATGGAAATCCTTATAAAGCTATCTATTAAGGAAAGTATACTTTCCTTACAAATATATTCAACCTATTCGTAACTCTATAACAGTATTAAGTCTTTTTAAGACTACAAAACAAATCTCATGTTGAAACAACTACTTCCTTTGCTAATACCACGCAGGATATTGAATTATACAACAGATATTTTTGTTACTTACTGCCCCCACTGTCGTAGCACAAAACAAGAAATAGATAAATAGATCGGGACACAAGTTGGACTACGAGCTTTTTAACCGCAACAGATTTAATATACGCTATTGGAGCTAGAATTACCGCGGCTGTCGGCACCAGACTTGCCCTTCAATTGATCCTCGTTAAAGGGTTTAAAGTGTACTCATTGCGATTACGGAGCCTCGGAGGTGTACCGTATAGTTATTTTTCGTCCCTACCTCCCCGCGCCGGGAGTGGACAATTTGCGCGGCTGCTGCCTTGGATGTGGTTGCCGTTTCTTAGGCTCCCTATACGGAATCGAACCCTTATTCCCCGCTACCCGTTATAACCATCGTAGGCGCAAAGCCTATCATCGACAGTTGATAAAGCAGACATTTGAAAGACGTGTCGCCACTCGAGGCCGTGCGATCAGCGTGGTTATTCAGAGTCACCAAGTTCAAACAAGTTCAAACAAGAGGTTCGCGCCCAGTCGCCGATTGGTTTCGGTCTAATAAAAGCATTCCTACCGTCTTCGGTCGGAACTCTATGCGCATGTATTAGCTCTAGAATTACCACAGTTATCCATGTTAGTTTTTGTACGGTCCAAGGAACTAAAACTGATTTAATTAGCCGTTCGCGGTTGCACCTTAATTTGGTTTTTACTGAGACATGCATGGTTTAATTTTTAAGACAAGCATCTGACTACTGACACGATCAACCAGTGAGCTGTTCTTGTTTATGTGAATTAACACACGCCAGCGCGAACCCTCCTTTTGTTTATTTTTGATTATTAAGTTCGACAGAGATCCGTCATGAATGCCACACGGATATGTCTAAATTCTATTTCATTTCTACTTCATCTCTCTACTTCATCTTTATTTCATTTATATTTCATTGTTTACTTGCCCTCTTTCTTTCTATCTTTATTTGCACTCTTTCTCTCTCCCTCTCCCTCTTTCTGTGTCTTTCTTTGTTCAATTCCTCCGCGCATCGAGCCTGAACCCTCGGCCCCTTTGCGCCTTCACCTTACACGAATAAACTCGGAAAGCCTCGCGCCGGCTGTACGTACGAGGTACCGCCGCGAGAAAGACTTAACAAGTTGTCTACTAGGCAAGGTACGACATTTCTAGCATTTCTAGCCAACTCTCCAGCACATCCAGAAAACGGGCCCGCCAGGATCTAACCCGCCAAAATGGTACTGGTAGACAGCACGACAACGGCGACATCGTCAATGGGCGATTTCACACTACACGACACGACTCCGACACGGCCCCGGCACGGCAGAGTCAACGATGTCGGTGGGATGGAATTTACATTGAAATAAGTGGGACGGTTTCACACTAGACGCCATATCGCTGCCGTGTCGGTGTCGTCGCCGGCTGTTGTCAAGAAGCAATCTTCCCACTCGTGTCGTCCCGATAAAACTAATCAGTTGGTGTTTTCAAGATGGCTTTTAAGATTGATATTGTTACTCTGATAGAACTTGTGGAAAAAATACTGCAATTTGGGATAAAAATAACGAAAATCATAAAAATAAAATATTAAAAGAAAAATGTTGGTAAGAAATCTTTCATTATTTGGATGATAAGCTAACATTTCTTCAGGTGGTATCGACATTCGAAATGGAGTATCGTTTTTCTTGATTTCATCTTTTAAACTGCTCAATATATATTCAAATGTATTTTTGGTCATCCGAAAGTAATTAAAGAATTTTATTTTCGTCGCAACACAATTTTTCGAAAAGAGTGTAATAACTATCCTCAACATATCTCTTTTAAAATTGGATGTACCGATAACTGATCACATTTTTGCCTTCTACGACGTCGAAGATGTAATAAGTACTGTAAGTATAGCTTATTAAGAGCCGCCGCAGTATACTACGGGAGTAAAAAATATTCTAAAACTAAAAAACGCCCATTGGACTACACGACACGAAGTCGACACGGCTCCCGCTCGACAACGACACGAGTTCACACCTCACGGCACGTGTGGACGACACGACACCGTTAAAGCCCTTTTTTAGCAAATAGTTTATAATTTAAAATTATAAATAAGTAATTCTTTTAGTTTTAGACCAGTGGTATTATGGCGGTTGTTAATAAGTTCTACTTACTGTACTTATTACATCTTCGACGTCGTAAAAGTCAAAAATGTAGACAGTTATGGGTACATCCAATTTTAAAAGTCAGATATCTTAAGGATAGTTATTACACTCTTTTCGAAAAATTATATCGGGACGACACGAATGGGAAGATTGCTCCTTGACGACAGCCGGCGACGGCACCGGCACGGCACCGATATGTTGTCTAGTGTGAAACTATTCCACTTATTTAAATGTAAATTCCATCCCACCGGCATCGTTGACTCTGCCGTGCCGGGGCAGTGTCGGAGTCGTGTCGTGTAGTGTGAAAACGCCCATTGATTCGGTTTGAATTTGTCGTCCGCGTAGATTTCAACGCCACTGTGTCAGGGATTGTCTTGCGATCTCCGCTGGCCTGCTTGAACCACCGTTCGGCAGCTTTACTTCAGAGTATTACTCATTCTCATTTTCGGAATTGTTACGTAAAATACGTAACCACAATTTGTCACCTGCCGGCCTGAAACAGATAAATCTATCGGTCGCGACAGTCGCGGACTACAAGGTAGACACCAGGTGTAGGCATAAGCGGCAGCTCCAGCCTAAGCCAGGCTTTTCAAGCCGACGTGCAGTTTTGGAGGAGAAGGTGCTGGCTGCGTTAGCTTCCAGTCATAAACACTGTGGCCAGGTAAGTCCATAACACGCAGACTGGCATGGACGAAACGTCGAAACCTGCGTTTCTATGCAAAAAAAGCATTCTCCATCTTGATAAAAGTAGTTATTTTGTGCAAATCGTTGGATCTTTGGATAAGCAAAATTAAACAACAACTTATGTAGAAACCATTTTAAACTAGTCCGAACGGTTTTTTTTATTGAAAGTAGAATCCTGAAATATTCTTAATTCTAATCATTATTTGTTTTCTAACTGCATAGTGTAGACATAACTATGTGCTCTGTCTTTGCTTGTTTGACAAAACTTTTAATGGTCATTTAAACCCTAAATACATTCGTATATTCTTATCTCTAGAACATTACGGACCCCCAATGGACCAAAGTCCAATTTGTATGATCCCGTGCAAAACGCTTGAGCTGAGGTAAGTTTTTGACAAACTGCAGGTGTCCTAGTGGTCAAGTTACTTTCCTGCAGTCTTCCTCTTACTGTCCACTGCCTAATAGCCGCTCTTCGTACTTCGTACACGGAGCTGTTGTTGCAGTTGAACAGCATTAAGGTGACGATTTCTTAATGATGTTGACACATTAAAGCGGACATCTCGAGCCGATGTAAATCTCTTTCTGCCTGTACTAGGTCGTCTATCAAAGAATTTAAAACCAAACGAACTTATCTTAAGTGAAGTTCGATTGTAATTATATGAGAGTCTCGTTCGAGATGATTACATTGTAGTACCGCTACTTTCCACTAGATTCAACCGCCAACCACCAAGTTCAGAGTTTAAAATTTTCGAGCTTCCGCCCGCGCATTTCCTCCTTACACTACCGGCCACACCTCATATAGTTTAAAGCTTATTTTTATGTTAAGGAATTTAGCTCGCATACACCAGACCCACTAATCCGGGTGTGAAAATCTTTTACGAGAGGAAAAGGATGGAGGGGTGCAAGCATCTCGAACGAGACTCTCATATAATTACAATCGAACTTCACTTAAGGTAAGTTCGTTTGATTTTAAATTATATTTCGAGTCTCGTTCTTCGAGATTACATTGTAGACGTTTAGAGCACAATGTTTATATGATTCAGTGTATTATGATTATAATTGAACCGGTCATTTCGAAAAGGGCACGAGTCACACTTTTTTGAAATATCACTTTTTACGCCTTTTATTAATTGAAGCGTTCTACATATTCCATGCGAAGAGTACAGTGCGAAAGAGTGCTTGTATGTTTTTTATTTAACAACCTCTATATTCAGTTTCTTCAGCATCAATGACTTTTTTAACAAAAAACATATTTTGTTGATTCTGAAAAGTTTTAATTCATGGACTTATGCCCTTTTCGAAATGACGGGTTCAATTAACATTTACGTCCATTATATAGCTACGACCTTAATTACCTTATTTATATTCAATACCAGTATATCCATATGATATATTTGGGGATATCTCGTCTGGTAGAATTTCGGACGCTGATACGAAGTCCGCTGTCTCGTATTCTGGCCCCTCCAGTTTAAAGTCCGTCCTGAGAATAGTTTGGGATCTCTTTTCTCGGCAGATGAAGTGGAGGCATGATTTTAACATATCATATCCTTACCCATCTTCTCTATCGATGTTTCTGTTTTAATTCTTTCAACCAATTTTTCACCGTACAGCAATGGCCCTAGTTTTGTTTTTTGTAGTAAATCTAAAATATAAATCTAAGTAAATCTAAATAATTAAATCTAAATCATAGATTTAGAAAGTACTGGAGAAATAGGTTATGCAGCTGTGAAGCAAGTTTGCCTGCATCGGCCAGCTTCTCCAATAATTCTAACCAATCTAATGACTTGTTTTTCGTTTAAAGTCATTGTAGTACCCTATCCCAAAGCAGACAGAGCTGAACCGACTAGGTTTTGTTCAAAACGAACCGCTGATCCTGAGTTGATATAATTTCCTCATTCAACTCGGGTGCTTCCAGATAAATATTTCCACTACGTGGATATTTGTTAAATAAATCAACTTTTACCTCCGTGGATAAACCATCTGTCAACCAAGTAGATCATCTTGAAACCAGACTTTCATGTAAATTAACTGATTTTATGTTAATTGCTGTGGGATCATCTCCCAAAACAAGTTCTACTTCATCATCTAGTTTTCTAGTCTCCTCTTGAACCCCATCCTGAATAATGCTGGTACTGCTGCCTGACTCCGGGTTATTTTGTTCAACAAAAATTCCATTATTCTGTTTCTCGATGTCAATATTTTCCTTGTTTGCTTCTTGAACCTCGTCTACAAATGAAAAATATTTTTTCCCTGATAATGCTAAATGAAGATTCACAGCTTGAAAATGAAAATTATTGCCTCCTACCTGCAAAACTCACTAGCCTGAAACGCCCATCCAGAGTCACACAAACTGAGTACAAGATGTCGTATAAATTTAAATGATATAAAATATTATTCAACATTAAAATCTCAAATACCTCTACTTTTTGTTGATTTGTTTATGGTTTCTGCTAACGCTTCAACCATTTTTTTCCAAATTCCGCAGTCTCTTGCTAGAACTTTCCTCTTCCATGTCTCTGCTCCGTTGTTTACTCTCACCAATGATGTAAGCTAATATTCGACGTTTTGTTTAAATAAAATTTTAACAAACAATTATTTTTATGATAAACACCTGGTTAAACACTCTTAGAAACATGTGGTTTTCTCTAGCATAAAGAAAGTTATGAGGTGTGGCCGGTAGTGTAAGGAGGACATGCGCGGGCGGTAGCCCGAAAATTTTAAACTTTGAACTTGTGGTTGAATCTAGTGGAAAGTAGCGGTACTACAATGTAATCTCGAAGAACGAGACTCGAAATATAATCCAGTCTCCCCATTAAAACATTAGAGAAGTTACATTAGAAACAGTAGTAACATTAGAAGCAGTAGTAACATTAGAACTCCCCGTTGGAACACTCTTTGAACCGCGGCGCGGGTCATATCCAGCTGTCGAGCAACTCGCTGGATACGTTCATTTTCCATTAGAACAAAAACTAGGACGGTCTTTTTCGGTGTAGTATGCATTAAACTAACGCTCTTGAACACTAATTAAATTATGAAAAACAAATAATGTGCAAATTTCTATTGCAAAAGCAATAATTACTATCTTTCACAAGTTTGTTATTCTCGTTATAACCACCACATAAATACGTTCGTTTTTGTTTAACGGTCGCTAAGCCTATAAACAATAAACTCATATTAAAGAATATTACATTGTCTTAATCTCGTAAATAGTTTCTAAAAAAATAGTCAAAACTGTATAGTGGGCAAATTTTTATGCGCGCATTGTTAAACACCGAGTTATCATTCCAGAAAAATCCCTAGTTAACCCTCCGGTGGTCGCGTCGGCGATAATTACATCACAATTTTTTTCCAGATATTGATTGACGTCGCCCATCGAAGGGTTAAACTGATAAAGCCAACGCGTCTATTTTTTTATCTGGTAATCAGATCATTGCAGGGATAATTGAATTGCAACTGCTTCAACAAATTGCGTATTTTTTTCTAACTAAACCAACATTATATCGCTATTTCTTTAGGGTTTAGGATAAAATGAATTCTCCTGTGAAATATTTCCACGGGAATGGCAATAACGCGGCTTTGTGCAGCAAGTGCGCACAGTATATCACAAGTAGTTTTAATCTTATACAAATTCTCAACAGAAAATTTTCTACCAACATACTTCGCTGCCGCGTGAAACTGCAAATTATCCTTCAGCTCAAACTACAATCTTCCTCCGTCTTCAAATAACAAAGTGCCATTAAATCAGTCGCGAACTGAATATTAATACGGACATTTTAAATTCATATTTTCCTTTTACCGCCAATATTGGATCTCGAAAAGAATATTAATCGGTCTACTAATTATTCAAACATTTTAATATAGAAACTTCACTTCTTATCCATCAATAACTGACTAGGTAATCCTATTCAACTAGTTTTGTCGGTTAAGATTTGTCTGCCAAGATTAGACAGCAAGATTCCCGACTTAATTAATTTTGTCTGTGTAGTTTTGTCTGACAAGTCCTGTGTGTCTAGTCTTGTCTGTCCAGCTTTGTCTGTTTAATCTTGCCTGTCTAGTCTTGTTTGTCTAGTCCTATCTGTATAGCCTTGTCTGTCTAGTCTTGTCTGTCTAGTCTTGTCTGTCTAGTCTTGTCTGTCTAGTCTTGTCTGTCTAGTCTTGTCTGTCTAGTCTTGTCTGTCTAGTCTTGTCTGTCTAGTCTTGTCTGTCTAGTCTTGTCTGTCTAGTCTTGTCTGTCTAGTCTTGTCTGTCTAGTCTTGTCTGTCTAGTCTTGTCTGTCTAGTCTTGTCTGTCTAGTCTTGTCTGTCTAGTCTTGTCTGTCTAGTCTTGTCTGTCTAGTCTTGTCTGTCTAGTCTTGTCTGTCTAGTCTTGTCTGTCTAGTCTTGTCTGTCTAGTCTTGTCTGTCTAGTCTTGTCTGTCTAGTCTTGTCTGTCTAGTCTTGTCTGTCTAGTCTTGTCTGTCTAGTCTTGTCTGTCTAGTCTTGTCTGTCTAGTCTTGTCTGTCTAGTCTTGTCTGTCTAGTCTTGTCTGTCTAGTCTTGTCTATCTAGTCTTGTCTGTCTAGTCTTGTCTGTCTAGTCTTGTCTGTCTAGTCTTGTCTGTCTAGTCTTGTCTGTCTAGTCTTGTCTGTCTAGTCTTGTCTGTCTAGTCTTGTCTGTCTAGTCTTGTCTGTCTAGTCTTGTCTGTCTAGTCTTGTCTGTCTAGTCTTGTCTGTCTAGTCTTGTCTGTCTAGTCTTGTCTGTCTAGTCTTGTCTGTCTAGTCTTGTCTGTCTAGTCTTGTCTGTCTAGTCTTGTCTGTCTAGTCTTGTCTGTCTAGTCTTGTCTGTCTAGTCTTGTCTGTCTAGTCTTGTCTGTCTAGTCTTGTCTGTCTAGTCTTGTCTGTCTAGTCTTGTCTGTCTAGTCTTGTCTGTCTAGTCTTGTCTGTCTAGTCTTGTCTGTCTAGTCTTGTCTGTCTAGTCTTGTCTGTCTAGTCTTGTCTGTCTAGTCTTGTCTGTCTAGTCTTGTCTGTCTAGTCTTGTCTGTCTAGTCTTGTCTGTCTAGTCTTGTCTGTCTAGTCTTGTCTGTCTAGTCTTGTCTGTCTAGTCTTGTCTGTCTAGTCTTGTCTGTCTAGTCTTGTCTGTCTAGTCTTGTCTGTCTAGTCTTGTCTGTCTAGTCTTGTCTGTCTAGTCTTGTCTGTCTAGTCTTGTCTGTCTAGTCTTGTCTGTCTAGTCTTGTCTGTCTAGTCTTGTCTGTCTAGTCTTGTCTGTCTAGTCTTGTCTGTCTAGTCTTGTCTGTCTAGTCTTGTCTGTCTAGTCTTGTCTGTCTAGTCTTGTCTGTCTAGTCTTGTCTGTCTAGTCTTGTCTGTCTAGTCTTGTCTGTCTAGTCTTGTCTGTCTAGTCTTGTCTGTCTAGTCTTGTCTGTCTAGTCTTGTCTGTCTAGTCTTGTCTGTCTAGTCTTGTCTGTCTAGTCTTGTCTGTCTAGTCTTGTCTGTCTAGTCTTGTCTGTCTAGTCTTGTCTGTCTAGTCTTGTCTGTCTAGTCTTGTCTGTCTAGTCTTGTCTGTCTAGTCTTGTCTGTCTAGTCTTGTCTGTCTAGTCTTGTCTGTCTAGTCTTGTCTGTCTAGTCTTGTCTGTCTAGTCTTGTCTGTCTAGTCTTGTCTGTCTAGTCTTGTCTGTCTAGTCTTGTCTGTCTAGTCTTGTCTGTCTAGTCTTGTCTGTCTAGTCTTGTCTGTCTAGTCTTGTCTGTCTAGTCTTGTCTGTCTAGTCTTGTCTGTCTAGTCTTGTCTGTCTAGTCTTGTCTGTCTAGTCTTGTCTGTCTAGTCTTGTCTGTCTAGTCTTGTCTGTCTAGTCTTGTCTGTCTAGTCTTGTCTGTCTAGTCTTGTCTGTCTAGTCTTGTCTGTCTAGTCTTGTCTGTCTAGTCTTGTCTGTCTAGTCTTGTCTGTCTAGTCTTGTCTGTCTAGTCTTGTCTGTCTAGTCTTGTCTGTCTAGTCTTGTCTGTCTAGTCTTGTCTGTCTAGTCTTGTCTGTCTAGTCTTGTCTGTCTAGTCTTGTCTGTCTAGTCTTGTCTGTCTAGTCTTGTCTGTCTAGTCTTGTCTGTCTAGTCTTGTCTGTCTAGTCTTGTCTGTCTAGTCTTGTCTGTCTAGTCTTGTCTGTCTAGTCTTGTCTGTCTAGTCTTGTCTGTCTAGTCTTGTCTGTCTAGTCTTGTCTGTCTAGTCTTGTCTGTCTAGTCTTGTCTGTCTAGTCTTGTCTGTCTAGTCTTGTCTGTCTAGTCTTGTCTGTCTAGTCTTGTCTGTCTAGTCTTGTCTGTCTAGTCTTGTCTGTCTAGTCTTGTCTGTCTAGTCTTGTCTGTCTAGTCTTGTCTGTCTAGTCTTGTCTGTCTAGTCTTGTCTGTCTAGTCTTGTCTGTCTAGTCTTGTCTGTCTAGTCTTGTCTGTCTAGTCTTGTCTGTCTAGTCTTGTCTGTCTAGTCTTGTCTGTCTAGTCTTGTCTGTCTAGTCTTGTCTGTCTAGTCTTGTCTGTCTAGTCTTGTCTGTCTAGTCTTGTCTGTCTAGTCTTGTCTGTCTAGTCTTGTCTGTCTAGTCTTGTCTGTCTAGTCTTGTCTGTCTAGTCTTGTCTGTCTAGTCTTGTCTGTCTAGTCTTGTCTGTCTAGTCTTGTCTGTCTAGTCTTGTCTGTCTAGTCTTGTCTGTCTAGTCTTGTCTGTCTAGTCTTGTCTGTCTAGTCTTGTCTGTCTAGTCTTGTCTGTCTAGTCTTGTCTGTCTAGTCTTGTCTGTCTAGTCTTGTCTGTCTAGTCTTGTCTGTCTAGTCTTGTCTGTCTAGTCTTGTCTGTCTAGTCTTGTCTGTCTAGTCTTGTCTGTCTAGTCTTGTCTGTCTAGTCTTGTCTGTCTAGTCTTGTCTGTCTAGTCTTGTCTGTCTAGTCTTGTCTGTCTAGTCTTGTCTGTCTAGTCTTGTCTGTCTAGTCTTGTCTGTCTAGTCTTGTCTGTCTAGTCTTGTCTGTCTAGTCTTGTCTGTCTAGTCTTGTCTGTCTAGTCTTGTCTGTCTAGTCTTGTCTGTCTAGTCTTGTCTGTCTAGTCTTGTCTGTCTAGTCTTGTCTGTCTAGTCTTGTCTGTCTAGTCTTGTCTGTCTAGTCTTGTCTGTCTAGTCTTGTCTGTCTAGTCTTGTCTGTCTAGTCTTGTCTGTCTAGTCTTGTCTGTCTAGTCTTGTCTGTCTAGTCTTGTCTGTCTAGTCTTGTCTGTCTAGTCTTGTCTGTCTAGTCTTGTCTGTCTAGTCTTGTCTGTCTAGTCTTGTCTGTCTAGTCTTGTCTGTCTAGTCTTGTCTGTCTAGTCTTGTCTGTCTAGTCTTGTCTGTCTAGTCTTGTCTGTCTAGTCTTGTCTGTCTAGTCTTGTCTGTCTAGTCTTGTCTGTCTAGTCTTGTCTGTCTAGTCTTGTCTGTCTAGTCTTGTCTGTCTAGTCTTGTCTGTCTAGTCTTGTCTGTCTACTCTTTCCAATCTTATCTGTCTAGTCTTGTCTGTCTAGTCTTGTCTGTCTAGTCTTGTCTGTCTAGTCTTGTCTGTCTAGTCTTGTCTGTTTAGTCTTGTCTGTCTATACTTGTCTGTCTAGTCTTGTCTGTCTAGTCTTGTCTGTCTAGTCTTGTCTGTCTAGTCTTGTCTGTCTAGTCTTGTCTGTCTAGTCTTGTCTGTCTAGTCTTGTCTGTCTAGTCTTGTCTGTCTAGTCTTGTCTGTCTAGTTTTGTCTGTCTTGTCTTGTATTGTCTGTCTAGTCTTTTCTGTCTAGTCTTTCTCTTCAGATCCATTTCCACATTTGGGGAATTGGACGCGATCGGTTTCTCATTCTCGTCCAGGTTGCGCGGTTTCTCCTCCTTCTTCGCCTCGCCAGCTGTTACTTGGTGACCAAAGTCGCAATCGCGTCCGTGCTAGGCACGACCACTTTGACCTACGACGCCTTCAAATTCTAGACTTGCTTCATTTTACTGCTTCCTGGTTTGTCGCTGGTGATGAAGACGAACTATGGGTCCGTTCGAATTCCCAAAATTCGAGTTGGAACTTTCAGTGCCGCCAAGATTTTGTTGATCAAACCCTTGCAAGCGCTCGAAACTTTTGGGTCCCTCGGGTAGGTCACTTTTTTTAGACACTTGCTTGAGTAATAAGGAGTAGTTCGTGTCTTCTAAAGGCAGTTGCCTGAAGACCATGGCGTAAAGGACCATCCCCATGGACCAAATGTCGGACTGCTGTGATTGGTAGGGTATTCCACGGAGGATTTCCGGAGAGGCGTACTCTTAACTTCCACAGAACGTTTCACATAAGACCGGATGGCCGTTTTAGTGTTTCACGTAGGACCGGGCGAAACCGAAATCGGACACTTTTAGGCTTGTCGCACACTGGGTTCGCTCGTCTCCGCTCAGCTAAGCCTTTCAGTACAGAAAAATATAAAACCCATGTATTTAAATAGAAACGCACATATTGCGTCCGCTCAGCTCAGCTTGGCTCCGTTCCGCTTTTCTCCGCACCTTATCCTCTGTTTGTGAAGAATACTATGCCGGAGGTCCGATGCTGGCGGATGGTTCATGCAGGCGCAACACTAACGTTTTCATATATGCGCTAAGGTATTGATGCAACCAGGATAGCAGCACATATTTAACTCTCCCGGCGGAGAGGTGGGAGAAGATTGAGTGTGTAGAAAAGTGATGTAGCTGAGCGGATGCAATATGTGGAAAAATGACGGAGCTGAGAGGAGCGGACCCGATCGGATCTGATGTGAGCTGAGCGGAACGGATCCACTGTGCGACAAGCCTTATGTTGAAGCCGAAGCCCAATAGCAGATTTTTACATTTTATGTCTCTCTGAACTACGCCTCGTTCGGTACAATATTCAATATCCACTAACGTCTGAACCATTTCCTCGCTCGATTCTGAAGTATGTCTTGTATGTCTGATCTTGTCCTTCTAATCTTAGGCTTGTCTGTCTAATTTTATCAATCTAGCCTTGCCTGTATGTCCTCCTCGGCAGTGTAGTTGACAACATACCCGCCTTTCAATGCGGGAGACCCAGGTTCGAATCCTGGTCGGGGTAGGCAACAACTAGGGCGGTTCTCACTAACCGTCCGGGCTGCCCAACCTGAATGAATGCAAAATATGCGATACCGGGGTGGCGCATACTAAAAGCCAAAGTGGATTTCCTCGCTCGATTCTGAAGTATGTCTTGTCTGTCTAGTCTTGTATGTCTGATCTTGTCCTTCTAATCTTAGGCTTGTCTGTCTAATTTTATCAATCTAGCCTTGCCTGTATGTCCTCCTCGGCAGTGTAGTTGACAACATACCCGCCTTTCAATGCGGGAGACCCAGGTTCGAATCCTGGTCGGGGTAGGCAACAACTAGGGCGGTTCTCACTAACCGTCCGGGCTGCCCAACCTGAATGAATGCAAAATATGCGATACCGGGGTGGAGCATACTAAAAGCCAAAGTAGATTAGGGGATTTAGTGAGAGAGCCTTGCCTGTATAATCTTGTTTAATTAATCCTGTCCGTATAATCTTGTTTGTCTTATTCTTATCTAACTATCCCACTCAGTCTATTTATGTCATCCTAGACTTGTAAGTTTTATCTTGCCCGTTCCATTTTATCTGTCTGAGCCTTCTTGTCCACTATATTAAATCTATTTAATGTTTCATGCGGTCGAATTACAATACAATCGGAACAACGCATTATGATAGAAGTAATGTGCAAATATAGTGCAATCAATATTTGCATAAAACCATTAACTGATTAACGTAATATTGGATAATACCACAACCAAGTTCAGCAAACGAATTATACAACTGCAGTAAATATATTAGCTTTTTGAAGTTGCATTTAACAAACTTTAATCCAATGTTAATTTAAACGTTTCAGTTATCTCGTTTAGTTTGCATAGAATGAAGTGAGTTTATTTTTTGCGATAATTAAGTTTATTTTGTTTTTTTTTTAATTCATAAGATATTAAGGATTAAATAATTTGTTGAGTATTAGAACATTTCAATGATTTTATTGTTGCAAATAAATTGTTTTTATAATATTTAGCTTAGTTACGTCAAAATATTTCACACAATTGCGTTATCGACTTGTCAAAATTGTTATCAAGATGGGTTGCACCATGAATAAGCCAAAATTCCAACCGAGACTACAAAGTACGCAGGAAAGAAATTTGTTTAGAGAGTTAAAGTTGAACGCCGCGAACTCCCTATCAAATCCATCTTTGATAACGATAACTTCGGAACTGGGTTGGGTACGATTGGATAAATCTCCAAGCATGAATTTCGAGGAAGAGGCCAAAGTGACTGCGTACCAGAAGTATGCGAGGGATAACAATCTGGAAGAAGGTTTGGCGAATCCGAACGTTTTGAGAACCGCGGCGAATTTAAACGAAGTTTTGGCCATGGACGAACACATTCTCTTCATTTCATCGAAGTTCTGGCACTTGCTGCCTAGGTACGATCCAGAGTATCTTATAATATTTGATTCAGCGTCCGAAAGGAATCCTCATCCGATTTTTGCTTATGCCGACTTCGACCTTGAGAACAAATTCATCGTGCACACAATGTACGTTATGAGATTCGAAAAAGTTTTGATTTCAGCGTACGAAGATGGCAAAGAAGACAAAATTTGTGAAATTTACCAGTTGCTAGCTCTGAGCCATTTACTCATGAATTTAACTAAAGAAGATTTTAATTCTTGGTCAACGATAAAACTCAAATGTTTGATTCACATTTCCGCTTTAACAGAAGAAAACAGAGCAGCTTACATATATTTCGTACAAATGGTATACACAAAGATATGTGAATCAATGGATTTTTATACGCAGAGATCGTCAACGGATTGTCTCCAACCTTTCTATTTTGGATCTGATTTTGATTTGATACCTGAACTGCCTTGTAGAGAAAATTATAGGATGCTGAAGAAATGGAACGCTCTAGTTGTTAATTTGACTAGGGGATTAATGAAACCCATGGAGGCTGTTTCTAAACAAATTGAAGAATCTAAGCAACTGCATTATACTGACGTGAATTACAAGGAGCAGGAAGTCTGGAAAATTATTGAGATATTGAAAAAGGGCTACCGATTCAAGAATCGTGTAAATCGTACCGAATTTTTACAAGAAAAGAAAAGTGCTTCGAGGGGAAGAAGTCTTTATCAATCAAGGTTGGAATTCTCAAAATCAAGGACTCATCTCAGAGAAAAATGACTTTCACTTATGTATTTTACTTTATTTTTTTTTTTAATAAAATGTTATATTTGTAACAGTCAGGTTGAGTCTTTATGCAGTATGGAAACTTGAATAAAATTAATAACTAAAAATAACTCCGATTTTTTGCAAAAAATCCCGTAACACGTTTTTTTCTTGCCCTTATTTCTATGTATATGCTGCTTGTTTATCTGTTCCCGGAAGTGCCCAGCCACTTTTTTTAATAGAAAATTATGTCGAGTGACACAGAAAATTATGTCGTTTGAAAGATCTCTTCGCAAGGAATACAACTAATTATTTTTTAATAGTTTCAAAGCCCACGTGATAAAAAAGAAAACCACTTAAGTTGAACACGTTTCGGCGAAAAGTTGTATGCTTTTGACATGTGTTTTGATGCTTTGGAACCACGTTGCTTAGTACATACGCTCGTCAAGTTGTTAAAGTAGTTTCTAAAATGCTGTATTTCACCGAAAATCTCCGTATCGAGATTTTATGATGATCGGTTATGGTAACAGAAAACGAAGTCTGCTTGAGGTTGCTCAGTTATTTCGAGAACAGCATCCGGATATACCACCCGTTAGCCAAGGTACCATAAGCAGAATTGAGACACAATACAACAATTTGAGTCATGTCAGGGTTGTGCCCAGACAGCGAAATCCACTGTTAAAGCAGATACCAGGCTAATCGTATTATTAATTCTTACAAAAAATCCGGTGACTCCACCCAGTCAACTGACCCGTGACAACGAGATTAGTCATACTACTGTCCTGAAAATTCTTATATCAGCCAAGCTGCATCCTTACAACATGCAGGCACTTCAAGAATTAACGGAGGACGACCAGGACCGCCGAATCGTATGTAATAATTTTGCGAACAAAAGATGAAGCTGATCGACAATAACCAGATTTCTTTAGCATTATTTCTTTTTTCCGATGAAAGTACTTTTACCTCACATGGTGACGTTAAACATAAAAAATGTCGTTATTGGGCTGACAAGATATTTTATTCAATGATAGCAATATGTTTTCCATTCGGTATAAATTCCAGTTGGTAAAGATTCACCCCAGTCAAGTTTTGCATCCCAAAGTCTTTGTATAATTTATCTTTGCTATAATAATGACTGGTGCTAAAAAACCCAGAGGATCGAATATTTTTGCAATTTCCGATAAAATTCGTCGTTTTGTTATTTTGGTCTCTTCAGCAAATTAAATAGGTTTCATGGTATATATTATGTTATCTGAGCTTGATTCCAAACAGATACCTATAGTTTTCAGCGTAGTGTTCCCTAACTGTAACTGGGGATTCATATTTTCCGTTGATATGTCTTTCAATACTGCAATCCCATTTGAAGCCTATTGGCGAATAGTTCAACCAACTTTCGCAAGAATTTGTGTCATCTCTTGCCGCATTTTTAGCAGTGGGCTTTAGTCCAGAGGTTACTGTATTGAGCTTGTAGCATTGTATCCAATCGTCAGTTTTCCACAAAATGCGTTGGTATTTTCTGTCTTCCTTTCTAATTAAAAATTGTCGGTACATTTTCTCAATATCGCCAGTTATTACTATCGGATATTTTCGAAAACGAAGTAATAAAGAAAAGAGATCAGATTGAATTGTGGGTCCTGTAAAGAGTGTGTCGTTCAAGGATACACCTGCTGTTGTATTTGCAGAGCCATCAAATACAACTCTCATTTTTGTAGTCATACTGCTTTCTTTAAACACGGGCGGTAATAACCTTTTCAGGGTGACTGTGGTTGGTCGACTGGTGACATGTGATTTAAATCGATGTATTCTTGCATTACTTTCTTATATTGATTTTGTAAATTTTTGCTTATGCCGACTTCGACCTTGAGACCAAATTCATCGTGCATACAATGTACGTTATGAGGTTCGAAAAAGTTTTGATTGCAGCGTACGAAGATGGTCATTTTAAAACTTTCGTTCAATGTCTTCAAATCGTTTAAATGCTTGGTTATACCACTCTCCTAGTTCAGGGTCATTTGGATTGAATGGTAGTGCTACTATATATCGACCGATTGAAACTCTAGTAATATGTTTTTGGAAATAAATTCACAATCCTTTTCTTCAAGGGCGAGTTTGCTAGTATTCGGACATTCTTCAACTTTCCAAAATTCTTTTAGATTAAATTCGTTTGTGCTTGTCATATGGCATTGAGGAGGTGTTCGATATTTTCTCGAAGGTGCGGCCTACACCAAAATCCAACCAAGGAGTGTCTTCTGTAGGTCTTGCTCCTCAGGTAGAGAAATCTTAATTTGGCCAATACTTAATAATGACAAAGTTGTACCTGCTCCGATGAGAAGATCAATTGGTCCTGGATTATAAAATGTGATCTACTAATTTGAGATTTGAAGGTATTTTTAATGAGACGATGATAGCGGTGGTCATTTCATTGGAATAAGTGGTCATGGTATTCAATGCGCCGACAGGTATGCAGCAGGTACTTGTTTCAAACTTTAAAAGGTTTGCTTAACCTTTGGTCATAAAATTAGTAGTAGAACATGTATCAAGCAGCACGCGACAAGAAACACTTTTTCGAAACTTATCGTATATATTTAATGCAGCGGTGACTATAATGTCGTTTAACAATGAATCTACTACTAAACTTATGTACCTACCCTTTGGTGTAGGTAGACCCTTAGTATCGGTATTTTGATTTACTAGTTATAAATGGTTATTTTCATTATTGTTAACGGTGTTCTGATTCGAATCAGATGGTACATTATTATTTGGTTCAAAATGTAATAAAGAATTGTGACGCTTGGAACATTTTGGACATGAAGGCTTTGACAAACAGGTGTTGGCTGAATGTCCTTTTCCAAAACAATTATAGCAAAGATGTGCCTCAGCAACTACTTTGTGGGTTCTTGACAACCAGGACAAGTAACTGACGTTAAGGTAATTGATGCATTTGTGGGCTGTTGATTGACATTGTGCTTACTGAAAAGCGTTTGCGAATGTGGTCGATTTTGTTGATGATTTCGTGTTGGTGGTGCAGCTGAGTTTTATTGTATATTTTACTATTCCCACACGTGCCTCTTCTCCAAAAACTTCAAGAGATCTATAGGATGGAATTTTATCATCGTTCAACGTAAGTACCCAATGCCATATTGTGCCGGGATTAAGTTTTGAGGGAATTCAATCAACTAAGGGAATATCCCAAAACGACTCTGGTGCCTTCACTGTTGGTAAACTGTATCGACTAGTTTGTTGATTGGCTGTATCTTTCGTTAGACGTGGATATTCTCGTAAAATAGGCCAGTGGCGACGAATCATTTTCCGTGCTGATTCATATTTATCTCTTAAAATATTTTATCCACGACCATAATTGTAAATGCCCATTATTGTACAGTTCGTGAACTATGTAAATACATTATACCACACGTATATGTAACAATCCGCGATTAATGTTATGTAATAATTCAATACTACCCTTGGTTGTTTGGTTTACGATTCGTTGATTGGTTGAGAGCTGAACGTTGAGAGCTGAACGTTGACTATTTTTAAATATAGTAGTCCGTGATTTCCAAACAATCATTAAACGTCACATCATTCACATAGAAGCTGTCATTCATTTCGTTTTTTCACGTTTAAATCTAACGAAAACTACAAATAAGTACTAAATAAAAAGGTATGTAACCATTATGAATGTATTTCTTTTCATTTATATCAAGTTAAATAACGTCTAAAGTGTTACATCAAACATATTTTTCTTATTAAACAAAAACAAATTAGTGTGGGCGTAGATAAAGTATAGTACATAATTCGAGTTGTAAGGCAAATATGTACTCGCGGAATTACGCGCGACCCGCATAGCGGGGAGTTCCGCTCGTGCGTAATATGCTTCTTACAACTCTCAATACGTAATATACTATAGCGCTACTGCATAAATTTCATCAGATTGTTCGATAGACCCAATTGCATTTGCTGCGCTTCTAGTAAGTGCTAGCATGAGGTAATTTAATTTCTTAACAGGAGGTAAATTTTCTTGATCAATTAGAGTGGAAAATAAACTGATAAAGGAGGACGGACCACTTCTCTGGTGAACCGTCAAATTTTGTTAAAGTTATTGTTAGTAGTGAGGCAGCAGCATTAGTAAAAACTGCAGTACTGTCTGCTTGGTTTCGATCGTTTGTTGTTGCAGGTGGTGGAATAAGCTCTAGTATAATAGTTAATACGCGAGATTTTTCAAAATTAAACGTTTAAATGTAAATAATACAAAAATCAATCTTTTCTTTTTTTCATCTAATTCTTCTAAGTGTGATTGAGTTTTCTCAAAAAAAAAATTAAGGATTTTTCGGTAGAATGTAATGATGATTTGATTCATTGAATATTGCGGTTCACTGGGGCGCTGTCGATGCAGACAGCGCCCAATATTTTTCTCAATGAGGTAGTAATAGCTTGGATATGTCCACGTTGTCATCTAAGTTTACTGATTTCAGTCATATTGAATGACTTTATGGGTACTGACGAGGGGTCATCCATTCTTGCAATACATGCTAATTTAGATGCTTTAGATTGATTTAGATGCATTTAGATTAGAATGTTTAGATGCATTACTGCACATTCCTTAGCAGTACGTAAGTATTACACCACAATACACAAAGTACTCTTGGATTCCTTGAATTACTCTTGTATTCCCTGAATTACGTTCACATTATATTCGAATTATGTCCATATTACGTCGCCACTAGACGCGCATGAGCTCATCATGCGCGTCGTCATGCGATAGATATATATTTTTTCACCCCTGGTCTGGACTTTTCTGTCTAGTCTTATCTGTCTAGTCTCGTCTGTCTAATCTTGTCTGTCTAGTCTTGTCTGCCTACTCTTGCCTGTCTACTCTTGTCTGTCTAATATTGTCTGTCTAATCTTGTCTGTCCAGTCTTGTCTGTCTAGTCTTATCTATCTAGTCTTATCTGTCTAGTCTCAACTGTCTAGTCTTGTCTGTATACTCTGGCCTGTTTACTCTTGTCTGTCTAATCTTGTCTGTCTACTCTTGTCTGTCTAATCTTGTCTGTCCAGTCTTGTCTGACTAGCCTTATCTATCTAGTCTTATCTGTCTAGTCTCAACTGTCTAGTCTTTCCTGTCTAGTCTTGTATGTATAGTCTTGTCTATCTAGTATTATCTGTCTAGTCTTGTCTGTCTATCTGTACAAACAAGACTAGACAGACAAACATACATACATGACATGTATGTTATCATGACAACCGGTAACAAATTCTTAGAAATTCATCTTCACCCGATGTCATTGCAAATAAATATTGACTACAAAATACTCGATGAGACTATATGAAACTAGATCAAAGCATAAATAAAGATTAAAATTATAAATAGAGGTGATTTTCTATTTACTGATTGTCATTGGAAGGATGTAGGCAATAAATTACTTTAGAACGCGAAAATAATTGTTCATTCTTTTTTCTTTTTATTTTCTGTGTTCCAATTATGAACGTAGTATTTTGTAATAGGTTCTATTTTGGGTACATGTCACACTTTGCAAGCGATCAATTTATTGGTTTTTTTTTCTCTATTAGCTCTATGAACTTCGTAGTATATATAATTAATTGTATATGTATATTTATTTAAAAATCGTTTATGTATGAGTATTCGTAGTGAAGCCACACTTGGCAATCTCGCCGCACAGTGATAGAAAACCACTGTACTACCATATACCAAAGAACTCCCGCCGACAGTACGCGTCGATATCTGTATGAAATTCGTTCAAGTTTTATTATAATCGTTTTGATTTTTAAGTTTTAAAATAATCGCGTAATTCAGACGCATCACACAAAACACGAATATTTGTTCAACAAAAAAATTTAAAAAAATCTCTAGAAATTACATTGAATTGGCAAAACGGAGTTTAAAACGTCCATTAACCGATTTTTTAGCTAAAAAGACTAAATCTTCAACTGAATCAACTGAAGAAGTAGCAAGTTGTAGCTATGCAGAGGATTCAATGTTCCTACAGAGTTTCAAACAGAAGTAAGTATATGAAATAACGACAAAAAACGCAAAAAAAATATTAGTGTACTGGACATCGGTTGTTGTTTCAATCAAGATCAAAAGCTAAATGATGAACTTAAGTATAAACTATTGACGTCTGTATGGGTTCCGGATGAAAAATATCAGTTTAACATTTCCAAAGAAAGAAACAAAAAAATTCAATTGGGTTAGCTAAAACGTTTTCAATGGCTCAGCTATGCCGCCAAAGATTATCAAGATGCAGTTTGTAAATATTGTGCACTTTTTGCACAGGAATTTAGTGGAAAAGGATCTCATCAAAAGTTTAAAGCATTAGTTTGAAAACCCTTTAATAACTGGAAAGATGCTATTGAGGTGTTAATTCGCCACAGTAAAACTGACTACCACAAGAATAATTCCGTTTTAGTAGATAATTTCATTGCAACTTTCAACAAATCTGTCCCAGATATCATTATGTGACTCGATTCAAGTGGTTCTAAGCAGATTGCTAAAAATATAAGAAAATTGACACCTATAATTGAGACAATTATTTTATGAGGACGTCAAGAGTTAGCTCTACGAGGAACTTCTGATTTTGGGCCACTAACTTTGGAACAGCCCATGTGGGAAATTTCAGAACGTTACTGCGTATGCGTCTATCGTGTGGAGACAAAAAAATTAAGTGATCACATCCAGGGGCAGTCGTTAAACGCTCTATGTACATAAGTCCAGTAATTCAAAATAATATAATTAAAATTTTAAATTTGTAGCGAAATAAGACTACGTGAAATTTAACTAAAGTAAACAAAGCAACATTTTTTTTTACTCTAATGGACGAAACCACCGACATTCCCTGTACTGAGCAGTTATCCCTTTGTGTAATGGCTCCTCTACACTATGGCCCATCTTGACCCACTGTGAGCCATCACCATTGTGTAGAGGGGTAGATGGCCTGTAGTGGCCTAAGTAGTGGATGGTGGAGATGGTGATGGCCATGGATGGCGTTGGGAGCGGTCCGACTACACACATCAAAGGAGGCCAGCATGCGCAAGTAAGTTGCGCAGTGGGTAAAGTGGCATGTCCACACCATGGGCCATCATTATTTCCTTTATCGCATGCTTATCAGAGCCTGCTGTTGTTGTCATGATAATACTGATTTCAGTAATTATTATTATTTAATTATAACGAAATATTTAGTTTATTGAGATATTTAAAAATTAGTTTTTTTAAATAATGAGTTTTTTATAACAAGAAATAGCTGTTTATTATTAATCATGGCAAAATCGAAAAATGAAATAAATTGGGTTCCAGAAGAGAAATTTCAACTTTATTAAATTTGAATATTAAATTTATACTTAATTTCAATTCAAAATTTAAAATTCATTTTTATCAACATTGTATGGCCCACTATGGCCCATTCATGCACATCTAGAATGGCCCATCTAGATGGACCACTGTGTGGATGCATCTATTCAGGCCATCATAATGGGCCATGATAATTGTGACCATCATGATGGCCCACAATAAGCCATAGTGTAGAGAAGGCATAACACGAGGGGCCATCCACTCTTGCAATACATGTGAATATTTAGATGCATTACCGCACATTACTTTGCATTCCTTAGTATTACGTAAGTATTACACCACAGTACACAAAGTACTGTTGCATTCCTTGAATTACTCTTGCATTCCCTGAATTACGTTCACATTATATTGTCATTACGGCCGCATTACGGCCACCCGCATGAGCTCATCATGCACCTCGTCATGCGCCGTGCTGCAGTAGGACAGTGAGCTCCTTCTAAACTCCTCATAATAGAAAGAAGCCGATGCCATTTAAAATAAAGTGAAATTGGTTTAAAATTAGGTAATATTATATTAATAATAAAATTTTAGCATTTAATAGTAATATATTATAGTCCTATGAAGTTAGCTACCGAATTTGCAAAAATATAATATTACATCGGAGTTCCTGGTAGATTTCAAATAGTTCTAGAGTACTTTGTGCAAAATTTCGCGCAATAGTTCTGTTTGCAGTTTTCGGTAGAATTCTTAAAGTTCTATCGAAAATCCTTATAATTGTAAAAATCCCAATTTTATAGTAAAGTTAAAAAAGTTGATAAGATTTTCGAAAAATTCAGCTTAACCGATGCGACGAAGTAAAAAAGAAAAAAACCGCGCAATAGTTATGTTTGAAGTTCCTAGTAGAACTCTTATGGCTCGCGTACACCTAATGCGTCATCGGACGAAAATTGCTCGGGCGACGACCGCGATTTAATCAAGCAGTTGTAAAAGAAAGAGGGCGCGTACACAAACACGACTGTCAACGTCCGATGACGCCCGAAAACGGCCGATCATCACGATGATCCGAAATTGTTGGGATTTCTCGCCAGTCTGCCGGCGTGTAAAGTGCAAATTGAGTGTATTTATAGTTAAATTTTGTTGTTATCTACCTAAACGACTATGAATATTGAAAAATAATTAGTTGTGTTTATAATAGACCAATCCTGTGGGATAAACATTGCAGTGTAATGCCCGTTCCACACTCTCGCGAAGTAGCACGGAGTTGAGCGAGGAAGGAGAGTGTGGTCCGGTTACTCGGTCCGCCTTGTGCTTCCTCGCCTCGCCTTGGCTAACTTTGCTTCATGAAGCGGTTTTTCGTACCCGAGTCAAAAGGGACACGAGGCGCGAGTACGAGGAAGGGAGAGTATCACGTCTACACTCTCGTGTTTACTCGTCCATTCCTATATATTATACACACAAATAGTTGCAGCAGCAGCTACCACCTGTTCGGTGCTAGTCATGGCACTGAGGTCCTCGCGAAGTAAGGCGAGAGTGTAGATGCCTCCTCCGTCTAGTTCCTCGCCCCGAAAGTTATTCGGCGAAAATCCTCGCCGAAGTTACTCCGCGAGAGTGTGGAGCAGGCATAAGCGCATACACGTCCGAGTTACTCGTCCGGGTAGTTCTGTCCGCCATCGGCCAACAAAATCGGTTTTCGTCTACCCTTAGCATAGTTCTTAGAGTTCTGTCTTCGAAAATCCTTATAAAATTTTTCTGTAAAGTTAAAAATTAGAAAGATATGCGAAAAATTAAACTTCTCCGATGTGACGAAGGGAAAAAGAAAAAAAATCGGGGCGACCGAGCGGTGTTTTGAATGTTTCTGCTTTGTCGGCGAATAGATCGGCTTTCTCCTTTGTCGGCCGCACGAAAATCCACCGCCGAGCTTGTAGTAATTTACTAACTAAAATACTTTTAGTAAGTAAATTTTAGTTAGAAAATGTGCATATTTTTTACAGTAACCAACAAATTCACATAGGAACAGAACTGTTGCGCCACTTTTTTTGCACTTCATTGCTGAACTCGAACTCCGTTAGTGAACTTTTTTTCGAATATCTTTCCAATATTTGACTTCACAGAAAAATGTTACAAGGATTTTCGATTGAACTCTAAGAGTTCTACCGGGAAATGCAAACAGAACTATTGCGCGATTTTTTTTTCTTCAGTTCGCCACATCGGTGAAGTTTAATTTTTGTATATCTTTTCAACTTGTAACTTTGCAGAAAAATGTTATAAGGATTTTCGATAGAACTCTAGGAGCTCTATCAGGAATTGCAAACATAACTGTTGCGCGAGTTTTTTAAATTTTCATTCAAAACCATGGGTCTCTTATTATGGAAAATATCTTTTGAACCAAGGTTTTGATCAAAAAATGTCAAAGGGATCTTCGATGGAACTCTTAGGGTGCTATTTAGATCCGCGAAAAGAACTGTTTGTGCAATTTTCAAATATATTTTTTTGCAAAATGTCAATTTTTGCAGAACTTTTTGCAAAATTGATCAAGTACTCAAGAACTATGGTCGAGGTGCAGTAATATGTCAAAAACGCACAGTTCTTGCTTGAAAATTGCAATAGTTCCGGGGAATTTCGGGCAGAAATCGAGAAAAACAATTTGGGGGCCAACTTCACGCAACCCCCTCTTTTTCTGGAAAAAGAGTTCTGATGTAATATTTCAGCTATTTATATAGAGTTCTCAATCGATAATATGCATTATCGATTGAGTTCTACTTTTTTTTTTGCAAAATTTTGTAATTTTTGAAAAATAAAAAATAAATCTGATAATGGCTTCCGATTGTTCTAAGGCAGGTTTACCAAAAATGATTTTAGACATTTTTGTAAAATCAATATTTATAAATTTGTTTATAAAAAACTTTCGACGAAGATAAAAAAAAAAAAAATTCAAGAGTTCTGATAAGAGTGCTGAGTAGCCCCCGGAGAGTTCTAAACAAATAACCAATACAAATTCTTTGTCAAACCAATATTAAAAAAGTTATAAGCAAAAACGAGGCGCTAAATTTTTGAAAATTACAGAATTCGAAAAAAATATTTTTTTTTTAAGAGTTCTGTTAAGAGTTCTGGGTAGCCCGTCGAGAGTTCTGAACAAATCTCTTTTATAATTTCCATGTCCCACCAATATTAAAGAAGTTAAATGCAAAAACGAGGCGCAAATTTTTTGAAAATTGGAGAATTAAAAAAAAAAAATCATGAGTTTTGATATGAGTTCTGAGTAGCCCCCGGAGATTTCTGAACAAATAACCTATACAATTTCTTTGTCAAACTAATAATAAAGAAGTTATAAGCCAAAACGAGGCGCTAATTTTTTGAAAATTACAGAATTCCAAGAGAGAAAAAATCCATGAGCTCTGTTACTAGTTCTGGGTCGAACCAATTTCTTTGTCGAACCAATATTAACCGCGCCTCGTTGTTGCTTATAACTTCTTTGATATTGGTGGGATATGGAAATTATAAAAGAGATTTGTTCAGAACTCTCGAGGGGCTACCCAGAACTTTTAACAGAACTCATGGAATTTTTGTTTTGTTTTTGAATTCTTTAATTTTCAAAAATTTAGCGCCTCGTTTCACAAACACGACTGTCAACGTCCGATGACGCCCGAAAACGGCCGATCATCACGATGATCCGAAATTGTTGGGATTTCTCGCCAGTCTGCCGGCGTGTAAAGTGCAAATTGAGTGTATTTATAGTTAAATTTTGTTGTTATCTACCTAAACGACTATGAATATTGAAAAATAATTAGTTGTGTTTATAATAGACCAATCCTGTGGGATAAACATTGCAGTGTAATGCCCGTTCCACACTCTCGCGAAGTAGCACGGAGTTGAGCGAGGAACGAGAGTGTGGTCCGGTTACTCGGTCCGCCTTGTGCTTCCTCGCCTCGCCTTGGCTAACTTTGCTTCATGAAGCGGTTTTTCGTACCCGAGTCAAAAGGGACACGAGGCGCGAGTACGAGGAAGGGAGAGTATCACGTCTACACTCTCGTGTTTACTCGTCCATTCCTATATATTATACACACAAATAGTTGCAGCAGCAGCTACCACCTGTTCGGTGCTAGTCATGGCACTGAGGTCCTCGCGAAGTAAGGCGAGAGTGTAGATGCCTCCTCCGTCTAGTTCCTCGCCCCGAAAGTTATTCGGCGAAAATCCTCGCCGAAGTTACTCCGCGAGAGTGTGGAGCAGGCATAAGCGCATACACGTCCGAGTTACTCGTCCGGGTAGTTCTGTCCGCCATCGGCCAACAAAATCGGTTTTCGTCTACCCTTAGCATAGTTCTTAGAGTTCTGTCTTCGAAAATCCTTATAAAATTTTTCTGTAAAGTTAAAAATTAGAAAGATATTCGAAAAATTAAACTTCTCCGATGTGACGAAGGGAAAAAGAAAAAAAATCGGGGCGACCGAGCGGCGTTTTGAATGTTTCTGCTTTGTCGGCGAATAGATCGGCTTTCTCCTTTGTCGGCCGCACGAAAATCCACCGCCGAGCTTGTAGTAATTTACTAACTAAAATACTTATAGTTAGTAAATTTTAGTTAGAAAATGTGCATATTTTTTACAGTAACCAACGAATTCACATAGGAACAGAACTGTTGCGCCACTTTTTTTGCACTTCATTGCTGAACTCGAACTCCGTTAGTGAACTTTTTTTCGAATATCTTTCCAATATTTGACTTCACAGAAAAATGTTACAAGGATTTTCGATGGAACTCTAAGAGTTCTACCGGGAAATGCAAACAGAACTATTGCGCGATTTTTTTTCTTCAGTTCGCCGCATCGGTGAAGTTTAATTTTTGTATATATTTTCAATTTGTAACTTTGCAGAAAAATGTTATAAGGATTTTCGATAGAACTCTAGGAGCTCTATCAGGAATTACAAACATAACTGTTGCGCGAGTTTTTTAAATTTTCATTCAAAACCATGGGTCTCTTATTATGGAAAATATCTTTTGAACCAAGGTTTTGATCAAAAATGTCAAAGGGATCTTCGATGGAACTCTTAGGGTGCTATTTAGATCCGCGAAAAGAACTGTTTTTGCAATTTTCAAATATATTTTTTTTGTAAAATGTCAATTTTTGCAGAACTTTTTGCAAAATTGATCAAGTACTCAAGAACTATGCTCGAGGTGCAGTAATATGTCAAAAACGCACAGTTGTTGCTTGAAAATTGCAATAGTTCCGGGGAATTTCGGGCAGAAATCGAGAAAAACAATTTGGGGCCAACTTCACGCAGCCCCCTCTTTTTCTGGAAAAAGAGTTCTGATGTAATATTTCAGCTATTTATATAGAGTTCTCAATCGATAATATGCATTATCGATTGAGTTCTACTTTTTTTTGCAAAATTTTGTAATTTTTGAAAAATAAAAAATAAATCTGATAATGGCTTCCGATTGTTCTAAGGCAGGTTTACCAAAAATGATTTTAGACATTTTTGTAAAATCAATATTTATAAATTTGTTTATAAAAAACTTTCGACGAAGATAAAAAAAAAAAAAAAAATTCAAGAGTTCTGATAAGAGTGCTGAGTAGCCCCCGGAGAGTTCTAAATAATTAACCAATACAATTTCTTTGTAAAACCAATATTAAAAAAATTATAAGCAAAAAGGAGGCGCTAAATTTTTGAAAAAACAGAATTCCAAAAAAATAATTTTCCGTGAGATCTGTTAAGAGTTCTGGCTAGCCCCTCAAGAGTTCTGTTATATCTTTTATAATTACTACGTCCGACGATTATTAAAGAAGTTAGAAACAAAAAATGCGGCCCTAAGTTTTTTGAAGATAAAAAATTGAAACAAGATTTCTGACTAGTCCCCGGAGAGTTCTGAACAACTAACCAATACAATTTCTTTGTCAAACCAATATTAAAAAAGTTATAAGCAAAAACGAGGCGCTAAATTTTTGAAAATTACAGAATTCCAAAAAAAATATTTTTTTTTAAGAGTTCTGGGTAGAACCCAGAACTTTTAACAGAACTTATGGAATTTTTGTTTTGTTTTTGAATTCTTTAATTTTCAAAAATTTAGCGCCTCGTTTTGGCTTATAACTTCTTTAATATTGGTTTGACAAAGAAATTGTATTGGTTATGGATAAATGGACTGAGTTTTCTCAAGTTCACAGACCAAAAAATGCTATTGATTCATCATCAACATGTAATTAATGTATTTTTCTCAATATACATACTCTTTTAAAAATCCTTGCAACATTACCTGTAACAACAGCTTCGTCGGAAAGTTCATTTTCAACGTTGAGACGTTTAAAAGATTATTTCATACAATTCAATCGGTCAAGAGCGACCGACTAACAGGTCTTGCCCTTTTAAGCGTGCATAGGAAGATTAACATCGATATCAAAGAGGTGATAAATCGTTTAGCAAGAGAGAAGCAAAGAAATGTTTATGTTAAACCTGTTGCAATAAAAAATATTCAAAAATGTTAGGAATATCTTTTTTGGAAACTATAACAAAATTTTAATTGGAATTTGTAAAGAATATGGGAATTTCCATTTTTTGGGGGTTGGCGGATTTTTACCTTGAATAACTGTTACTAATCGTCCTCCGTAGTGTATTTGCAAACTTAGAGAGCCAAAAGGAAGCTTCTACGTTGATTTATTCAAAAAATATACGGGTTTTTATAAAAAAAAATGACATTTTTTTGACGCAACAGTTAATATTTTCCTTCACTGCCTAACTTCTCTCTAATTACTTGTCAAACAAAAAGTGCAGGAGAAGCCCAACCGACGTTGCCAATTTTATCTTTTTATTTTACCTTGTTCTGGTAAACACTTCAATATACAATTTCTGCACATGCACTTACAACAACATTGAAATATAAATTTAATTCTAATTTCATTCTAATTGGTTTAACTCAGGTTAACCCAATACTTCTTGCAACTTTATCTTATTTTAGACCATAGGGGCGCAGCAGTGCGTTTAAACCTCTCTCTCGGACAACCTAACCTAACCAACTCTCAATTAAACCACATGCGTGCGGCAGCGCGAACTCTCGATCAAACCACGAGAACTCTCGATCAAACCACATGGGTGCGCAGCGAGCGAGAGTTCGCGCTGCCGCGCTGTATGCGCTCTTGATCTATTCTCTCTCGGACAACCTAACCTAACCAACTCTCAATTAAACCACATGCGTGCGGCAGCGCGAACTCTGGATCAGACCACAAAAAGCCTAACTTAACCAACTCTCAATTAAACCACATGCGTGCGGCAGCGCGAACTCTCGATCAAACCACATGATGTGATCGAGAGTTCGCGCTGCCGCGCTGTATGCGGTCTTTATCTATTTTCTCTCGGACAACCTAACCTAACCAACTCTCAATTAAACCACATGCGTGCGGCAGCGCGAACTGTCGATAAGACCGCGCTGCGCGTGCATGTGATCGAGAGTTCGCGCTGCCGCGCTGTATGCGGTCTTGATCTATTCTCTTTTGGACAACCTAACCTAACCAACTCTCAATTAAACCACATGCGTGCGGCATGATGGCCTAGTAGAGACCATCCGACACACCCTGCTAGATAACAGATGAGGCTCTGGCGACCGAGTCACGGCGGTATAACCGTTAGAACTGAAATTAAGGAAATTGTAATTTCATACCCATGGAGGAAGATAACGGGAAATCACCTCCATAATACTTCCCAAGAGAACCACATGATGACGACATTCAAGTCATTATCGTGGTCGCAAACATTCATTAGTGAATATGCATAAGAAGAAGAATACATAGAAGATTAACATGACCCCTGCAAGAATTAAAATAAAATTAAATATATTTAATACATATAATACTTAAATTGTAGCGACACAGAAAAAAAGTATAATCCCTGCAAAATAATTGAACTTGGCAACAGCGGGTCTGCTGCATAAACACATTTTCTGTCAATTAACTGGACAGAAGTTGCAGTTATATTTGTTGTATTAAAAAATGTCAGTTTTTTGGATTACAAAAGCCCGGATATTTCTTGAACCAGCCGACGTAGAAGATTCATTTTTACTTTCCACGTTTAGAAATACACTTTGGAAGACGATTAGCAACAGTTAGTGAAGGCAACTCCACAATTCCCATATTCTTAATAATAGCATTTTAATTTTTTGACTGGTCGAAACCCCACCACCCCCACTCCCCGAAATTTTTGTTCAGATACGGCAATGTACAAGACCAACTTACCAATAGATGCTAAAATTGGAGTTGAATGTAAGTAAACTTTCTCGTTCTTGACTTCTTGGACTGTTGCTTGGATTGGACGATTCTTTAGTTCTTTGGCACTGATGTCTTCAGTTTTAGTCCTTGGTACTATTCACAACTTTATCACTCGTCACAATGATTTAATTACTTAAAATCCGGTTCGAAGGACCATGTTTTTTCTTAACAAATTGAAAAGAAAGTTTGTTAATTTTAATTAAATAGATAACGATAGTTTAGTGATTTTATAAAACCACAAAAAATGCATAAATGATGCAACAAATTGGGTAAATACAATTTCACGGCTTGAAAACACAAACAATAATGGAGAGCTAGGCGAGTGGTGTCTTTTTCGCGGCTTAAAAACAAACAATACTGAGAGTTCGGCCAGCGCTCACTTTGGTTCTTAGAAACAAACAATAATGGACAGCTCCGCCAGCGGTGTCTTTGTTATTCCTTTAGGTTAACTCACAAATTTACAGACGTACCAACTCACTCCCCGAGAAAACTGAATGTCACCAGAAATCACCAAATCAACATAAATAAAGAGGGAATTTCAAACACGAGGTATCACTTGACATACCTTTCCATTTGAAAAAAAGGTCAGAAATGGCTGGACACTTCCGGGAAAGAAAAATGTTTTTTACTTAGAAATGAGGGCAAGAAAAAACAATACGAAACAAGTTTTGTTTTTTTTTTTCAAAAATCGCCTATATCAAAGTTATGAATTTTATTCCAGCTACAGTTTCCACACTGTATAACTAATCATGTGGTTTTCTACGCTTGATTACTTTAGAATGGATTAAACAGTTCATTTATTAGGAATATTAAAATATTTTTTTGTTTGTTGTCGAGTTAGTTCGCCGCAGTTCGCCTGTCTCCGGCAGGTGAGCAGCAGAAGTACCCAGTTGCAGCAGTCGCGTAACGCGCGTCCGTCGTAGCATAAGCGCCGTTTTGGTCCACACGGTTATTATTATTTTTTACCCGGAAAGTCCATTAATTTCAGCGACCCGGATGCCAATCGAACTCTAACTAACGTGCTCAAACGCGCCCTTTTCGCGTTTGTTATTTACGCGCCCGACCAGTCTGTTGAAGTTGCGGTGACGTCCTTTTTCGCGTTAGTTTTTGTTTCGGTTCCACATTTTGGTTGTTTGTTGCAGCTTGAGGAATATATAGGATAACGTTTTGAAAAAGTAAGAGGCAGAGGAGATTTACTAAAAAGTGTTTGTTTTTGGCGGTGCTGGTGGAGAGGTTGATTGCTCGTGAAATTAGCAATTTTGCCTGCAATTTATTTTATTGCTTGCGTCAAGCAATTATCCAATTGCTTAATCAGACGGTTTTTATCCGCTTTGTTTTCTCGGGAAAAAACTGTGTGGGTCGACAACATTCCTAATCATAATCAAATAATTCAATTACATAAAATTAAATTAAAGTTAAAACACCGGTGATGGTTTATTTTAATTATGAAATATTGCGATAATTTAATTATCTTGAATTATATTTTGTGCTGTTTTCCAATTTATTAAATTAACAGTAATAATTTTGCACATCATGTTATGAACGTATAATTATAAAACTGTATTTTTTTGCCATGAAATGATGACAATGTTAGATAAAATGTATAAAATATAAACGTTATTTTAATAAATATTATTTAAATTTAAATAATGTTTTTAAAAATTGAAATAATATTTTTAAGCAAATTGTATTTTCAAACGTGGAACAGTGCGTGAAAATCAATACAAGTCAATCAAAATCTTTCTTTCAAATAAATTGTTTTGCATGAAATCGATTTCCATTCGATTATTGAGTAATTAATTCCATGTTTAATAATATGTTTTTGACATTTGATAAATACAAATTTCAATCGCAAATCTTAACAACGAATTTCAAGGTCTTAAAACTCGGTTAATAATATATTACAAATATTCTGGTTTACATAGTTGACAAGGTGAAATAGTTATCTGAAACTATACCAAGTTTGAGTAGTTCAAGTAGTGAATTAGTCGAGATTTGGGCAAAAATTAAGACCGCAGCAAGGATACGCAGTTTTCAGTAATTTAGAATTTAAATTCTATTTTCACTGCTTTATATTTGGACTACTAATTGTAAGCCAAATAGAAAATTCAAGTTTACACTGTTATTAAGCTTAATTATCTGACTACTATTCTACTAAATTTCATTAGTCTATCTATGTAGTTTTAATAAATAATCAAATCAAATGGTATTTATTTCATTAATGATGCAGGATATACAACACTGAATAAAATACAAAATTTAAAGATTCAGCAGTAGGCACTAGGTTAAACATTATAAAAATAATATATTATTATTTATAAATAAGAAATCTATTATTCATAAATAATAATCTATTATTCTTCTTCTTCCTTCGAAAAGGCCTTTGGACCTAAATAATAGATTTATTATGAAAATACAAAATGAAATGTGTCAGTAAAAGCATAAAGCATGATAATGCAAGTAACAAGAGCAATATGAAATCAAACATTTTTTTCCATTATTTAAGTATAAACAAGTACACTAAATGAAATGTGTCAAAGAACTGCCAAATATTACATAGCATACATACAAAAAAAACGAGTATATATACAGATATAAACACATAATAACCCGTCAATGGCTATTAAAATTTGTAAGAAAGAAATTCTTATGTGTTGTAGGGTTCTATCTCGTTGATTAGATTGAATAAATTTTCCTTTAACTGTTTTAGGTTTACTAATAGTTTGATATCCTTTGGAAGTAGGTTATATAATTTTCTTTTTGCCTTCTTTCAGTCATTGTCAACTTATGCTGTGGTACTTCATAGAGTTCTCTGTAATATTTTGTTTCTCTTAGAGTTGGTTTAAGGAATCGAGCAAATAAGTGTCTATGTTTACACATGAAAATAATACTCTCGAAGATATAAGTTCCCGTAGTCGTTAGTATATTGGCGTATATTGGCGTTAGTTTGGAAGAAGTTTTTTTAAATACCCCCTGCATGCATCTCTGTACTTCAAATTGTTTATGATACGCAGGACCTGTTTTTGTATTCTAAACACATTTCTTGTGTGGGAACCATTGCCCCAAAACACAATTGCATATCTAAGAAGAGAGTGGAAGTTTGTGAAAATATACTAACCGTAAGACATCTGTATCTACGTATGGACGTAAGGATCTTTTTGCAAAAGTGGCTTTGTTAAGCTTCTTGGTTAAATGGCTGATGTGTGTCTTGGATAAGTAACTGGTACTTTCAGATCCTTGATTCCCAAATCGGTCAATATGATTCGCTAAAAAAGTATCGAACTCAGCTAACAGTTCCAAAACCATACAATAATTTCCGTTATGCTGATCACCGAACTTTTCATTTTTCCCTCTGAAAGCGAGGCCTCCTGAACACTGTCGATTCACTATGGCAACAACCCTCTTCAGAACTTTCCATCAGTAATTTCTTAATCAATCTGGACATGCAGTAAATTGTCGAGTCGACCATCAATCTCACTTCTAACTTTCAAACTAAGGATATTAGATTTATGACGTGTAGAATTTTCATGCTGAGCTACTCGGTGTTCTGCATTTTTGCAGTCATTAAATCCTTCGTTCTCAAATTCTCTTCTTATTCTCTTATTCTTTAATGGACTGAATGCCAAACAGGGGTCGCAATATACAGATCTTTAATTTCAGAATAAATCAGTCAATTTTAGGCACTTCATTATTTTTCATTTATCTTTGGAAGATACTCACTGGTAAGAAACGTCACAAGACTTGTTTTGATCGAAGCTGTACCTTGCGTTAATCTTCTTTAACGTATCGTTGAGTTCCTATAAAGATGGATCTTTGTTCAAATTTGCTGTTGTTTGCACTTGGCCATTACTTAAAGTCTGATTTTGAGACGCATCTTCAATTTTTATACTTATTGATTCCTCTACCGCCTCTTCGTCAACAATATGAATATATTATGTAAATATGAATCTTTTTAATTTCTGTAAGACATAAAAAAATTGTTGGTCCCAAATTTGCTGCCCCTAAAATCTGCCGCCCTAGGCTCCAGCCTACTCCGCCTGTTGTTAAATTCAGCACTATAACCTATCCTCGACAGCTCCTCGACAGCACATGGTTTTCAAACTAATATTATAATAGTATTAGTATTCCATTTTATAATTGAAAAGAGCAAAGCTGCACTGATGACAGATAGATCTCGAAACGCGTCTGCGATGGCTATTCACTTGGATTAAATGGAAAGATGTGATCTTAAAAACAATGTATTTATCTAGTATCTTGCTTTAGTGTCACGGAAGTAGACTGAGAACTAGTAAATCATCAACATCATTGATCCTACAGCTTTGAGAAAGCCTCCCTTACTCTTGTCTACTATTCTTCCCTATTCCGTGCGGCTCTGCACCAGTTTGTTGCGACCATTTTCTTGGGGTCGTCTACCCCGTCTCGCCAGCGCAGTTTGGGTCTTCCTCTGCACCTTCTTCGCTCTTGCTAAATGCGAGCCCACCTTAATCTTCCCATTTTTATGCTGTGTAGCACGTTTCTTCCATTGTCTATATCGCGGTAGATTTCGTGGTTGTATCTTCGCTAGAATCCGTACTCGCATGTGGATCCAAATACGTGGTCCGTTAGAAAAGTATCCGACCTTTAGCCCGAAAAAAAACTGGCATACCTGGAGCGTTGGAAACCTAATCACCCTCAAAATAGTCTCCTTGGGACTCCACACACTTCTCCCAGCGGTGCCGCCATTGTTGGAAGCATTCCGAAAAAGCCTCTTTCGGAATCGACTTTAGCTCGGCTGTCATTGCAGCCATAATATCCTCTCTTGTCTGAAATCGCGTTCCTTTCCATGGCCTCTTGACTTTGGGGAATATACAGAAGTCGCAGGGGGCCATATCAGGAGAGTAAGGAGCCTGTCGAACCAGAAGAGTCTGGTTTTTCGCCAAAAAATTGTTAACCAAGTGCGAAGAATGTGCTGGAGCATTGTTGTGATGGAGTCGCCAATTTTCTGATGACCACAACTCCAGTGCTTGCGCCGCACAGCATTACGTCGTCCACGTAGGACATCCCTATAGTACTCTGGTGATTTTTACTTGCATTGAAAAACCGATGAGAGCACTACACACTACGTCACTCGAACACTGATCGACAGCAACTGACGCTATCTACAAGCGGGAAAAAATTAAAGCATGCGCACGAAGGTTCAAGGTCGGCTCATACAAACGCGCTTGATTCAAATCCTTCAGGTTTTCAAAATAGAAAATAAGGTCAGATACTTTTCTAACAGACCACGTATAGTTTTTAGAATCCCACGTTCAAATGATAATAGTAGGTTTTCATCGGCTTTTGATATCGCCCATGTTTCTGATCTATATGTGAGGACTGGCCGGATAAGTGTTCTGTGTTTGAGTAGTTTGGATTTTCGGCTTATTAGCCTACTCTTTATATGCTTATGCAGACCGCAGTAACACTTATTCGCTATTACTATCCTTATCTTCACTTTAACCGTCGTATTGTTATCACTGGTGATGAGTGAGCCTAAGTACACACATTCATCTACATACTCAAAGCTGTAATTTTAACACAGATATACGGAAACTTCAATATCTAATAAAATCAGACTAACGTCCGTTTGCAAGCAGCCCATCGATTTGGCATATTGCAAGTTTTTTCATAAGTTGAATACTGTTTTATTAAACCACGATCACATTTAAAGCAATTTTTTATCATTTACCGGTATACCGACCAGTATAATACAGGATTTGTCCTAAAAGTAATGCCAGTTTTATTTTATAATTTATTATTTTATAAAAGTAATGCCAGATTTAAAACAATTTAAGGATAAGATTGGTACAAGATATTAAAAGGTTAGAAAATAGGCTCCTCTTGTGTCGCTACATGGCTTCATCGAAGACGTCTTGGTAGACCTCCTTCGGAATTGCCTTTAAAATCTTAGTACAAGTCTCTTTGACTTTGTCAACTGTGATGATCTCCTTTCGCAGGAGCATTCAAACGCGATCCAGTCCAGCGTATGGTCTATATGTAATCCTAGTAATTTCACTGAATGTTGTAGTTGAATTACTTCTTTTTCTATTTCAATTTCTTGTGGATAAAATAAAGTACTTCTTTTTGTTTTAAAAATAATAACCTTCGTCTTGTCCTTATTAATTAATAAGCTATTCCTTAAAAGCCAAGAAAGGATTGATGACATAGCTAGATTGGCGTTCGGTTCTATGTCGTTTACAGTATTATTATTTAGTAGAATGGTCGTGTCATCTGCATAATTTAGAATTAAATGTTGCGGTTCGATGGATGATTGCGGTAAGTCATTTATGAACATTGTGAATAGAATGCCTATCATGACTATCCTTACGGTAGAATTAACATAGCCATTCGGGATTTCAAGTCGAGTAATTTGTTTTGTATTTTGAAGGAATGATTTTTCCATTCCAGTACTTTACCTCTTAAACCGTATTTTGTTAATTTACTTAGTAATTTATTATGATTTACTAGATCATAGTCTTTGGATAGGTCGATATGCATACCACAAGAGACCTTCCGAGATTCCAAATGCTCTGTTACACCATTCACAAAATTATACCATGCTGTATCTACGCCCTTCCCTTTTATAAGCCCATGTTGTTGCTGGCTTATTATGTTGTGTTTGTCTAAAAATGAGAGGATTATAGAACAAAGAACTTTTTCAAAAATTTTAGAAAAGGCTGATAGAATACTTATCGGTCTGTAGTTGTTAATGTCACTTTTATCGCCTGATTTATATATTGGAGTGATCATCGCTAATTTTAGCTTCACCGCCAATTTACCACTTTCCATTGAGTTGTTTATGATGTGCTCTAACGGACCCAGTATATATTGAAGCGAATTTTTTATAACAATCATAGGAATTTCATCAAATCCTTCACTTTTTTGCGCTTTTTAAGCTCATTACTATGTTATATAGTTCTTCGTTGCTGACTGAGAAAAGAAACATCGAGTTATTATTATTCAGTATACTGTCTTTATATTGAACATTAGGTTGGGATAAGGCAAGGTTACGAGGTCTATTAACAAAGAAGTTGTTAATATTCGTAGCGCTTTTATGTGTATCCACTCTAAGGTTACAACATTTTTCAGTTCTAATTTTTGTATTGGATATTTGACGGATAATATTCCAAGTTGACTTTTGTAAGTTAGGAGAATTGATCAACTGTTTTTTAAATCCTTGTGTTTTCTCACTACGTAGCACTTTTATAAATATTCTTCGATGGTTATTGTAGAGGCACTTCAGGGCAGGATTAGAGCGAGTTAATGATTGGAGTAGTACTAGATTCGTTTCCATCTTCTGTAGATCCGGGTTTGTAAAATTCCTTCGGGGTTCATGATTGGTTTTGATAAGTATTTCGGGAAAAGCCTCGTTAAAAATATATCCATGAATGGCCCTAAAAATATATCCATGAATGCGGTCCAATGATTCTCGACATTGCAATCATCAATTATAAATACATCATCCCATAGTATATTTCCCATTAGTTTTCTATGTTCACACATGTTTGCCTCATTAAAAGTTCTGACTTGCCTAGTGTTGTGCTTTGGGACCTCACTTCCACCCTCCAATGACAGAAGTTGGGTGTAGTGGTTCGATATTTGGTAGTCTGTGGTTAAAGTATTATATGAGAAATTGCCATTCACAATTATATTATGGAAGCAGGAACCTGAATCAGGATGCCTTATATTTTTAATAGTGGATACCGCATTGAACGATTCGAGTAATGACAAGATCTGCTGGCAATGCGATTATTCTTTAAAATGTTTATATTAAAATCACCCGTTATTATGTGACCCGTTATTGTTTATTTCCGGTTGATAATAACAACAGGAGTTCATGTAGCTTAACTATAAAAGCAGCATTGCTTGTTAATGGAGCTCTGTAGATTCCAATAATAATTAGTGCTTTGTTGTTAATAATAGTCTCAATTGCACAGCATTCTAGAATATATTTTTCGGCAATAGCATTTATGTCATGCCTTGGTTCGGTTGTAGTCTCGTTTCTGCAGTATATGGCAGCATCCTCCGTGTTCCCCAACTTCTCTACAGAAGAAGGACAGGTTAAAATTGTTAATTCTGAGTTTCAATATCGTAGGATTGAATACAAAGTACAAACATTAATATACTAATACATCACAGAGGTAAAGAAATACAAATTGACGTTACATTTTTCCTGACTTTTGGCCGGATTGAAACAGAAAATACTCTTCCATTGTGTAAGGCTCCATGTTGTTGATAAATTAAAAATATATATATTTATAATTTCTTAACCCCATTATGAATCTGATATCTTTAGGCAATGCATTGAAGAGTTTTATACCGGTACATTTAGGGTTTTTCTCATTCAACGTCAACTTATGCTGGGGTATGTTGTAAGCTAGATGAACTCGCCTGGTGTTTTGACTGTGTGAGACTAAATAATTATCAAAATACTTTCTGTGTTTATACATGAAAACCAGTAGTTCATGGATGTAGGTTCCAACAAATGTCAGGATTTTCGCGATTTTAAATTTCAAGAAGCCCTGTATTCTAGATTATATAATATTCTAATACAGTGGTGCGCAAACTATTTTCATTTGCGACCCAATATTAAAGTAAAAGTTAGTTCAAAGTTAGTGTAAAATTTTATCGCGACCCCCGGATAAAAGTAACGTGTGACCACTGTAATTCCTAAACAGTTCAACATCTCCACAAAATTGGAAACCAATTCACAAATTTGATTTTGAGAAAATTAAATTTAAAAATTTCAACGTTACAAAATTTGATTTTCAAGGTGGGATTTATAAAAAAACTGCAATATTTGCTGAAATAAATCTTAAAATATTGGGAAAATTTGCTAAATATTCCGGAACAGTTCTACCAACATCTCCACAAAATTTGAAACAAATCCCCAAATTAGATTTTGAGAAAATTAAGTTCGAAAATTTCAATGTTTACAAATTTGAATTGTACAAATCCCCAAATTATTTTTTGAGAAATTATGTTTTTTAAATTTCCTTATAATGACATTTCACTATTTAATGCTACCCAAAACTAACACGCGAAATGCCTTAAATATTTTTTTAATTCGACGACCCAAAATGTTTGTCTATCGACCCCTCTGGGGGTCGCGACCCGTGGTTTGCTCACCATTGTTCTAATAGATTGCTTTTGGATTGTAAATAGACATTTAATAACCTTACCGCTGCCCCAAAATATAATACCGTGGCGGAGATGAGAGTTTAAATAATAAGCAAAAACCGTGTGACTCGGCTAACATTCTAACTAGATTATTCTAGCTTACACATTCTACTAGGTACATTAATCGAGATTTAGACAAAAATTAGTAAATATGTATGTATTTTTAAACAAAAAGCGAATATACGTTATTAATATAATGGTATATAATTAATATATTATTTTTTTATGAAATCAGTAATTTTAATTTTTTTTCCATTAAAAAATTCGCTATCTACAAAGTTCTCCAAATTAGATAATACATCGAAGATTGTCTTTATAACATAGATATTTGCTACACTTTACACATAGATATTTGCTAATTACGCAATTCTTTGTTCGTGGGTAGAATTGGCACTGTTTTGTTGCTAGATAAGACATCTACATTTTCATCTTCATCTTCAAGTTTTGTAATCTTGTTTACCCTCCGTTTGGCACTTAGTCCGCTAACCTTTGGTTTGGTACATGTGGTCTGGCCAGACCCCTGTATATCTCCATACAAACATATGGAAATATAGCATTGTTGGAGGCGTTCATTGCTCCTCCGACACAATTTTTGGTGTAGTGCACTTTGGAAAGTAAAATTACGGCCCTATTTTTTTTTACTCGTTACAGCAAATGGAAACCGTATCATGGAATCCAAAATGAGATGAAAGAACAAGACGTGAAGGACTCTTTTTCATTTCTTCAGGAACACATCTTTTATTGGATCGAATTGTGCCAACAAAAGCAATGTAAATTTTAGCAAGTAGCTTTGCTGCTTCCAATGTGAAAAAATTATCAGCAATAGTTGTACGACCAGGGTTACTATACCGATTTTCTAACTCCAGCAATACATTTTCACCTTGTTTAGTTTGCTCCATCTTCACGGCCTGTGTATAATTTTCCTTGCAACGGATATTTTGTTTTGGAATCGCATGCCCACCAAATTTTGTTGCCATATTTTGATGGAATTTATTGAGCAAATTTTATTCTGCCGCGGTACGGAAATACATAACAACTATGTATTTCCGTACCGCGGCCACCAAAAAACCTCAACCGTAAAGTTTTCATGCGAATCATAGTGTTTCGCAAGATTTTCATAACATATTCTACTAATTAAAATACTTTATTCTTAGGTTTGCTGGTGCCTGTGATACAATGTTTTTCGTTGGTACAGGTACCAACGATACTCTCTTTTTAATTACCACCTGTTACCTAAGTAAAACTATTTTGTATTTGATCCTTAAATCAACTAAAACTAAACATTTACTACATTTTTTACATTTTCTTCTGTTTTTGGGATCTTATTTCATTTTGTAGGTCATGTTCCTTTTTTTCTCGGGTAATATACCGTTCCGTCAGCTACTGATTTTCTTAAACCCCACTCACTCACTGTCTCTATTTTAAAGTTAGCAACCATACGTACAAGCGCCATGCGTTCGTTGAATATTATTTTTAATACTCCTTATTTTTCATTTAATGGAAACTGAAATTTCGGGATTTTTGATTTTTTCCTTCCTTTATGGGCTAAAGGTTAACTAAAATTTTTCAAATTTAGGGTTTTGTAAGATTGCTAGAAGTACCTACGTTAGAATTTTGATGAAATTTTTAAATAATCATTATTTTTTATTTAATGGATAATGAAATTTCGGGATTTTTTATTTTTTCCTTCTGTTATAGACTAAAGACTAACTAAAATTCAAAATTTGGAGTTTGTAAGATTGCTAGAAGTACCTTAGAAGTTTGATCGTAGGTGAGGGTGTCACTTACAATTCGTAAATTATAAGCTATAATTATTAGGTATATTGGCAACATAACCAGTTATAGTATGTCTCTTGATACAGAGAAACTTGTCTAAGACGGAACCCGTAAAAAACGGAAACATACATTAAACGGAACTTCTTTGCTATCCGTTCATTTTTCCATTTAAAACAACCCGTCTAAAACGGAAAATAATTCTTAAGACGGAATCAGATTTTGTCATATTTAGTTGTAGGTAGTGGTTAAATTGGTAGTGGTAGTGGAGATTCTCAATGCTTGAAGATTTGTCTACCAATAAGTAAATAAGGGGTTATGTTATAATATGGGAGTTCTCGTAGTCTTGATACCGTCTTAATACCGACATTATCTGGGAAAACAGATCAGCCATAACCTATTAAACATTCTAAAACATTTTCCCGACAGAATTCCCGAAGAAATGAAATCTCTGAACAATCCAAAAAATATGAAATTACTCAATTATGAGATAAAATTACTGTAAAATCGCTGGAACAATATGTTTGCGGAAATACAAATTTATGACATTTTTAAAGCAACAGAATCTATTCAAAATGCATATTTAACTTATGATCAAGCCCACTTTTTAAGGCGCATACTAAAACTTAGAGGAAAATTTGAAAATTTCAGAATTTAAAGCATACAAACGGTTGGCTTGATAGCAAAAGTATGACATTTGGTACAGTTTGATGTGAAGTTACGTTTGTCTGTCAGCAGACAGTTGAGGATTGGAAAAAAGAATCCTAACATAAATTGAGGGATGTGAGCCTAAGGACATAGCAAACGGCAAAAATGAGAAATGTGTCAGTCGTACGCATTCAAAAGAACGAGTCACTTTATTTCTTTGTGTTTTTGCTGATGGAAAATTCGAGAAACCTTTGGTTATTAGCAAAGCTTTGAAGCATAGGTGCTTTAATCAACTAAATATAAATGATTTACCTCTTGAATGGCATACAAATAAGAAAGCTTGGATGCTCAGAATAATGGAAAGTTGGCTGAAGGATTTCAATCTTAGCATGGTAAAGCAAAAACAAAAAATTATTTAATTCTTAGATAATACAACATGTCATCAACATTTGGAACTTCCAGAACGGAAAATTGTGTTTTTCTCCCTAACTTTTAGCTAGCATTTTACAACCAATGGACCCAGGAACCATAAACTAACATATAGAAAACTCTTGTTAACTAAAGTGGTAGCTACAATTAGTTACTGCAATAACGTCACAGCAATAACAAAAGCTATTTATTTTGGATCAAAAGTACTTTCCAATTTCTAATAGAGGTTGTTTCCCAAGATAATCCTAATTCTAGCGAGCTTTTACATTTGCTTTTAGGGACGAATATAGAAATTATTTCAGCTTCAGATTATTTAAATATAGATAGTAAAGCGACTGAGGATGACGTAGAGTTACATCAAATTTTAAACGGGGAATCACACGACTCTAAACAAGGTGTCAATCTAGAAGATTACTATGAGTTTCAAGATGAGAATGTAACTGAAAAAGAAGCCTTAAAAAGCTTTTTATTAAAAGGGGAGATGAAAGGATGGTTAAAACTACCATAACTACTATACTTTAAGACCATAACTACTAACTACCATAATTCAAAAATGATGAGTAATTGCTAAACCAAAAATATACATACACAATTTACCTATACAACTTCCTAAATGTATTAAAGTATAAATCTTATGTTTTGTTATAGGGCTGTCTTTTTATGCCAATTTTTTTAATTTTATAATTAAAAACTAATTAAATATAATAATTTAATTAGTACTAATTAGTACTAATATTAAAAATTAAGGATAAAAGAAAAATAAATTATGCACGGAAACCTGTTTAAGATGAAAATATTTCCCGGTCCCTTGAGGTTCCGTCTTAGACAAGTTTTACTGTATACTGTATACTTCCTGCTTTATACAGAACGAAGTTACAGGGGGGTCAAAAGTGCCGTTTGTCGCTTCGAGAAAAGATAGTACGGTTGTGCTCGACTTGGCGGGGCACTACCGTGCCCGCAGATTTGTTTGTATTTTATTTTATTCCAAAATATATCGAAAATCATTTTTAATTATCGACGATAATAATAATTAAAATATTCCCAAACATTTGAATATTAGTACAAAAAATGTCCACTAACCTTTACACCGTCGCTAGTGTAACTTTCTCAGCGACTTCTCAACACTTTACGAACATTCCTCAACTACAGCCGATCCGACCGTGAAAACTATCAAAATGCTCGTAGAAAACGCAAAAAATAGGAACACAACGATCTGTTTCAATACTTGTGCAAAAATATCGCGAAATTATCAAAGTTATTTCATACTGACGCGAACTCTGACGCAACGAAAACACAATGAAGTGCGCGCATGCGCACAAATTCACCCCTAAAACATTCTTCAGACAAATAATAGAGATTGCTTATGATTTCACGACTAAAAACATATTTATTAATTCTAAGGAACTTATTTAATTATAGATAATAATTATTTGGTGATACAATTAAGAGTTTGGAAATTTTAATAATGCGAAAGAAATCTCGTCTTGCCGACAAAGCACGAGCAAAACCGTTTGCGCTCTTCCCTCCCATACGCCAAACAGAGATAGAGAGCATCAGCTGTTCAGTTGTCCGGCTCCTATTTTTTTCATTTTTTTATGATATTTTTTTAACGACAAAACGTAGATGAAATCAAATTAATAGCGCAATGTTTTATTTAAAATGGAGATTATTTGTTAGATTTAGCATGATGTCGTGATGTCAAGCTCTCAACTATATTTCAAAATGAAGTGAACTCACTGGCGAAGAAAATTTAAGCAGACAATTATATATTTGTAAGTAATATACTAATTAGAGCATTAATATATTAGTTACAAAAATATAATTAAAAAAGATTTAATAATTATTCAATAAATATTTCTAATTTATTTAAAAGATATTAGCAATTTTCTAGGTGAGAATGAATTTGTGCGCATGCGCAGTTTATGGCCGAGAAATATTCGTTACGAACGTGTCTGCTTCAGGTCGGAATAAAATTGAGAAATTTATGGAAAAATTTGCAAGAACTTTAACGCAAACCGTTACAATTCTATTTTGGGAGTCTTTGGGTGAACTCTTGATAGTTTTCCCGGTCCGATCGGTTACAGTTGAGGAAAGTCTGTAAAGTGCAAGAAAATGTTCCAGTCGTTTAGAATGTCACCTGACTTCAAGGTCAGCATCGGCGACGTCATCATGGTTAGTGCTCATTTTTTATACTAAACTTTGCTTTGAGTATTTCACAGGTTTGCTTTTAGATTTTCACTAAAAACTCTTGTCTTAGACACATAAGAATGAACAGACTAAACTGGACTAGAAGTAGACAAGAATGAAAACACAAAAATAGACAGACAAGATTAAACAGGCAAGACTAGACAGACAGGACTAGACGGACAGGAGTAGACAGACAGAGCTATACAGGCAAGACTGGACAGACAGGACTAGACAAACAGGACTAGACAGATAGGACTAAACAGATAGGACTAGACTGACAGGACTACTCAGACAGGACTAGACACACATGACTAAATAGACCGGACTTGATAAACAGGACTAGCCAGACAAGACTAAATAGACAAGACTAGACGGAAAGGTCTAGGCAGACAGGACTAAACAAATAGGACTAGGCAGGTAGGCCTAGGTAGACAGGACTATTTTTATTTCGACATTTTCGTATGTTTTGACATTTCTGTCATTTTGTATACAAAAGGCGGAAAATGTGCTGTTGAGGTTTTTGTTTTCTTTTCTAAATTTGATTTTTTTTTCTTAAAAAAAAATAATTTTCCCTCAAAAATTAAAAAAAAATCCCAATTTTACTTTTTTTTTTGTTTTACTTAAACAAAGTAACAATTTTGACAGCTCACCTATTTGTCCCCATAAGTCGATGCGTTAAGAATCGCCTGGGAATCCCAAAAAGCCGCACTAACTGACACCTGTCAAACCCAAAATTCAAACAAACGTCAATGACAATTGTCAACTTTTCTCTGTTTATTATAAATAAAGACGAAATCAATGCTAGAGTTATAATTAGGAAATAAAAGTGAATTAAAAATTAAATTAAAACATGAAAATGGGGAAAAAAACATTGAAAAAAGACTAAATAATCTTGTGTACCTATGCTATGTATAAATAAATAATCACTTGTGTAGAGACCACACACCCTATGTATATGTGTAGTTTTGTTTGGTATTTGCCTATAATTACATCTTCTTCTTCATGTGTCATGCCCTCCAAGGGCGTTGACGACCAATTTCATTATTTGAATTTTATCTGCAGCTTTTCGAAATAGGGATCTTGTACTTTGTCCAAACCATTGGCGAAGGTTCTTGAGCCATGATGTTCTGCGGTGGCCTGGACTGCGCGTACCTTGTATTTTACCCTGTATTATTGTCTGCTGTAACCTGTACTTATCATTTCGGATAACATGACCAAGGTATTCCAGTTTTCTTCTCTTTATTGTGTTGAGAGCTTCTGTTTGCTTATTGACTCTTTGCTAGACCTCGACGTTAGTAATTCGATCCACCCAAGAAATTCTCAGCACTCTACGGTAAGTCCACATATCAAAAGCCTCCACCTTCTTACACATAGCCTCCGTAAGTGTCCAAGCCTCGATGCCGTAGTACAGGATACTAAACACATAGCACCTTAACAATCTGATTCTGAGGGGGATTTTCAAGTGCCTGTTGTTCAGCACTTTCTTCATTTTGGTGAAAGCTCCTCTTGCCTGTTCGATGCGGCTTCTAATTTCCGATGCCATGTCCCATTTGTCGTTTACGTTACAGACAAGGTACTTATAGGAGTTGACGCGTTCCACCACCTCATTTCCAACTCTTAGATTCAGCTGGTTATTTACGCTGGTTTTATTTACGACGAGCCATTTTGTCTTATTAACGTTGAGTTTAAGACCCATGGACAAGCTGTGCTCTGCAACGGTTGTCATTAGTTCTTGTAGGTCTTCTATGTTCGTAGCCAATAGAACGGTGTCGTCGGCATACCTCAGGTTATTGATCACTATGCCTCCTACGATTACTCTTATGTTCTTGCCATCAAATGCTTCTCGAAATATTTTTTCTGCATAAAGGTTAAAAAGTAATGGCGAGAGAACACAGCCTTGTCGCACCCCTCTTTGAATCATGACCTCTTCTGACAGTTCTTTGTTCACTAACACCGCTGCTGTTTGGTTCCAATACAGGTTGGCTATAATGCGGATATCTTGCCCGTCTAATCCTAGTTCTTTAAGTATATCTACTACTTTATTATGGTTTACGGTGTCATATGCTTTTTCATAGTCTAAGAAGCAGGCAAAAACATCCACATTAACATCAAGGCATCGTTGTACCAGAACTTGTACACTGAAAAGTGCCTCCCTTGTGCCGAACCCATTCCGAAAGTCAAACTGGGACTCGCTGATCGACTCTTCACATTTGCGGTAAATACGGTTATGGATGATCTTCAGAAATAGTTTCAATACTTCACTCATGAGACTGATGGTCCTATAATCTTTACATTGTTTCGCATTTGATTTCTTTGCTAAGGTGATGAAAGTTGATTTTAACCAATCTCTTGGTATTTCACCTGTTCTATATATATTATTAAATAGGTCTACTATTATTGAGAGAGAACTATCATCTTTAATGATCTTAAAAATTTCTGCGTGTATTTCATCTGGGCCAGGTGCCTTCCCATTCTTTATTCTCGCAATAACATGTTCGACTTCTGATCTTGTTATGTCACTTCCGTCATTTCCGAGTAGTTCGATATTATAGGGTTCATGTCTGTTGTCCTTAAAAAGAGTCTTTATGTATCTATTCCACTCTTTTAGTTTATCCTCTGTTGATGTTAATATAGTGTTTTGCTCATCCATTAGCATTTGGGATCTTATAGGTTTGTGGTTACCAGCGACCTGCTTCACTTTTTTGTGCAAGTTAAAGGAGTCATGCTTTATTTCAAGAGCTTCAATTTCAGCGCATTGCGCAGACAACCACACCTCTTTTGCTGATCTTATTTTCGATCTGATTTCTCGTTGGGTTTCTTTATATCTTAGTGCGCATTTGTTTTTGTATGCTCTTCTGGAAACCATTAGTAATAGTATCTCTTCGGTCATCCATGCTTGTTTTTTCGGCCTTTCGCTTGGTCTTAGATATCTTTCTACTTCCTATTTCTATTACTGTGGTTTTCAGCTGTTTCCACGTGTGTTCTTTGTCTGCATTTTCTGTTGTATTACTCCATGTTGTTAGTTTCTCGTTTATTTCATTCCTAACCTTTGAGCGTATGATCTGATCTTTTAGCCTTTGTGTGTCTATACGGAGTACTTTTTGCATTCTAACACATTTTTTCAGTGTTAGATTTATGGATGCCGTTAGTAGGTTATGATCTGTATGTACATCGGCACCGGGATATGTTTTGGCGTTTTTTATTGCATTTCTGAATCTACTATTAATCATGATAAAATCTATTTGATTTCTTACACATCTGTCTGCATTAGACGTTCACGTATACAGGCGCCTTGGATGATGTTTGAAAAATGTGTTTGCGATGACGTAGTTTTCATCCAAGCAGAATTGAACCAGTCTGTTTCCACGGTTGTTTGGGTTTCCCAGTCCGTAATCGCCTACAATACGTTCTCGTCTTCCCTTTCCCACATTGGCATTAAAATCACCCATAATTATGTTTATTTCAAGCAGTTTAACTGTATCAGTTGCCCTTTTTACATCGTTGTAGAACAACTCTGTAACATCATCTGGTGCATCTCCTGTGGGTGCATATACTTGAATTATATTGCACGCTATTGGTCTTGTTTCTATTTGCACTATAATTACACGATCAGATATGTTTATGACGTTCTTTACCGCCTTATTTAAAGTTTGACTGACGATTATGCCTACTCCATTCCAATGTTTAGAGTCGTCGTTCCCGGAATAGTAGATAGTGTATCCCTCGACTTGACATTCGCCAGACCCTCTCCATCGCATTTCACTTACTCCGAGGATGTCTATTTTTAGTCTGTCTATTTCCCTTAATAGGTTTTGAGTTTTTCCACTTTCGAACAAGCTACGCACATTCCAGGTACCGATACTTTTAATTGTTGACATTTTCCTGGTTTCTGGAGTTTTTTGCTTTGTGTGTATTGCACTTGCCATGTAAGGATTTCGTCGGATGACGACCCGAGAGGCCTTACACTTTTCTTCTTTTGCGATGTTTCCTCTCTTGCCGGATCTTGGACTCCGAGATCCATGATCGGTACGGTTTTCCGTTACTATTGTATTCATGTAATTGGTTCTACTAGGAATATCCCGAAGGATCTTTAATGTGGTGGTTTTCCGTTGCCTACCATATCCTCGTGCCGTTGATCTGTTTAGATTCATCCGCCTTTAGGAATCTTTTCTTGTCTCAAGGATACGGGGGTACCCTTACTCTTGCCAGCTCCTCCACCCGTAGCTGTTGGCTAGCAAGAGATTATCTGCTTATTCCGGAAGAGATTCGGTCGACAGAGCCTCGTTGGTTTTCTAGCAGGGTGCACCGCGAGCAGGTGAGGTTGTCATTTGGGTAGCCTTTTGTCACCACCCCTTGCACCCCAGGCAGACAGGACTAGACAAACGGGATTAGGCAGACAGGACTAGAGAAAGAGAATTAGGCAGATAGGACTAGGTACATGAGAACCCACCCTAGAATCTTGTTTGCACACCCTAGAAAAATCGACAGAATTTAAGAATTACTTACTGTTTAATCGATTTTTATTGAACATTCAATACCAATCCTTGTATAATTAATTTATAAATCCAAAATCTATATTATGAAAATCGGTTCTCGTCTCTGTCACAGCTTGCAAGTAGGTGTATTAGACTTACCACCAGTTTTGGCAACCTAAAAGGTACGCAGATCATACCATGGATCCTACAAACAATCTCTACAAACTGGAGATGTTCATCAACAAGTTTTAAAGCAACAGGATTAAAATGTTATTCAAAATAGACTTAGATACTTATTGAAAGTGATTGATGCAATACAGATCCTTGTGCGTCAAGGTTTACCTTTAAGAGGACACATAATCCAAAAATAGAGGTAATTTTTTGGAAATAGCTCAACTGAACAAAAACAAACTTTGCGATATTTCAATTCTTGTGCAATCTTATGACTGTGCCAGTGTTATGTCAGGGAAAAATAGGGGCCTACAAGCAAATATAAAAGCAATCCACCCCTGCGCTATATATATATATATATATATATATATATATATATTTATATATATATATATATATATATATATATATATATATATATATATATATATATATATATATGTGTGTGTGTGTGTGTGTTGTATTGTTTTCTCGGGGATTCCGCGTTGATGTTGAGGGTTGGTTCTGAAAAGAACCGGATTCTCGACGTTTCGGCGAACTAATAGTTCGCTATTCTCAAGAGATATATGCGTCCTTGCGGGTCAACCGTTAGACGCATACTGTATGCGTCTAACGGTTGACCCGCACGAACCAACCCTCAACATCAACGCGGAATCCCCGAGAAAACAATACTACAAAGGTATCTATCGGCGAAAACCTCAAATACAACTTATATATATATATATATATATATATTTTCAATGTCAATTTTTGTCAATTTTTCGTCTCAGAAATGCCCTCCCTGGTCAGAAAGTTTTCTAATTGATGAAAAAATATGACGGATCGCGTGACCCAATGGTTCCCGTACCAAAAACCCACTTCTAGAGCCCAAAAACCGTTTTTCAGCTTAAAAATGAAGAATCTGTCAAAACTTAATGAGGGACGGTAAAAATCATCAGTTTTACCATCAGGAGCTGATAAATATTTACACTAAATGCTCTTCATTATCAGGTGTACTGAGAAACTAAGCCACATAATCGTGTCAGGCGATTCCAGCCTTCCCTATGCACCTCGAACAAAATTTTGAACATTTCTCTAAAGTTTTCGATATAAGAAATTTTTTACATGAAATTTCTTTACTTAATGATTACAAAAACATGAGTCATGAAGATTTTACTAACCTTGGAGTCAGATAGACATCAAGTATTGACGATCCGTCTAGAATTAATTTATCAAGAATATCATCAATTCATAGAATATTTTATGACAAAGAGTGTAATTTTTATTTAAATAAACAACTATGCAATATTTAGATTCATTAAAATTACACAAAGATGATATTATAATAGGTTTTTCTTATTGAAATTTAACTTGAATAATAATAAATAAATTTTCTTCATAAATTTTTTAAAGATATTCTCGCAATAGCGTTTTTTTATTAGTCTTTATACAATTTATTATATCCTTCTATCACTTGTAATGCGAATTGTCGTTGTTTTGTATCTTTGGTAAAACTATTTTTGTAAGCCTGCACTAACTTTATGCCCCTTTCAGCAGTATCATTAACAACTTTGATATTTTTGACGATATTTCTTGCTTCAATGTAATTTTTATTTCTCGTCCAGTGCTTAGGATTATATTTAAAAAATGTTGTATCAATTGAAAATCTTTCGAATAATTCCTTTGATTTCGAATTTATAAAGTGATCTATTTCAATGTCTTTATAATTGACGATATCTCTAGTTTGGATAACGATTCTCTTATCATATACAAAACTATCAACCACCTCCAATTCCACATTTAGTAATAATTGAGCCGCTCCATTAATTAATATGCCTCAAATTTGATGGCGTAGTATCACAACAAAAAGCTCTTATTGTGTCACTCAATTCCCAATCTATTAAAACATCAAAAATTGCTTCTGCTTGTTCTTCGCCAGTAGAACTTTCCAATTCAGGTACTCCTAAAAGTTTTTCAAAACCGTCATTAGTAATAATAACTGCAAGTATGTCAGTTTTTTATTTATCAAATCAGTCAGCCTCTTCCTGTCCCAGTGTAAAACAAATGATTTCAGTGATGTATGGTTAAAAGCGTCTTTAATGTACTCTGATTTCTCTTGGCGTAACTGTTCTCAGATGCGTTTGATGGATGATCTATTGAGAACAAGGTCTTCTATATTATGGCCAAGAGCCTCGGCCACCGCAGCTACTAAATGAACGGCTTTGCGATCACTGACATTACATTTATCCAAAGCTGCAAACAACTCTTGCATTTGTAAGTCAGATTTTAGCACGCTGTTCTACTTCAGGTGTAGGTTTCAAAGATTCTGCTGTTGATAAAGTTGTTGATAATTCATCTACCGAGATACCCGAAGTAACAATAAATTGTTGGCTTGGGTTGAAAAGTGAATCACAATCAATATTTCATATGACTCGTAATGATGTTTTCGTAATCATTAAGTGATGAAATTTCATGTGAAAAAATTCTTATTTCGAATACTTTAGAGAAATGTTCAAAATTTTGTTCGAGGTGCATAGGGAAGGCTGGAATCGCCTGACACGATTATGTGGCTTAGTTTCTCAGTACACCTGATAATGAAGAACATTTACTGTCAATATTTATGTGCTCCTGATGGTAAAACTGTTGATTTTTTCCGTCCCTCATTAAGTTTTGACAGATTCTTCATTTTTAAGCTGAAAAACTATTTTTGGGCTTTAGAAGTGGGTTTTTGATAAGGGAACCATCGGGCCACGTGATCCGTCATATTTTTTCATCAATTAGAACACTTTCTGACCATGCGAGGGCATTTCTGAGACGAAAAAAATGTTAAGAACCACCCTAATATATGTACACCATCATACCATCATCTTGTATATCATGTATACCATGATATATATTTATATATATATATATATATATATATATATATATATATATATATATATATATATATGTACATATATATATGTACATATATATATATATATGTATATATATATATATATATATATATATATATATATATATATATGTATATCCTTTGTTTAGCGCACGAAGTGAATATGGTGGTTGTTTTTTTCAATGGAATTGAATCCTTATATATTCATTTTTCATAACCCAGTCATCATGCTTGTGTTGAAGAGATACAAGAGCCTCTTGAAATACAGACCAGTCGCGAAATGAGAAGTCGAAGTACTACTAGATGGAGTTTATTTTATGAAGCTATTAAATCAGTTTTGAGAGAATCAGAGATCGTGGAAAATTGCTCTAGAAGCAGATATTTTGAAAATTGATTCTGCAGCATTGAATCCGGAAGCTGTAGTAATGGAAAACATCCAACAACTTCCAACTAAAAAATTGTCAAATAAATGTGGATAATTTAAGCACTCATATCAAAAAAGAGTTCTGTCCAAACGTATATAAACAGCTTCAGGCAGCCATAGCACTCCCGGTGAGTTCCGTCGGTTGCGAAAGGAGTTTCTCTGCGATGCGCTGGATTAAAACCTGGCGGAGGAAAACTATGCTTCAAAATCGTTTTTCGAATATATTTCTGCTATATATAGCAAATGAAATAGTGAAGTATACGGTAACCCCTGACACAGTGCCTTCCTGGTGAAACCCTAATTTAACTAATTATTATCATTATTACTATCATTAATTAGCTACGCCCATGACTAGGTAGATAGGACTAGGCAGACAGGACTAGACAGACAGTTCTAAAGAGACATGGCTATGCAGAGAGGACTAAACAGACAGGACTAGACTGACAATACTAGACCGACAGGACTAGCCAGACAGGAGTAGATAAACAGGACTAGACAGAAAGGACTTTTTTTGTTTGTTTGTTTTGGGGAAGCTCTCACTAAACCCCCTATTCCACTTAGGCTTTTGGTATGCGTCAACCCGGTATCGCATATTTTGCATTCATTCAGGGTGGGCAGCCTGGACGGTTTAGTGAGAACCGCCCTAGTTGTCGCCTCCCCGACCAGCATTCGAACCCGGGTCTCCCGCATTAAAAGGCGGGTATGTTGTCAACTACACTACCGAGGAGGACGGACAGAACGGACTAGACAGGTAGGACTACATAGACTATCTAGATAGATTCAAAAATTTCAATAATTAATTTGGGTACTTACGTAGTAACGCCACCGCTATATATTGGACCGACAGTTCGCGCTGTCGCTCGTATGTTGTTTTGATTTATCTGTCCGCTTCGCGGCGGGCAACCTAATCTAACTGGGGTTAAAAAATATTTTGAGTTTTAAAAATGTTTTAATTTTGAATAAAATGTTTTTTTTTATGATCTAAAAATTGATTTTATGATCATAAAAATTATAGATGTAGATTGCCGGCATTTAAAAATGTAGCGGTGGTGGCGTTAATACGTAAGTATCCAAATTTGATTTTCAAAGTGGAATTTACAAAATAACTGCAATAATTGCCGAAAGAAATATTAAAATATTGGAAAAATTTGGTAAATATTCCGAAACAGTTCTACCAACATCTTTACAAAATTTAATACAAATCCCCAAATTACTTTTTGAAAAAATTATGTTGGAAAATATCATGTTTTTTAAATATCTGTATATTAATACTTGAACACGAAATGCTTTAGTCTTCAGCAATCACTTTTTTCTTTTCAATACCCTTGTCAACTTCACTTATCAAACTCACTTTATCAGATCAGAACGACTTCATATTAAGTTTTCTTCTCCACTCATATTTGCAATTGTAACGGCAGAGGTAAGAAGAAAGAATGAGCTTAAACACTAAAACTTCATTAATATATAGAACCAATACTATAACAAACAGGATACGGTTTATGATAGGCAATATCCGGATTATAAATTTTGGAAAGTACGCAGCAAAATTGAAATGATAGAGATTATTTTGTATATAAAATTTTACCATTGTACAATTTTTTACTACGAGTTATGGATAAAATCCAGTTAAGGAATATTCAAGTTATGGAAGTTAATTTATATGTAAAATGCTAGCTAAAAGTAATTATTTCTAAAAAAAATTGGTTTATAGAAAAATTGTTCAAGTTTTGGAAGTTTGACTGTATTTTTATTGTATACTAGACGATTTATTTGTTTAACCCTTTCGTCTCTGAAAGTAAATAATTTTGCAGAAATAGAATCAATCTTATGGGTTTGTTAATTTGTTAATAAATATACACTTTATAGCCAAAATAAAACGACCATGGGTCGATTTGCTCCAAGATATTAGGGGTACTATATCTAATCTTATCCCATATATTCTTCTCCAGTTTTGCTCATTATTCATTCTTATCAAGTTTTGTTCCATGTAGTCATATCCAGTCATATCCCATATTGTTCGCTCTTGTCCAATTTTTGTTGCAACGTTTTGTCCATTTTTGTCTTGTCCACTCTTGTTGAACCGGGAACATTCTTAACAAGATTTGTCCAGTCCTGTCTTGCCTAACTTCGTAAATAATATATTATCGGTCTTGTCTGGTTTTGCCTGGTTTTGTCTTTTCAATTTTTATCTGGTCTAATCTTCTGGTTCAGTCTTGTCATGTTGTGTCTTGTCTGATATTTTCTGATATTATTTACAACAATATGTCTCCTGGTATCTATTACATACGCATAACTAACACCTGTTACATTTTCCATAGGTGTACAATTTTAATTAATGTCAAGCTTTGGATGTTTTGGTGGGACGTATGTGTACCATTCGGGGCGAAAGGGATAATATCGTGCCAAATTCAGAGTAACTAGTAAAAGAGTAACTAGAAAATTACTAGGGTGGTAGACCGTTATAACGTTTTAATCCATACATAGACTCAATTGAAAATTGCACTATGTTTTAAGCACTCTTAATAGACCTTTTTTACGGTTAGTGAAGCGATTGCGCGTCCGCCTTGTTTAAAAGGCGTGAAAGGTGGGTTTATTTGTCTAAAACTTGTGTATAGCGAAAAGAACTGTGATTTAGCTGTCTTAAACTGTGCGAAATTTGACTAGTCTAACTAGTTAATTAGTCTAGATTTGGACAATTTAGACAAAAATTAGGACCGCGGCAAGAACAATTCGTTTTCAACAATCTAGAAATTATTTCTAATATCACAGCTTTATCTCGAATTCTAATTTAGATAATATATTCTAGTTTTCACTGTTATTAATGTTAATAAAGTTACTACTACCACACCAAGTTTCGCTACTCAACAGTCCCGCAAAAACTAAACAGTCCCGAATATCAAAATCTTAATCATCTAGATGAGAAGTTCTAATTTAAGTGGTTTACTAGGCGATTTAGTTGTTTAAAACTGTGCCAGTTTTGTATAGTTTATTTGGTAAATTAGACGAGATTTAGACAATAAATAGGACCACAATAATAAGGAGCTATTTTCAACAATCTTGAAACTAAGTTTGAGATTCTCAGTTTCATATATCGACTACTAATTTAAATAGGATATTCTAGTTTTCACTATTATTAATCTAGATTGTTGACTAATACTGCATAAAAATTTGATAGTCTCTGCTACTAGTCGGACTAGATATTAAACAAAAACTAAGACTCTCGCGAGTACCATAATCTTAGTTTCAAAGTCTTTAAACTTGTTTCATGTTTTAGATAAACAGTTCTAATTTTCCAAATTTCTTAGAAAATTTGGCTGTTTAAAACTGTGCTAAATTTAGGTAGTCTAGCTATTATATTAGTCCAAATTTCGACAAGAATTTAGACCGCGACAAGAATTTGTTTTTAATAATTTCAAAACTAAATTCTATATTCAAAGCTTGATATGTCGACTATTATTCTAGATAGAACATTCTAGTTTCTACGTTTATTAAGGATAATTAATTGACTAATACCATATTATTAGTCAAGTAATATAATATATAATACCGTAATATTAGTTTTTATCTAGTTCGACTACATAATAAGCATGAAATAAAATACTCGAGAATATATTTTTAAAGGGGCTTGTAGGGGCTCGAGCTATATTTTAGCGGCAATGTGTGGAAGGTAATAATGGCTGGGCAACATTGGTCAATATTTAGCAACATTTCCGGCAATACTTGCGTATGGATTGGACCCGTATTGCAACTACTGGCCGGCATGTTGCTTTTGATATCGCTTTAACGGAGCGACCACTTTTGTCAACATTGCCGTTAATTTTTTAATGTCAGTGTCAGGAAAATGCGAACTAACAGTGAGTTTTCCTGCTTTTGAAAATATAAACTACAAACAGTTTCTCAGTACGAAAATACTAGAAAGATTTCAACTCCTACTTTTCATTATGAATAATTGGAGAAATGTAAAAACATTCAAGACTTCATAAATGAAGTACATTTAAAACCAGTGTTATGGGAAGTCACCGGAATATAAAGATAGAAATCTTAAAAAGGATACTAAAACCTCAGTGGCTAATAAATTTGATATAACCAATGATCATGCTTATAAAAAGTTAAAAAGCTTGCGAGTACTATGTATGGTCACTTACAAGTACTTCACGGTAGACCATAATTGCTGAACGTGTACGCGCGAAGTCTCGGGCAATACTGTTGTCACAATATTGCTGAGACATACTGGGCTACACATTGCCTAGCAATATGTCGGCAACACATTGTCCAGCAACATTGCCGGGCCATCATTTCATAATCATTGCAATGTGCATTTTTTGTTGCTAGTGTATAAGTCTGGTAGCTCTAGATAACTCTAGGTAGAATGTTCTAGTTCACACTCTTTACTAGATGATTTAGTGGGCTAAAACTGTGTCACATTTTGCTCGTCTAACTTGTAAATTAGTCGAGATTAAACAGCTCCTTGCTACAATTCAGAAATCAAATTTTATATTCACAGCTTCATATCCCCACAACTAATCTAGATAGAACATTTTAATTTTCACTGTTATAAGGTTGACTAATACCATACCGCAAATATTACTAGTCTATCTAGTTAGTTCGCCTAGCTCAGGAGTCCCCAAACTTTTTATCCCGTCGCCCCTTCCATAGAATATTTTCCTTCATCGACCCCCAGAATAAGTATTTTAGAAAAACGTGAACTCATTTTTTGCCTTACTGTCATTTTGCCACTACTACCGAACATCGTAAAAATATGTTGACATACCTTTTTATTAAAATAGTTGTTATTAGTGGGATGGGTGTGTCTGAAGAGAAGCAGCATTGATATTTGGTTGAAAATTGGTAAGTTTTAGTGTCAAGTCAGTAGTGTAAAAATTGCTTTCGCGTGACTAAAACACGCTTCAACCATATATGAAGTTGGGAGTACAAGTAAGAAAGGTTCGGCTTTACTATGAGTTTCGGATATTCAGTGGCAAAATTTTTATTGCTCAAATATTCACTGAGGTTTATATCTTTAAACAACGATTTAGTTTCGAGATGTACACATAGTTTAATTAGTCCCTCTTCTAAGCCAGGTTCACTAGCTTCATTATCATTTTTTGCATCAAATGGAGTAGCAAATCGTTTGAGAACATATTCTCTAAGTCTTCGACACGTGTTAAAGTCTTCTCCTATTAATCGACCTTAATCGTATTAATCGATCCCCGTTCGACCAGCATGTATTATAATCCCCTTATCGACCCCATGACGTCGGTATCGACCACTCTGGCGACTGCTGGTCCAGATTAAGCTTTATTAGTTGACTAATACTTAACCAAATATCATTAATCTATCTAGATAGTTCGACTAGATATTAGTTATTAAGTCTGGTAACTCTAGCGGATCTACTCTAGCTAGAATATTCTACTTAAACATGTTTATTTGTCTAAAACTGTGCTTAGCTTAGAGAACTGTGATTTAGGTGTCTTAAACTGTGCGAGTGTCTTAAACTGTGCGAGTCTAACCAGTTAATTAGTCAAGATTTGGACAATAAATTAAGACAACAGCAAGCAGCTGGTGGTAAAATATCCTCTCCAGGCAAGTGGCCTCCTGGAATGCATCCGTGCACTCTGGAACCGCTTGTCGCATAAACTCGGAGTGACGAATGACTTAATTAAGACTTATTGACTTAATTTTTGTTTGTGTTGTGGATTGTATGTCGATTTTTTTTTTCGCGGCATCTTGCAGTATTTATCTCTAGCATTTGAATAATTTTTGTGATCTCTAGCTCTCTTGAATACAGAACATGATGCTGTGTCAACTCGATGACCGTTCATATCGCAGATGGGTTAATATTGTTCCTCAAAATTTTTTACCTTGTGCACTTCCTTGTCACATTTTAGACACAGTCTCTGACGATCTGCATCAGTGCATTATATCAGTGTGCATAGCTTTTAACATCTTTAGCATTTCTCTTCTACTATTCCTTCTATGATTCTGCAATAATCTCGATTTCCAAGCCCTCAAAACTCGCCTTAGTGATTAAAGGTTTAAACATTGAAGTTGCGATCCATGAAGCGGATTCGCCGTAACTTTTCTTTGTATAAATTACACTAAAGTTTTCAGATGTTACTCGAATCATAGTATCCGAAGATATCTGCTGCTTTTAATGTTAATCATCGTTCACACATCCTATTTTAATATTTCCTTCTTTTATTATGAAGCTTGCGAGGTGTTTTGGAACCTGTCTTGTTTTTACCCGTATGCAGGTCTGAGGTTTTTTACTTTTGCTTTATAGTCTTGTAGGCCTAGCAGATTATTTATAAATTTCTCCATTTCTTCCGGGGTCGTAATACCTTTGATGTTTAATAATACTGTGTCTTTATTTTTCGCACGAAAATTTACATCACGCAGATTTACATTTTTGGGCTATTCGTTTTTTCAGCTTGGATGCTTTCCCTCTTTAATCTTAAGTAATTGCTCCGGCTTTTGTTTTCCTCATTCCCACTATTTGTGAGTCTCAGCATTCGAGGATTACTTCTTGCCTTACGGCTTTAAGTAGGTCGGCATATGTTTTAACTTTTGCCTTTATAAATACTGCTGCATTTCTTGTTTCTCTCCTCTTTCCTTTGGGGACTTTGGTGAACGTCCCTACCGTCCTCTCTTTCACGCTTTGTCCCTTCGGCGAGTACACCCTAATCTCAATTTATGTGTCGGAAAAGATATATTGTATTTGCTTTTTAGCATGGGTCATTCGTCTACAAGTGGCTGGACAACAGCTAGTGTATTTCGACCGTTTTGTTTCTTGAGTTGTTTCAGCTCTTCGAGAACGTTGAAGTTTTTTTCAAGGTTGAGGGTTTCGTCCTGTTTTTTACGCGCGACTACATGGTAAATGAACCGATCAGTGTTTTTTATATCTCCTACGTTTGTTGGAACTCCAATGGAGTGAATTAGATAGACGAGTTTCCCGACTTCTTTTTCTTGAACTCCAAGTTCTTGTGGGCTAGTATATACCTGGCTGAGAGACCAGGGCATTCCTTTCTATGGACTGAACTATTATTAAGTCTTATTAGTTGACTAATACCATATCAAGTCTCACGAGTGTTTCTAGCTAGTTCAATTAGATATTAATTAAAAAACTAAAATAATCGCTAATATCTAGCCATAACTAGTATATTCAAAGTCTGATACCTAGGTTATACTTCTAGCTAAAATGTGCTAGAATGTTTATAAATATAGTTTACTAGATGATTTAGTTTAGGTTAAAAAAGATATTAATCCTAATTAGTTCGATTAGATATTAAGCAAAACTAATATAAAGATAAAAAGCAAGAATATCTAACGATAAGTTACACGATGATTAACGATGAGTTACATTTACTTTTCACGTCCAGTAACTGAGTTAATCTTCTAGCTGGAATGTTCTAGTCTACATAGTTTACTAAGTAATTTAGTTTACTACAACTGTAAAATTTTTGACTAGTCTAACTAGTAAATTAGGCGAGATTTAGGATTTAATAAATTAAGACGACAACAAGTACATGCTCTTTTCGACAATCTAGGAACCAAATTTTATATTAATAGCTTCGCATCTCGACTACTAATCTAGATACTACTAATCTACTAATCCAGATATATACTAGATACTCTCTTTCTTTCTAGCTAGTTCGATTAGATATTAAGCAAAAATTAAAATAATCGCAGATATTTAACGATAAGCAACATTTTTAACCTTCCGCCACTGGCGCCGGACTTCCAGTTCGCACATTCTTTTCCATTTGAATAAATACGAAGTCCCCCATTCCACGAAACGGCGCGTCTCGGTATTCTTCAATATAATCAAGCATTTCTACTTGAAAGTTACAAGTGCATAGGTATAGCAGTGGGCATTCTACAGAGAATTACGGAATTCTAGAGAGTCCGGGTAGGTCAGAAATTTGTACACTTTTTGAAATTTAATACTGACGTGGCAATTATTCAAACTTGCGCAAGTTAAAACACGTTTCTTCAAATTTCGAACTAGAATATACATATAAACATATTGTAGATGTATCATTCCCCATTGTCCTACGAAAATAGCAGTAAAAACTACATAAACTAATGTTAGAAGCGTTGAATTAGGATGATGAAGTTGAAGTTATGAAGGATTATCGTGAAGATGACGATTACGTAGAAACCCAAGAGTTGAATTCATGCACGGAACAGGAAATGTCTGATAATGAAGAAGAGGAACTGATTCCACAGGGACCATTTTTGTTGGAAATGATGGATGCAAGTGTTCAAAACATGATCCTCCTTAAAGAAGCCGTTCAGAAAACATGATTACACGTTTGCTGTGTCCTAAAGCAACTAAAAAAGTCCTGTGAAGTTAGCAACCGAATTTGCAAAAATATAATATTACATCGGAGTTCCCGGTAGATATGAAATAGTTCTAGAGTACTTTGTGCAAAATTTCAATAGTTCTGCAGAATTTCGCGAAAAAAATGGAAAATACCAAAATTGAGCTAGCAACCACTTTTGAGATAGACTGTGCGTTTTTTACATATTCCTGTACCTCGACCATAGTTCTGGAGTACTTGATCAATTTTGCAAAAAGTTCTGCAAAAATTGACATTTTGCAAAAAAAAATTAATTTTGAAACTTGCAAAAACAGTTCTATTCGCGGATCTGAATAGCACCCTAAGAGTTCTATCAAAGATCCCTTTGTCATTTTTTGATAAAAACCTTAGTTCAAAAGATATTTGCAATAATAAGGGACCCGTTATTTTGAATGAAAATTTAAAAAAATCGCGGAACAGTTATGTTTGCAGTTCCCGATAGAACTCTTAGAGTTCTATCGAAAATCCTTATAATTTTTTTCTGTAAAATTAAAAATTAGGAAGATTTTCTAAAAATTAGACTTCACCAATGCGACGAAATGAAGAGAAAAAAATCGCGCGACAGTTCTGTTTGTGGTTCCCGGTAGAACTATTAGAGTTCTATCGAAAATCCTTAAAACATTTTTCTGTAAAATAAAAAATTGAAAATTTTGCGAAAAATTGGACTTTGCCGACGTGACGAAGTGAAGAGAAAAACATCGCGCAACAATTCTGTTTGCAGATCCCGGTAGAACTCTTAGAGTTCTATGTAAAGTCCTTACAAGATATTTCTGTAAAATTAAAAATTAGAAAGAAATGCGAGAATTTCGACTTCCCCGATGTAACGAAATGAAGAGAAAAAAATCGCACAACTGTTCTGTTTGCAGTTCCTGGTAGAACTATTAGAGTTCTATCGAAAAACCTTATAACATTTTTCTGTAAAATTAAAAATAGAAAATATTGCGAAAAATTGGACTTTACCGACTCGACGAAGTGAAGAGAAAAAAATCGCGCAATAGTTCTATTTGCAGTTCCTGGTACAACTCTTAGAGTTCTATAGAAAATCCTTATACCATTTTTCTTCAAAGTTAAAAATTCGAAAGATATGCGACAAATTAGACTTCACCGATGCGACGAAGCAAAGAGAAAATAATCGCGCAATAGTTCTGTTTGCAGTTCCTAGTAGAACTCTTAGAGTTCGATCGAAAATTCTTATAACATTTTTCTTCAAAGTTAAAATTTCGAAAGATGCGAAAAATTAGACTTCACCGATGCGAGAGATATGGGAAAATTTTTCACTTCAATGATGAATTCGAAATTCAATCGTGAACTTGTATTTTTCGTATATCTTTCCCATTTTTAGCTTTACAGAAAAATGTTATAAGGATTTTCGATAGAACTCTAAGGCAGTGCTTTCCAAACTGTGTGTCGCGACACTTTAGTGTGTCGCCTGCAGTATGATGGTGTGTCGCGGGAATAATCGCGACTATAACATTAAATTAAAAAAAGCTTATTTGTTAGATGGGAATACCTATGAGATTAGGAATAATGAAAGATTCGAATTTTTGGACTTTATTATCTTTGACACGTTCAATGCTAACAATTTGCGTAAATGTTTGCAACCGTTGAAGTTCTGCATTAATACGTAAAATTTGTAAAGGAAAAAATTCTACGTCTCGTTTATACAATAATGATTATATGAAACTAGGATTCACATTTTCTGGTAATGAAAAAAATCCTTGCCCCCAGTGTTTAATTTGTGGGGTGATACTTGCAAATGAAAGTATGGTACCAAACAAATTAAAGCGCCAATTTACCTCAAAACACAGTGATTTATCACAAAAGCCAGTAGAATACTTTATTTAACTTTCAAAATCTATAAAGAAGCAGTCTGTATCATTCACCTCAAATCAGCTCAAGAGGCAAGTTACTTGATTGTTCAAATAATTGCCAAAAAATAAGGAGTCACACACTATAGCTGAAACTACTATAAAGGAATCTTGCTGTGCTATTGTTCGAACAATGTTTGGACCAGAATTTGAGATAGAAGTCAATAAAATCCCTTTGGCAGATAACACGATTGGAAGACGTATTTATGTATTTCACGTATTCATGTCAAGACATGTTTCAAGATAGTAATATGGTCTTTGCATTACAGTTAGATGAATCTACAGATGTCAGCGGGTTGGCACAATTACTAGTTTTTATACGTTTCATTCATACTGACAGAATTATTGAACAATTCTTGTGTTGCTTAGAACTTCCATTGAGAACTAGGGGCAAAGATATAATTAAAACATTAGATTACTTCATGAACGAAAATAATTTAAATTAGTTAAATTGTGTAGGAATATGTACAGATTTGTTGTTTTAGTTGTTTTAGTTCTGAAATACCCTTTAGTAGTTCTTCAGTTGTTGGTGGTAAGAATCCGGTTTTTCAAAGTTATTTCGGATGGATTTAAATTTTTCAAGGATGGATTCACAGTTCAAGAGCTTCTCTAAGTAGCCTGCTAGTATCTTGCAATTTTCCCTGTTATTGTGGCCGATGGTCCCATTTACATCTCCAAATTGGAGGCTTGGTGCTCTGTGTTTCGATAACCATTGTTTGAAAGTTCTGTAAAAGCTTCTTGTGTTATTCTTAACAAATTCTTCATCAATTTGGACGAGAGTTTTGTTTTCATGTGCCATTTTTCAGTTTTACAACTCTAATGAAATTTAATCTGTTTTCTTCTGTTTTAGCCAATTTTGCAATGCCTGCTATCTTGTTGCAATGAGGCGTCACATTCTAGCGACCACCAGGCATGTTTTTTACTTTTTATGTTAGGTGCTACAGTAATGACGTTTTTCTTGATGTCCTCCCAACTTTGAGTCTGAATCGTTTCCGTTGATTTTGTGAATTAATCTGTTTTAATATTTTTTTACATGCTGTACTTGCGACCCTCAATTTGTTTCATGTTGCGTTTCCTGTTTGGAAATGACTTTGAACTTATTTTTAGAAAGGTAGTCCGAATCCAAATTTGCTGCCCTGAGTACGCTACCATACATGATTTCGTTGTGAGAAATTTTCTTGATTGCCACATGATCAAGTTGAAATTCCTCTAGGCTGGGATTTGGGGATATCCATGTCGTTTGTTTTCGTGGTAGTTTTTTTAAAGCGCGAGTGCTTGGCAAAATTCTATTAATTTCCAACAATTTTTTTTTTACCAATCTGTTCATAAAGTCTCCAAGAATAATGATAATGATTTTATCCCGAATTTTCTGGATAATATCATCTAGTTGATTCCAAAAGGCCTCCACTTTTTCTTTGTTTTTCCTAAATTTATTACAATTTGCAATATATTATGTTATTATAAGTATGTTATTTTATGTTCTAATAATTATGTTATATTATGTATATGGATTGTTGGACGGCATATGGCTACCTGGAAGATTAGGGCTTCCGACACATCACTGTCAATTGAGTATAAGAAACCAACAACTGGTGCTCACAATAATTTCATAGAGCCGGTAGAGTGCAGTAAAGAGGAATCTGCAATTTTCTTCGTTCATCGTTCTAATGTGTAAAAAAATTGTCAAAACAAATGTTAAAATGCATTAAACATTAATACCACATTCTAGCGCGGGGGCCACGTTAATCTTCCGTGTATCATTCAAATTTTAGTATATTCTTCTTCTTGTTTTGAACGGGCCTACTTTACACCACGCTTGTTCAACATATTTGTTGGGCTTTGATCTTTGCCCAGTATTGTCGCATCTTCTGCCGGTGTAACTCCTTTCTCTCTTCTGTCCAGGGGGTACCTTTCCTTCGGGGTTTTTCCTGAAATCCACGGACTTCCTTCAGGGTGCATTCACATACTGTCTGCTTTGGAGATCTGTTATACCCAGTTTTTTTTAATATCCTTCCCGGTTTCTGTCAAACAAGGGGTACCAAGTGGTAAAAAAACCTTCTTGTTTTGCGAGAAGTTGAACAGACGGTTGGTTAGTCGGTTTGGAGGCAGTTTTGCAAGGTGGCCATAGAAAGCTACCATTCTTTTCCTTGCAAAGTCAGAGAGCATCTCAATATGTTCGTAGAGCTCAGAGTTATGCCGCCTTCGGAATTGCCCATCTTCCTTTACCGGGCCTAGGGTCTTCCTGAGGATTATCCTCTCTCTCTGATTTCCAATTTCTCTACCAGACCTCTTCGGTTCAAGGAAAGACACTCCATGGCATATAGGGCTTCTGGTCGCAAGACTGATATGTAGTGCTTAAGTTTCAGGTTGCGTGACAGGCATTTCTTGTTATAAGTGTTCTTAATCAGTCGATAGGCTTATTCTAACGTGTTGACTCTCTTGGATAATGATGTTCTTTCTGATAAGTTGGGTTCAATCCACTCGCCGAGATACTTAAATTTCTGTCTCAACATAAGTGAGTAACATCTCTCTGTTTGTTTCTCTGATGTTGGTGAATAATTCTGTTTTCTCCAGCGACACTTGAAGGCCCACTATGGCAGCCTGTTTTCTGAGGCAATTTACCTGCATTGTTGCCATCTCAAGAGAATCAGCAAACAGTGCCATGTCATCTGCAAAGACCAGGCAATCTACAACCAGTCCATCGTTCTTATGTCCCAGGTAGATACTACTCTGAGCACCCAAATTGATCAGTTCCTTGCGCCATTCTTTCATAACCTTTTCAAGGACACAGTTGAAGAGAAGTGGGGAAAGTCCATCTCCTTGTCTGATTCCAGTTTTTATTTCGCAGCTTTCTGAAATCTCGCCTCTAAATTTCAAGGAGGTCAAAGTTTCAAGGATAAGTCTGCTGGTTTTGTTGTCTAGCCCTAGTTCCTGGAGTACTTTGTTAAGCTTTTCTCTATCAATGGAATCGTAGGCCTTCCTAAAATCAACAAAGATGACGACCACCTTGCGGTTTCTCGTCTTGGAATATGCAAGTACTGTTTTAAGATTGAAAATCTGTTCAACACAGGATCGGGTCTTCCTGAAGCTCCCCTGGTATTCTCCCAGTTGCCTATCCAGCTGATTTTCTGCCCGTGTTTTTAGCGCCTTCGAGAGAATCTTGTATGTTACCGGGACGAGAGAAATTCCACGGTAGTTGTTTAGATCAGTAAAATCACCCTATTTGTAAAGCGGATGGATCAGAGCAGATTTCCAATCGGGTGGTAATTTCTCTGTTTCCCAGATGTCTTGGATGATCTCGGTTAGCTTGCGCATGGCATTGTTTCCAGCACCTTTCCACAGTTCAGCAACGATAGAGTCTTCGCCAGCTGCCTTGTTGTTCTAAAGAAGTTGAATGATCTGGCCAACTTCTTCCAATGAAGGGGGCAGCGAGTCCGGGTTTGGTGTGGTTTGTTTATAGTCGAAGTCATCGCTGGGTGGGTCACAGTTGAGTAGATTTTTAAAGTACTGAGCCAAAAGGTGACAGTTGTCCTTGTCGTTGTAAACCAGTTTGCCTTGCAAGTCTCTGAAGTGGAGGCTTGGCGGAGCGTATTTTGGCGGAGTGTCTGTTTGAAGGTTCCAAGGAAATCTCTGGAGTTATTCTTATTGTTAGCAAAGCTCTCTTCGATTTGTGTTAGTTGGTTTTGTGTGAAGGTTCGTTTGGTTTCTCGAATTATCTTGGCTGTAATTTTCTTTGTTCCAAAAATTCATGCCAATTTTCCTTGGACTTTTAGAATTCATTTTAATATATAATGATATATTGTCATATAAAGTGTTCATAACATGTTATAATTATAGGTGTTTCTTGGAAAAAAAGGTGTTATGAAAACAATGTAACATGCCAACTTTTTAAAGCGGAATATAGCTTGAATACATAAGCGCTCCTTCAATGATTGGTTCAACAAAAGGTTTTATAGCTTTGGCAAAGAAAGACAATGAAAATATTATATTACCTCATTGCTTTTTACATCGCGAAGCACTAGTGGCGCAAACCATTGAATGCGAATTGAAAAATATTATGGACAAAGTGGTTCAAATGGTGAATTACATAAAAAGTAGACCTGTTAAATCAAGATTATTTGCTCACATTTGTGAACAAATGGGGGCAAAGTTTAAAAAGCTTTTACTACACACAGAAGTGCGTTGGCTTTCAAGAGATCGAGTGCTTTGTCGTGTATACGAATTGAGAGAAATGATGCTTAGACTCTGAAGAAAATCAGCAAAATGAATTGTGCGATCTAATTCAAAACAAACTGTGGTGCACAAAATTAGCATATCTTGCTGACATATTTGAACATTTGAATAAACTAAACATCAGTATACAAGGAAAAGGAGAAAATCTCTTAACAGCGGTAGATAAAATTTGTGCTATGAGAGACAAGATAGCAATTTAGAAAAGGAATGTGAAAGAAGGAAATTTTGAAATGTTTTCCAAAACTGATCACTGAAAGAAACTGAAAACTGAACTGAAAATATGATATTAGTGCGTTAATTTTTGAGCATTTAACATTACTCTTTGAGAAATTTCAACATTACTTCCCAAATATTGAAATCCAAGACTATGATTGGATCAGAAATCCATTTATTTCAACTGCAACGATTAACTTCTCGCTTATTGAAGAAGATGAATCAGCTGAAATAAAAAATGATCGAAATATGTTAATGACGTATAAAGAGGGTAACTTAGATAACTTTTGGATTTACGTTTCTAAAATGCATCCGAACATAGGTAAAAAAGCGTTAAAAATTCTTCTACAGTTTTCCACTACATACATTTGTGAAGTATCCTTTTCAACAATGACAAACATAAAGACATTGAAACGTGGAAGCTTAAAAATGCTTGATGACGAAATGCGAGTGTCTTTGTCTAATATTCCACCGAATATTAAAAAGCTGTGTTCATCCAATCAAGCTCATGTATTTCATTAAAATGATAAGGAGTTTACTATTTTCTTAATATTGTATGTTTTTTTTTACTATTGTATCCTTTATAAGGGGGTTAGTTTCGCCTTTAAACTCTGGTTTGCTACTGTACTGTATTAATGTGTCGCGAAATTTTGTTTGTCTAAAAAGTGTGTCACCAACATGAAAAGTTTGGAAAGCTCTGCTCTAAGGGTTCTACCAGGAACTGTAAACAGAACTATTGCGCGATTATTTTCTCTTTGCTTCGTCGCATCGGTGAAGTCTAATTTTTCGCATATCCTTCGAATTTTTAACTTTGAAGAAAAATGTTATCAGGATTTTCGATAGAACTTTAAGAGTTCTACCAAGATCAGCAAACAGAACTATTGCGCGATTATTTTCTCTTTGCTTCGTCGCATCGGTGATGTCTAATTTTTCGTATATCTTTCGAATTTTTAACTTTGAAGAAACATGTTATAAGAATTTTCGATAGAACTCTAAGAGTTCTACCAGTTACTGCAAACAGAACTATTGCGCGATTATTTTATCTTTGCTTCGTCGCATCGGTGAAGTCTAATTTTTCTTATATCTTTCGAATTATTTACTTTGAAGACACATGTTATAAGGATTTTCGATAGAACTCTAAGAGTTCTACCAGGAACTGCAAACAGAACTATTGCTCGATTTTTTTCTCTTCACTTGGTCGCGTCGGCAAAGTCCAATTTTTCGCAAAACTTTCTATTTTTAATTTTACAGAAAAATGTTATAAGGATTTTCGATAGAACTCTAAGAGTTCTAGCAGGAACTGCAAACAGAACTATTACGCGATTATTTTCTCCTTGCTTCGTCGCATCGGTGAAGTATAATTTTCCCATATTTCTCGAATTTTTAACTTTAGAGAAAAATATTATAAGGATTTTCGATAGAACTCTAAGAGTTCTACCATTAACTGCAAACAGAACTATTGCTCGATTTTTTTCTCTTCACTTCGTCGCGTCGGCAAAGTTCAATTTTTCGCAAAATTTTCTATTTTTAATTTTACAGAAAATTTTTTGAAATTTAAAAAAAAGGGATTTTCGATAGAACTCTTAGAGTTCTACTGGGAACTACAAACAGAACTGTCGCGCGATTTTTTTTCATTTTCACTTCGTTGCATTGGTGAAGTCAAATTTTTCGCAAATCTTTCTAATTTTTAACTTTACAGAAAAAAATTATAAGGATTTTCGATAGAACTCTAAGAGTTCTATCGGATACTGCAAACAGAACTATTCTGCGATTTTTATAAATTTTCATTCAAAATAATGGGTCCCTTATTATTGCAAATATCTTTTGAACTAAGGTTTTTATCAAAAAATGACAAAGGGATCTTTGATAGAACTCTTAGGGTGCTGTTCAGATCCGCGAATACAACTGTTTGTGCAAGTTTCAAAATTCAATTTTTTTTTTGCAAAATGTCAATTTTTGCAGAACTTTTTGCAATATTGATTAAGTACTGCAGAACTATGGTCGAGGTACAGGAATATGTAAAAAACGCACAGTTTTTCTCAAAAGTGGTTGCAAGCTCAATTTTGGTATTTTCCATTTTTTTCGGGAAATTCTGCAGAACTATTGAAATTTTGCACAGAGTACTCTAGAACTATTTCATATCTGCCGGGAACTCTGATGTAATATTATATTTTTGCAAATTCGGTTGCTAACTTCACAGGACTAACTAAAAAAAAACATGAAAGTAAAAAACATGCAAGTTGTCTCTGTAATTTGGAAATATTTTTTTTACGGTGAAATGCTCAGAAAAATTGTAAAATGTACTAACATAGCGATCGAAATAAAGCAAATTACGTGCGTGAAAGGAATGCGAAAGAAACCGACATAGCTGATATTCCGGCATTGATTAGTTTACTCTATTTGGCGGGAGTACTCAAGCCAAGTCGTCTAAATGTGGACGAATTATGGAATAACTGATGTCGGCACTGGTGTCGGCACATAACGGCACGTCTCAATTTCGCTTCAGTTTCTGACTGCATCATTTGTGATTTGATGATATGAATACAGGTGAGGAAAGATAAATTGACTCCAATCAGAGATAAATTTGGTACATTTATTGAAAAGTGTAAATCTGCGTATACGCCATTTCAAAACGTAACAATTACGAAAAACTATATAATAATTAACTATATAGAGCTTCCGCCAATACATACCGAGCAAACCCTATATGTATGGGTTTAATAATTATGCGATGGTGGATTCGAAGAGTTTTTACGCATGCAATTTGGAGTTCTATGCCGGCACCTAACTGTCTGGTTGGGACTTTATTCTTTGGATAATTCTCCTTTAGCGCTTGTTCAAAGACTAGTTGAATCAATTAGACAGAACAAAACGAAACGTGACATGTGATAACTGGTTTATCAATCTACCATTAGTGCGTACTTTATATACGGACTTCACACTTATATTTTTTGAAACCTTTAGGAAGAACAAGCGAGAATTAGCCTTAGAAATTTCAAATCCAACCCAAAGACCCGTGGGGACAACTATGTTTGAATTTGATAGAAATATAACAGTCTTACAAGGTAAACTAGCTTATAACAACAAGGACAACTGCCACCTTTTAGCTCAGTACTTTAAAAATCTACTCAACTGTAACCCATCCAGCGAAGACTTCGACTATAAACAAACCACACCTGGACTCGCTGACGCCTTCATTGGAAGAAGTTGGCCTGATCTTTCAACTTCTTAAGAATAATAAGGCAGCTGGAGAGGACTCTATCGTTGCTGAACTGTGGAAAGGTGCTGGAAACAATGCCGTGCGCAAGCTAACCGAGATCATCCAGACATCTGGGTAACAGAGACATTCCCACCCGATTGGAAATCTGCTTTGGTCCATCCGGGGATTTTACTGATCTAAACAACAACCGTGGAATTTCTCTCGCCCCGGTAACATACAAGATTCTCTCGAAGGCGTTACAAACAAGTGCAGAAAATCAGCTGGATAGTCAACTGGGAGAATACCAGGGGGGCTTCCGGAAGACCCGATCCTGTGTTGAACAGATCCTCAATCTTAAAACTGTACTTGCATACTCCAAGATGAGAAACCGCAAGGTGGTCGTTACCTTTGTTGATTTTAGGAAGGCCTACGATTCCATTGATAGAGAAACGCTTAACAAAGTATTTCAGGAACTAGGGCTAGAGAACAAAACCCGCAGACTCATCTTAGAAACTTTGACCAACACTTACTCCAAGGTTAAATTTAGAGGCGAGATTTCAGAAAGCTTCGAAATAAAAACTGGAGTGAGACAAGGAGATGGACTTTCCCCACTTCTCTTCAACTGTGTCCTTGAAAATGTTATGGGAGAATGGCCCAAGGAGCTGGTCAATTTGGGCGCTCAGATAGGTATCTACCTGGTACGTAAGAACGATGGACTGGTGGTAGATTGCCTTGCCTTTACAGATGACGTGGCACTGTTTGAAGATTCTCTTGAGATGGCAACAATGCAGGTAAATTGCCTCAGGAAACAGGGTGCTAGAGTGGGTCTTCAAGTGTCGCTGGAGAAAACAGAATTCTTCACCAACATCAGAGAAGCAAACAGAGAGATGTTACTAAAGCAGTGAAAAATCAAGAGGACAGAAAAATTCAAGTAACTCGGCGAATGGATTGAATCCAACTTATCAGAAAGAGCATCATTAACCAAGAGAGTCAACGAGTTATAACTAGCCTATCGACTGACTAAGAACACTTACAACAAGAAATGCCTGTCACGCAGCCTGAAACTTAAGCACTACACATCAGTCTTGAGACCAGAAGTCCTGTATGTTATGGAATGTCTTTCCTTGAACCGAAGAGGTCTGGTAGGGAAATTGGAAATAGGAGAGAGGAGAATCCTCAGGAATATCCTAGGCCCGGTAAAGCAAGATGGGGAATTCCGAAGGTGGCATAACTCTGAGCTCGGTGCAAGGAAAAGAAGGGTAGTTTTCTATGGCCACGTTGCAAGATTGCCTCCAAACCGACTTACCAACCGTCTGCTCATACCACTTGGTTGACAGAAACCGAAAGGATATTAAAGAACTGGGAATAACAGATCTCCAAAACAGACAGTCTGTGAGACGCACCCTGAAGGATGTCCGTGGATTTCAGGAAAAGCCTCGAAGGAAAGGTACCCCCTGGACAGAAGAGAGAAAGGAGTTACCCCGGCAGAAGATGCGACAATACTGGGCAAAGATCAAAGCCCAACAGTTGAACAAGCCTGGTCCAAAGTAGGCCTTTTCGAAAGAAGAAGAAGATAACATTGACGTCGTATATCCCGAAAAAAAAATAAGAAAGTATTAGTGATATCAAGTCCTCACAACAACAGTAGTATCCATGAACCAACTGGAAAAACTGAAATGATTATTGACTCTAACGAGTCTAACCGTGGGGTAGACACATTAGAGTAAATGTGTGCGGCATATGATTGTGTCAAGGTTGCCAATGGTAATCTTTTATTCATTACTAAATGTAGCTGGAGTTGATTCTATGGTGCTTTTATCTACAAAACCACGATCAAAAAATGAATCGACTGTTTTCGAATTGGCAGATCTTCGTGCTCGAGCAATCCAGACTAAAATTCTCAATGCTATAATTGGCAGATTGAAAGAAATACTAGGAATAGAAAATCCCCAACCTGTCGCGAATCCTGCGAATACTCGAGGACGTTTCCATTATTGCGACCGGAGAAGAAACCGACCAACACGATTTTCTTTCCAGATATGTGGCAAGTTTATATGCTGGGAACATCTAACCTGTGTATGTACGGAATGCTGCCAACCATAATTGTTAATATATTTATTTATATTTATAGATAGTTTATTCGGTGTTTTTTCTTTCCCTATTATTCGTTTTCTTTTTGTATTTGGGACAGTAATTATGGTTTCTTATTACTCAAATATGTAATGTATTATATGAAATAGTACAAACAACACTTTTGGATTATTTCTTTGTTGGATTTTATTTTCCAACCATGTAAATACCAAATATAACATTGTTCACGAATGCGCGCAAAAAAGCGTGCGGACTTATAGTCCGCAGCCAGGAACGTTGCACGTTGCACAGAAAACCGCGCGGCAGTGGCGGAAGGTTAAGCTTAAATTTCTGACGAATACTATACTATACTACCAAATTGCATAAGTCTGTCTAGCTAGGTCGATTAGATATGAAGCATAAATTAAACTAGTAGCGAATATACAAGCAGGAAAGATTAAGTTTTAATACGTTTAAAGATAAGATATATTTGAAATGACAATGAAAAATAAAGAAAATTAGATAAAGTTTTAAGAAATATTACAATATAGATGTAATAGGAAACCTCATTTCTTAGAAAAATAAAACTTTAAATTAAACCTTCATAAAACATGCTTGCGAAATATCTCAATTTAAGGAAAGTTTTATGACCAATTAATAGTTAGTCCAGGTTCTGAAAGTTTCTTGGTAATCGATAAATAGGTGCCTGGATAGTGGATGGACTAACCGATTGAATAGCCGCATGAAAAACGAATTATTTATGCAAATTAAAACGATCTTGTTTTTCCACTAAACATTTTTAATATGCATTAAAATCGTGCGGAAATTTTGCATGGAATATAAAAAAAAACGAAGCTTGAAAGCTTAAAAATAAGCTTGTTTTTAACGAAAATTAAATGTATTAAAATGGAAAATAATTTGCTTATTTAATTCTTTTCTTCTTCTCGTCTTTGATAAAAAGTTTGTTTCTTCGCAATTAATTATTTGAGAATAAATGTTTCGGTTTGTACTTAAACTGTTTCGGGAATCATCATGTGGTTTTGAAACAAACATTTTGGATGAATATGAATATTGTGTCAACGCACATCTAAAATGTGGAAAAAGAAGTTTCTTTTTTTGTCAATTAAGTTTATTAGTAAGTTTATTAAGTTATGTTTCATTTAGAATGAAAGTTATTTTCTGATAGAATTCTATAAGATTTGATAATTTTCCTGGCAAAATTAAAATTTTCATAAGTAGATTAAACAATACCTTTTATCCTGAATTTGCACCGCTTTAAGTGATTCCTCGAGGTTTTCACTTGTCTTCACTGGTTTATAATACATTTTGCCACGATATTAAGACCTAACGATAAGTCCAAAATCAACCTCCACTCTTACATCCTTCAATACGCCAACGATACCGCAATTGTATCACATAATAACTATCTTACCCGGACGATAGACGAACTTAAATTCCTTACAGACAAGACATCCCAAAGGTTTAACCGTTGGAGACTCTCCGCAAATCTTTCCGCATGTCAATTCCTGATTCCCAACCATTGAATATCAACAAACTCTCCCCACCTCCATCTAGGCAGCATGGATATTAGCCGAGACCAAACATAAAATACTTAAATAAAATAATTCAACAAATTCTGTCTCTAAAATCTACAAAGCCCTGCGCTGAACTATCTTAGACTATGGACACATAGTTCGAACCAACGCACGTAACTCTACAAGAAAGCAATTGAAAGTAGCCGAATCTACTGTGTTACGTGTTATAACGAAATTAAGGCACTCAAACAACCTCCTCCACTTGTTATATATACTGACTAAAATTCCACGTATCTGAGACAGATTCAGATAACTACTAGGCAAATTTAAAGCCAGAGACATGTATTGAGCGTAATCGACTCACTTAGCTTAAAACGAGACTAGAGACACTCTACACGCAGACATCCCATAAAAGACATTATACATTGTATGACGACTAATCACATTTTTTATAATTCTCAAATTACTTAACAAATTGTTTTATCCCTGGCAGAAGGACCTGGAGGTCGGTAGCCCTCTGTATTATTTTTGTATGTTACAATAAATATTATTCTTCTTCTTCATATGACGTTACAGCCCAAATCGGGCACTGGCCTCCTGTATTTTGTCCTCCATTGTTCCCTGTCCTTTGCTGTTCTTCTCCACGCTCTTATTCCGAGTAGTTGGTATTCGTCCTCCCGGGTCTCTTCCTCCCACTGTTTTCTTGGCCTCGCTACCGGCCGCCTGGCTTGCATTTTTGCGTTCAGTGCTTTTAGTAGCAGACGGTTGTCGTCTATCCTGAGCACGTGTCCTGCTCATCTTAGTCTTTGCAGTCTGATGAATGTAGAAATCGGTGGTTTTTGATATATCTTGTATAACTCGTTATTGTACCTTGGTCTTCTGATGTTTCCGACCGTTACCGCCCCTAGAATGCTATGTAGCACCTTGCGCTCAAATGTGTACTTGATTTTTTCGGTCATAGTCCATGTTTCGGTACAATAGCATGCTATGGGCCGAATTATTGTCTTGTATATTCTAAGCTTGTTCTTGCGGTGCACACTATTAAATCTTAATATTTCCGCCATTGCATAGAACGCCTTATTTGCTGCTTGAACTCGGCGTCTTACTTCTGCGTCTTCTGTGCCATCTTTGTTGATTTCCACACCCTGATAGTTAAATTTGTCGACATCCTCGATGTTGTCGGGCGACTGTAATTCTGGCCCGCGCTTTCTTCTTTGTTTCATCACCTTTGTTTTGCTTGTGTTGGAGCTGAGCCCGCTATCTTTAGCAGCTGCTTTTAGTTGGGCATAGGTCCTCCGCACTTCGTCGGCCCTTCTGCTCATAATATTTATGTCATCGGCATATGCCGCAAGTTCCACTCTTTTGTTGGCTAGTTTGTTAACCCTACCCTCTTATAACAAATTCCAGTGATAGGTTGAAGAGTCTGGGTGCTAGCCCATCCTCTTGTTTCAACCCTTTTGTTATTTTGAAGGTGTCCGTTAGTTGGTTTTGGACCCGTACATGGCTTCAGTTTCGCACATTGTGGTCTTTATCATTTTTTACCAGTTTAGTTGCTATCTTCAGCTGTTGTACAGCTTGGTAGAGGTTGTTGCGGTCGATAGAATCGAATGTCTGCTTATAACCGATGAAGATGTTATGTACATCAATGTCGTATACCCAAGCTTTATTCAACATTTGTTTCACTGTAAAGATCTGGTCTACCGTCTATCTTCCTCTTCTGAAGCCTTGATATTCCCCTATCAGTTTTTCTGCGTATAGCTGTAGTGTATTAATGATATACGTTATATTTATGTTTTTATAGCGTATTTTCCCATATTGGAAAACGTTAAGGACTTTGACTCACTTCTTGACGTTCTGCTTATTTTGCCAGTATTCTTACATTTTGTTGGAGAATGCCAATTTTCTTTCGTCAGACCATTTAGGTCTGTAAGGTTTAGGTTTTGTTTGCTCTGGTTGGACTTCCCAGTTGTTCACTTTGTTACGGAAGGAGTCTTTGTCTGATATGTTGGTTATATTAGCGGATAGCATGTCTTCTTGTACTTCTTTTATCCATGGTGTTGTACTTTTGAGTGATGATATGTAATCTAGTATTCCTTTGGTTAGTCGGGTATTCGGTAGTCTATCTATGTGCCCGAAGAATTTCAATCGTCTCTTTCTAATATCAATTTCGATGTTAGAGTATTTTTCAGTTGTCTTGATTGACTGTAGTCGGTACCCGTCAAGTCTTGCTCCTAGTATTTTCCGAATTATTTTTCTTTCTTCTTTCTTTATTTCTTCAAGTTCGTATTTCTTATTGAGTCTAAGTGTTTCGCTAGCGTAGAGACTTGCCGGTTTGATGACAGTGTTGTAGTGTCGAAGTTTAGTTTGTCTTGACACGCATTTTTTGTTATAGAAGTTTTTGATAAGTCCGAGTGCTCTCTTGGTTTTCTGGATACGGTTTTGTTGTGAGATTTTTTCGGATCCAGTAGGTTCGATAAATTCTCCCAGATATTTGAAATGTGTGACTCTTTTGATCATTCCGTATTTTGTTTGTATGTTCTCGCCTTTGTGACTTAACACTTGAGTTTTCTCGAACGATATTTGAAGTCCTACTTTTTCGGCGCATTCTTGGAGTGTTTATATTTCTTTTTTTGCAGTTTCTTGGTCCTCTGTTAGTATAACCAAGTCATCGGCGAAGCCTAGGTATGGTATAGAAAGATTGTTTTTGCGTTAGACAAGTATAACTGGTTTCCAGACATTTTGTTTCTTGAGCTCTTTTTCTCATTCTTCCATGACATTATCCAAGATGATATTGAACAAGAGAGGGGAGAGCATTGCCTGTCTGAATTTCGAAAGGTTCCGAGATTTTCCCCATAAATTTTATTTTGGATTTTGTGTTGATCAGCGTTTGTTCAATGAGTTTTCGTGTTTTGTAGTCTACTCCTCTTTCTTCAAGGATCTGGAAGAGTGATGGTCTATCAATCGAGTCGTACGCTTTTTTGAAACCAACAAATGTGCATATCACTGGTTAATTTCGAATTGCTTGCATTTTGACAATTGTTTTTAGGTTGAAGATTTGTTCGGGACAGGATCTGTTTGGTCTGAATCCTGCTTGAAACTCTGATAACTTTGGTTCGAACTGTTCTTGTGTTCGTGTCAAGAGACATCCTGAGAAAGTTTTGTAGGCGATGGGAAGGAGAGAAATCCCTCTGTAGTTGTTCACATCTAATTTATCTCCTTTTTTGTGTAGTGGGTGGATAAGTGTTGGATATACGTTATATTATTATTATTGAAAATTTTCTAACTAACTTTTGTTAGTTTAAAATTTTAAACTTTACAATAATGTTTTTGATTTTCGAAGTCCACGAAAATGTTATCAAATACGTTTTTTGAAGCAATTCAAATGAATTGTAAAAATGTAACTAATTTAAATTATTTTACGAAAATTATTCAAATTAAAACGTTCGGCGAGGCTTTGTACATAAACAAGATTTGTTATTTTATCCGACATTTAAAAATATATTTTCCATTTAAATGTAAATTTTAATCTCGTTGAATCTATATCACATTCTAAGTTTGAACACAATTAAATAAACTAAGTCATAAATGAACTTTTTATCACGATCTTTTACCTAGAAAACTATTTCTAGTTAAGAATGTTATTTTAAATTGTTTAATTTAAATTAAATTGACATAAATGTAAGTTATGATGATTCTTATGTGCTTTAATGAAAAATATCATGGAACGTTTGAAGACTCGTGAAAATCTGGAATTAACAGAATTGGCTAGATGCTTATTGGATCCTTCAAAAATTCCTACAAAGTCTGTTTTAATATTGGCCGAAAATCTTTTTGAACGGCTTTATCCAGACAATAATATGGTTGAAGTAGAAGGTAAATGTTCGGCAAATTCAGAAGAATTAGAAGTGACCAACCCAAACTATTCCTTTCAAGACTAAGTTCAAATAGCTATTCAAGAAGTATTAACCCTTTGCGAATTACTTTTTGAACTGATGTGATTTTGTGCTTATTCTGAACATTACATTATAGCCAGTGCGGAATACTTTATAACTTTGTATTATTTGCAAAAATTGTCAAATTTTCAAAAACTAAAATCTTTATTCGAAGCAAATTTAGTTTTGTTGTTGATTTGAGTGGACAAACTTTGCGAAATACTTTTGTTTTAGGTAAAATTGGACGAAAACGTCAAAAAAATTTGCAAAAATTTCCAAATTTTCAAGAAATACAATCTCTATTCAAAGCAAATTTTCTTTTCTTGTTGTTTTTAGTGGACATACTATGCGAAATACTTTTGTTTTATATCAAAATTGGACGAAAACATCAAAATAATTTGCAAAAATTGTCAAATTTTCAAAAACCAAAATCTCTATTTGACGCAAATTTTGCTTTTTTGTTGATTTGAATGGACAAACTTTGCGAAATACTTTTATTTTAGGTCAAAATTGGACGAAAACGTGAAAATAATTTGCAAGAATTGTCAAATTTTCAAAAACCAAAATCTCTATTTGAAGCAAATTTTGTTTTTTTGTTGTTTTGAGTGAACGAACTTTGCTAAATACTTTTGTTTTATGTCAAAATTGGACAACAACGTCAAAATAATTTGCAAAAATTGTCAAATTTTTAAAAACCAAAATTTCTATGTGAAACAATTTTTGTTTATTTGTTGATTTGAATTGACTAACTTTGCGAAATACTTTTGTTTTATGTCCAAATTGGACAAAAATGTCAAAATAATTTGCAAAAATTGCCAAATTTTCAAAACCTAAAATCCCTATTTGAAACAAATTTTGTTTTTTTGTTGATTTGAGTGAACAAACTTTGCGAAATATTTTTGTTTTATGTCCAAATTGGACAAAAATGTCAAAATAATTTGCAAAAATTGCCAAATTTTCAAAACCTAAAATCCCTATTTGAAACAAATTTTGTTTTTTTGTTGATTTGAGTGAACAAACTTTGCGAAATACTTTTGTTTTATGTCAACATTGGACGAAAACCTCAAAATAATTTGGAAAAATTGTCAATATTCAAAATGTACAATCTTTATTCTAAGCAAATTTTCTTTTCTTGTTGGAATGGACCTACTTTCCGAAATACTTTTGTTTTATGTCAAAATTGGACGAAAACATCAAAATAATTTGCAAAAATTGTCAAATTTTCAAAAACCAAAATATCTATTAGAAGCAAATTTTTTTTTTTTTTTAGTGGACAAACTTTGCGAAACACTTTTGTTTTATGTCAAAATTGGACGACACCGTCATAATAATTTGCTAAAATTCCCAAATTTTCAAAAACCAAAATCTATTTGAAACAAATTTTGTTGATTTAAATGAACTAACTTTGCATCAAATTTTGTTTTTTTGTTGATTTGAATGGACACACTTTGCGAAACGCTTTTGTATTACGTCAAAATTGGACCAAAACTTGAAAATAATTTGCAAAAATTGTCAAATTTTCAAAAACCAAAATCTCTATTTGAACCAAATTTTGTTTTTCTGTTGATTTTAATGAACAAATTTTGCGAAATACTTTTGTTTTATGTCAAAATTGGACGAAAACGTCAAAATAATTTACAAAAATTGTAAAATTTTCAAAAACCAAAATTTTTATTTTAAGCAAATTCTGTTTTTCTGTTGATTTGAGTGAACAAACTTGGCGAAATACTTTTATTTTATGTCAAAATTGGACGAAAACGTCAAAATAATTTGCGAAAATTGTCAAATTTTCAAAAACCAAAATCTATTTGAAGCAAATTTTGTTTATTTGTTGATTTGAATGCACTAGCTTTCCGAAATTCTTTTGTTTTATGTCAAAATTGGACGAAAACGTCAAAATATTTTGCAAAAATTGCCAAATTTTCAAAATCTAAAATCTCTATTTGAAAATGTTTCAAAGACAGCATTTTTTTTTTCTGTTGATTAGAGTGAACAAACTTTGCGAAATACTTTTGTTTTATGACAAAATTGGAAGAAAACGTCAAAATAATTTGCAAAAATTGTCAAATTTTCAAAAACCAAAATCTCTATTTGAAGCATATTTTGTTTTTTTGTTGATTTGAATGGACAAACTTTGCGAAATACTTTTGTTTTATGACAAAATTGGACGAAAACGTGAAAATAATTTGCAAAAATTGTCAAATTTTCAAAAACCAAAATCTCTATTTCAAGCAAATTTTGTTTTTTTTGTTGATTTGAGTGAACAAACTTTGCGAAATACTTTTGTTTTATGTCAACATTGGACGAAAACGTCAAAATAAGTTGCAAAAATTGTCAAATTTGCAAAAACCAAAATTTCTATTTGAAGCAAATTTTGTTTTTTTGTTGATTTGAATGGACAAACTTTGCGAAATACTTTTGTTTTATGTCAATATTGGACAAAAACGTCAAAATAATTTGCAAAAATTGTCAAATTTTCAAAAATCAAAATTTCTATATCAAAAAAATTTTGTTTTTTCGTTGATTTCAAAAATCAAAACAATTTAAAAGGGTTGCCAAAATTTCAAAAACCAGAATCTCTATTCGATGCAAATTTTGTTTTTTTGTTGATTTGGGTGGAAACACTAGATCCTAGTCTTGTCTGTCCTAGTCTAGTATGTCCCAGTTTTGTCTGTCCTACTCTTGTATATCCTAGTCTTGTGTGTGCTAGTCTTGTCTGTCCCAGTCTGGTATGTCTTAGTTTTGTTTGTCCCAGTCTTGTATGTCATATTCTTGTCTATCTAAGCCCTGTCTGTTCTACTCTTGTCTGTTCTAGTCTTGTATATCGTAGTCTTGTCTATCCTAATCTTGTCTGTCCTAGTCTTATATGTCCTAGTCTTGTCTGTCCTATTCTTGTATATCCCAGTCCTGTCTGTCCTAGTCTTGTCTCTCCTAGTCTTGTCCGTGTAAACTTATCTATCTAGTCTTGTCTTGTCTGAAACAAATTCAAATTGAAACAACTTCATGTTGCGACAACTTCATGTTGCAGAAACTTCATGTCGAAGCGACTTCATCGATACAATCTATCTAGTTTCAACTACGAGAACATTTTTTTTTCACTTCGAATTCTCATTTCATCTTCAAATTCACGTTGAAACAACTTCATATTGCGACTACTTTATGTTGAAACAACTTCATGTTGCGACAACTCCATGTTACGGCTTCTTATTTCAACAACTTCAAGGTCCAACAACTTCATATTGAAAATAAAAAATATTCAACCTGTTCGTAAATCTACAAAAATTAATTAATTAAAAATTAATTTCAGTCCTACTAGGACTTTGACAAATGTCATATTGAAACCACTATTTCCCTGGCTAAAACCACGCAGGATATTGAATTACACAATAGACATTTGTTTGTTGTTACTAGTACTACTAGTTAATAAGAAAAACTAGTTAGAAAGTGGTCTTGTTGTTATTAACTAGTAGTACTAGTAACAACAAACAAATGTCTATTGTGTAATTCAATATCCTGCGTGGTATTAGCCAGGGAAATATTTGTTTCAATATGACATTTGTCAAAGTCCTAGTAGGACTTAATTAATTTTTAATTAATTAATTTTTGTAGATTTACGAACAGGTTGAATATTTTTTATTTTAAATGTAACTAAAAATAGTTAGGCCCCCCGTAATTTTCAATTACTTCATATTGAACTTGAAGTAGACTATTAACTTATAATGATTAAGTGGACCATGGAAAGTACAATCTAATCCATCTAGTGCAATTTAGTTAGCATTGTAGAGAATTGCTTAACTTAAGTAGTAGTACATTTTAGGCTAGTTGACTACATAGACAAGACAAGAAAGAGACAAGACTAGATACAGACAAGAAGAAGACAAGACTACTACACTAGAAAAGATTAGACAAGACTAGACATAAAAAAAATTTACAATAATTATATGGCTATCCGTATAGTTAACAATTATTTTTGTGTTTTTTTGAAATATTCATCTTTCCAACGATAAGACCCTAGGTGCAGAAGTCAGTCCCGAATCTTTCACCCAGGGTGACGCAACGCTCCAATCAGAGTGTATATATTTATTAATCTCTTTGTTAAGTTTAAAAAAGCCACAATTCATGAAGTCGGTAGACTGCTATAGCAGTCCATAGCATCTGGTCGCCAAATCAATTCGACTACTATAATAGTCCATAGCATCTGGGCGTCAAATTAATTGAACTGCTATAGCAGTCCATAGCAGCGAAAGGGTTATAAAAATACCTACATGCAAACAAGTCGCTCTCCTAATTCTATGAAACAGGAGCTGAATATAAAAGAACTTCTGAGAGAACAAACAAATTAAATATTTTGTTTCAAGCACTCTCTACAATTAAAACTACATCCACCTACGCCGAAAGATTATTTTCCCTAAGCTCCAACTTTTGTACAAAACTAAGATCTCTTTTAAACGAGAATCATTTATATAGCTTGGTGTTTTTTAAATATTATTTAAATTAAAAATAAACTAAGTTTTATATGTATTCTATATTCTTCAATATTTACCACAATGGTTATACAATTGAATTATGTTAACAGCGTTTTATAAGAGAGTCATAGTCAATAAACTAGACTAGATTTATACTTTAATACTAATAGACTTACACTTTTATCGAGGATTAATAGATTTATAAGATATTTATAGGATTAATAGATTTATAATATAAGATACTAATAGATTTATACTTTTATAGAGAAAGTAAATGATTTCAAATGTTTAGAAATAAAACAATAATTTGAATAAATGAAAAAATTTAAATAATTTGAAATAAAACAAAACTGTTTTATGTTAATTAATATATGAGCCGTTTATTTTGAAAGTGGCCCAAGTCCATTTTTCAAAAATATCGAGTTAGCTACCTTAATAGTTAGATTTTGCCTTGATCTTTTTATACTGAAGTAACTTTTTACTAATATATTTAAAATCATTACGATTTTGTAACACGAAAATTTGCTGGATTAATGAAGTGATGAAAAGTATTTTGAGAGTGGCCTAGGTTCCATTGTGAGAGTTTCAAATCGATATGGAAAATATGCAATAAAATTTTACGTGATCTCGTATGAGCTTTATGTTTAATTATCAAAGCAGTGGTTGAAATATCAATGTGCAATGAATTTATTTTAATCAATTTAATTCCAAATTTTAGCTTCGTTCCGCTAATGGCTTCATACGTGTCTCCGGATATAACATTGTAATTTTCAGCTATTCGTTAATAATTTGTTTATAACAAATTAAATTGCAAAAAAACTGCATGAAAATATGAATATATTAAAATATCCCAAGAGAAAACTTATGAATTTTCGAATATGAATTTCAATGTAAAAATAAAAAAACGAGAGTACTCACAAACGTCAAATACAAGGACTTTTTTATTACATTATGTAACCGACTTGCACATAATAATTATTTTAAATCCCTCCCGCATACACAAACTGAAGAAGACTAATAATGACGAAGAAGAATAATAATTAATAAAACAATATTTTTAATGTAACAAATATTTAACAACTGTTACTTAACTTTTTTAATTTCATAACATAAAAGTATATACTTACATTTGTTTTGATTTCAAGGAAAATTTAGTTTATGAATGGACTTTGCTTTTATTAAGAATTTGAAACGTGATTTAATTGATTTTGAAAGTGGCCCAAGTCCATTTACAGCCACCAAAAATATTAACTTCTTAAAAAACATTAATTATGCTAATAAGAATGATAAATTTGACACCCGTAGAAACACCAAAACATTATTCAACTATGTTATTCGTTACCCATATTTTTAAATTTTATCCAACGCAAACCCTTCAACATCTCGATTCAAACATAAATAGAGTTAGGCCGCATATTCAAAATATATTAGTTATTTATATGGCTCATATATTCAAAATATCTAATTCCATTAACATTTAATTATCAGACACTACCACCAAAAGTTCTTAAAAACCGAATTAGAAACCGTAACCGCGGTTTTTAATTTTGAAAAATCGATAACCGCGGTTTGAAAAAGTGCGGATATTCAGGAAACCTAGCTAGAATAGTAGTCGATGTTAATTCACTATTATTAGTTGTAGACGTCAATGCAGTATAAATAATAATAGACGTGTATCCACTATTATTAATTATATATGTCGACTCACTAATATATGTCATTTCCCTATTATTAATATTATATGTCAATTCACTTCTTGACACTTCACAAGATAAAATATTAAAAAAAATGAATATTTGTCAATTCTCGATAAATTACAGTTTTTTTTTCATTGCATTTATTTAATTTACCAAACGTGGTAAAATAATGAAACAGATTTAATAAAATTAAATTTAAAAGTCACCTTTTAAATTGTTATTCGAAATAAAACAGTACTTCGTCCGGATATAATTCTCGTCAAAATGTCAACAACTGTTGTTTATTCCAAAATTTTCTTCTTTTTATTAAATCATAACTCAGATATTATATAACTATAACTTATGTATTGTATAATATAAGGAATTACAAGCGCGAGAAGATTCAAGTCACATGAAATATTTTACAATTACATTGCAAATCTTATGTTAATTGTGTCTAGGATAACGAAGTTAATTCTATGAAATGCAATTCCATGCTCCATAAATATTTTCGCTCAACATCCAAATTAATTTATTTCTGCATAAATAGTTAAAACGTGTATATTGTGCTTTAATTATAATTGTAAGCCATGATGAATTCTATTTATAGAAATTTATTCATAATTCAAGAATTGGAAATGAAATTTTACTTGAAAAATGTTGTGATTTCATCCGTGTAAAACTTATATTTAGGTGTTACGGCATGCGACTAATATATATGCGACTAATTTTTGCTTCCAACAATAATTGGTGCAAAAAAAAGGTTTTTTGTCTTAAGAGCAAATAAAAATTCCAAAGCAAACAAAAATGCGAGAACGTTATAACGGACAAAAGCTCGAACAACAACTTATATATTCAAATATTCTTTGTGCACGGCGTAATTTTAATGTAACATTTCCAACGAGATTTTACCTTGAAACGTTTTATAAATTAAAAATATTTGCACAGTCTCCTATTCCATGCAAGCGCTAAATTTATTACTTTTTCACTGTGGAAATATTTCATATTTCAGATTTTTCCTACAGATCGTTCTATACAAAGAATACTAGACAGACAAGAATAGAATAAACAGTGTACAGAAGCATAAATACACAGGGCAAGACAAATATTATTACACTGACTAAAGATGACAGATAAGATCAATAACTCAATAGGTTAGAAATATATTATATAGACAATAAGTATTAGAATTACGCATTGGCGCCCCCGAGAAACCAAAAGGAGCACAAACAGACCCCAAAAACGATAGCGGGATGATTACAGAAAGCCCAGGATAAAACGGTGCGGAAGGTATTCAGGAGTGGATGCACCTAGGTTGAAAGGCGATATAGAGAAGATTTGACAGAGAAACTAGACAGACTTATTATAGATCAATATATCTCAATAGTGCAGGGGTCGGCAAAGTGTGGCTCGCGAGCCACATGTGGTTCTTTTGATGTGAGCTTATGGCTCTTCAGAAATGAATTGAAATATAAACAAAAATCACAAAAAGGTACAAAACAATATCTGTAGTCTTACGACCGCCGCCTCCAAGCTCACATCTAATAGACACCGCGCGGCTCGTACATGTTATCTCGGTTGATCTCGGTTGTTTTAGATATTGTGTCTCGCAGTCAAGTCTCGCATAGTGCGGGGATTTGCGATCTACTTACATCGTATGTGTTAAGTGAGGATAAGAAGTCTGAAGAAAAATTACATCCCATTACTAAAATTGTTGCAATTGCAAAAGTTGAGGTAACAGTATGGTCGGTAATAAAAAAGGACTTGTCACAATTTTAAAAGAAAAAATTGATGTGGACTGGGGGCTAGTGAATAGCATAAAAATATCTGTTGCGTTTCAACAGGAGATTTGTTTTGTAGATTGACGAAAAATACTTAATAATATTATAGAGCTAAGGAAAGGTTGCATATATTCAAGCTAAATTCCACTTTAATAAATTGGTGTGCTGAAATTAAGTTTAAAAAAATATTTAAAATAGAGATTAATTTTGAGCTTGAGCTGTTTAAATGCCGCTATTTTCGCGCGCTTTGTTGATGACGTCAAATACTATGTCCTGTGACAGTCCAGTCCATTGTTTACTGCAGGTATTCTCGTTCGTTAAAGTTTGGATTACGAAGGCGTGACGGGATAATTAAAAAGACGGATAGTGAATGGCTTAATTGGAGCCGGTAGCGTTCGTTACAGTTGTCTTAACGCGAGGTGCCTTATCAAACGAAAACACTGTCAGCTAATAAAACCGGCGCAGTTACCAACGCTAAATGTACACTGTCAGTAAAACTGCTGCTATAACAAAGTTTCGCTCGAAAATTTTCAGTTTCACAACCGGAATTAAACTAGTTATACTCGATTTACCAGCGACTAATTTTGACTGTCTTGTAGGAAATTTAATTTACTAAAAACTTTTTTCGATACATATTCTAGTTCTCGAGTTATAGCTTAACATAACGTTTTGTATGCACTGACAGAATTAGGCTAAACCACCAACTAGCTATGAGTATTAGCTGCAACTAGCAAACTAAACATATGCAGAATTTAATCCTCTATAAGTTTTATCTAAAACTTATTTTGATGCCTAGTCTAGTTCCCAAGTTAAAAATTAACTTAAATTAACGCAAACACATTTTTCAAAACACCCAAACAAATTTTTGTTTTCACAGCCCGGATTAGACTAGTTAGTCGTAATCCACGGACTAACTATTACCATCGTCTTATAGCAAATTTAGTCCTATACAGGTTTTGTCTAAAACTTTTTTCGATACCTAGTACAGTTCTCGAGTTATAACTTAACTAAGCGTCGACTAACGTTTTGTAGCCACAGACGGAAGTAGGCTAAATCCACGAACTAGCTATGAGTATTAGGGGGAACTAATGGACTTGACTTATGCAGAATTTAATCTTCTACAAGGTTTATCTTATGCAGAATCTGCAAGACTTATGCAGAATTTAATCCTCTACAAGGTTATTTTTTGTTGATGCCTAGTTTAGTTCCCGAATTATAGCTTAAGTAAATGCAAACAAATTTTTTAAGGCACCCAAACAAATTTTTACAGCCCGGATTAGACTAGTTAGTCGTAATCCACAAACTAACTATTACCAGCGTGTCATAGCAAATTTAGTCATCAACAGGTTTTATCTAAAACGTTTTTCAATACTTAGTGTAGTTCTGAAGTTATGGCTTAAATTAGCTTTGACTAACATTTTGTATCCACAGACGGAATTAGACTAAATGCACGAACTAGCTATGAGTATTAGCTGGAACTACCGAACTAGCCTTATGCAGAATTTAATCCTCTACAAGTATTATCTAAGACTTTTTTTATGGCTAGTCTAGTTCTAGTTCTTGTACGAACTCATCCACTGCTTCGATGTTATATTCTCCAATTGTTATATTTTGACCCGCGTCTCTCGCCCTGCGTTCTTTTGTGGCAGCCTTAAACTTCTTAACGTCTTATTTGCATATATTTGTAGTCCCATATTTCTTGCGGCATTCTCAAAATTTACAAAGATTTATTTTGCTTTTCGAAGAGTTATAGAGGTCAGGTCCATGTTGTATCCGTATGCCTTTATTCAATATCCAATTCATTATAACACATAGGTCACATAATGAGAGGACCAAAATATCCACTGCTATAACTGATAACAAGAAAAGACTGAGATGGGCTGTAAAGAGACAGGAGAATGGACGAGTTGTTATGGGAACAGGTCCCGACCAGTAGAATACCACTAGGAAGACCGCGACTACTGTGGAGAGACAACATAGCATCAGATCTTAGATCCCTAAATATCATGGAAGCGGAGGAGCTAATGATGGACAGAGTCTAATGGAGGAGAGTTGTTAAGTCAGCCAAGATCCACCATGGGTTGTAAGAGCTACACACAGAGAGAGAGGGAGAGAGAGAGAGAGAAAGGCAAGTGATAATACAAGGGAAGATTATGGGAGGAAAGAATATTGGTAGACGTCGCTTAATGTTCGGATGTCGTGGATTAATAACCTACGGGGGCTTAGAATGGGTGTGCTAATAATTATTCCGCAAAAAATGACGTGTTTCCATTGCATAATTCATCAGGAAGAACTTTGCGCACAAACCTTTCCAGTAGATGTTGGTAAATTTGGATGGATTTGGTAGTCATAGCCACCAATAATATTATCGCAAAGACCCTTAATCATCATCAATTGTGAAGAAAATACAAAAATATGAAAAATCATTCGGTTTGAAATAATTTTAAATAAAAATTTGGCTCTTAAGTTTATAGAGTTTGCCGACCCCTGTAATAGTGTAATCTTTTAACAACAAAAATGTTACAAGATATTTTCTTGTAATGTCTACATATAAATTTTCCTGTCGATATAGGACAAGCCTAATAAAAATCTCAACTTTAAAACTTCGCGGATCAATTACAGTAAACATTTTATAGCCTTATTTTATATGCTTAATGGAAATATGTCGTAAATTTGAAGGTTCTTTTAACGAGTTTTATCAACTTAACAAAAGAAACACATTTCATTACTAATAACTAAATTAATATGTGACGACAGAGATTTATGAGAAAAGAGAGCCGAGTTTGGATATAAAGAACTAGACAGGCGAGACTTGGCAGACATTTCTGGACAAACAAGATAAGGCAAACAAGTCTAGATAGGCAAGGTAGACAGGCAAGACTAAATAGACAAGACTAGGCAGACAAGACCTGATAGATAAGACTGAACAGACAAGTCTGTACAGCCAAAACGGGACAGATAAAACTAGAAGGACAAGACTAGATAGACAAAACTAGACATGCAAGTCTAGACAGACAAAACTAGACATGCTAGACTAGACAGACAAGAATAGATTGACAAGACTTGTTCCACTCTTATGGCTCGCGTACACCTAATCCATCATCGGCCGAAGTTTGCTCGGGCGACGACGGCCGAATTTGGACGATTGAATCAAACACTTGTAAAAGAGTCCGATGTTTCGTCCAATTTTAGTTGTGTTTATAATAGATCAACCCTGTGGGATAAACATTCAAAAAATTGAAATAATCGAGATGTTTCGACACTGTTGCAGTGCAAGCACATACACGTCCGAGTTACTCATCCAGGTAGTTCTGTCCGCCGGCGGCCGACAAAATCGGGTTTTGGTGTACGCGAGCCTTTAAACACCTTTAAATTATCCCCAATTTCGTCTCTCCTTCCTATCCTTCTCAATTCCTCCGTTAACTTTTACTTACAGATTCCAGGTACTTATTTCCACGCGTCATTTCCTAGCCCATCCAATCCTCCCGATTTTCTTGGCATTAGCGAATGAATAACTTCTTTAACCTCCGTCACTGTTATATCCTCGGCGAGCTCTTCCTGCTTCCTTTGTCGATCTCTTAAATTATCTTCTCTTCCTGACCACTTCTCCACCCCTCCTAGCATCATCATGAAGTACTTCTGCCACTCCTCTAACCCAATGCTCTAGGGTATTTTTTCTTTCCTTCGCCTATTCTCCCTCACGTATTTCCACAGCTTAGCTTCCGTCTTAATTTCCCCTACCCGCTGCTTCTCCTTTTCCTCCCAAATCTCTCTTTTCTTCTTTTCTACTTCTTGCAGTTCTGTTTTCGCTTCCAGCACGTGCACTTTGAGCCCTTCTCCCTTTCTCCATTCTCTCATAGCTTCTGGAAACCTCTGCTTTACGTTCCGCACCTCCCAGTCGTACCATGCTCGGCCTGGATACTCTTTCTTGATTTTCTTCTTGGCAAGTACTGACTCAATTTTCTTTGCCATCATATCTATATCATTAATGCTGTTCCATTCTTCCTCTTCTAATTTCTTCCTGTATACTTCTGTCGCCTCTTTATCCCATCTCGCCACCCATTTTTCCGCCTTGACTGCCTTCTCCCTTTAATGCTTCAACGACACCGGTATGTGATCCGACTCACTTCTTATTACGTTCCATCAATTTTATTTTCCGTCTTGCCGCATCATTTGTAATTATCAGGTCAATAACTGAGATACCCATTGCACCAACAAACGTAAATTCTTCTTTCCAGTCGCCCTCAATACACCCATTCAAATGTCCCATTGGTTCTCTATCACCCACGCCAACCAAACAGTTCCCTCCTCATTTTTAATTTTGTCTTTTGATATCACTTCACCAGTCATATCCTTACATTCCAATCACTTCATAGTAGCAAGTTTGTCGTTACCATATCTTCTAGTCCTCTTTATGTCCTCTTTAATTTTTTCCAGACCCTTATTACTATAAACTGTTGTTGGAGCCACTGCTACCCCTCCAGTAAAGAGTAAAGAGAGACACCCCAAGGAGAACAATTGGCGGATGCAACCGGCACGAAGAGAGAGTGATTACGGAAGGGAAAAGGGGGAATAGTAACAGGGATCAGAAGAGGTATCAAGGAATCGGGGAGAATTCTAGAATAGGTGGAAGGTCTAGTTTTTAGGGAGTTAGGTTAGGTTAGGTTTTGGAGGGGTACCAAAACCTAACCTAACCTAACTCCCTAAAACTCCTAACTCTTTAGGGAGTTAGGTTAGGTTAGGTTTTGGAGGGGTACCAAAACCTAACCTAACCTAACTCCCTAAAAACTAGACCTTCCACCTATTCTAGAATTATCCCCGATTCTTTGATACCTCTTCTGATCCCTGTTACTATTCCCCCTTTTCCCTTCCGTAATCACTCTCTCTTCGTGCCGGTTGCATCCGCCAATTGTTCTCCTTGGGGTGTCTCTCTTTACATGCTTCCCATTCCTTCTCCTGAACCCAGGTCTCCACTAGCCCAACTATTTCTAAGCTCCTTACGAATTCTATAAAAGACAGGTCCACCGTTTCCAGTTTCTTCCTGAGCCCTGCCACAGCCAAAACATTAGCTTCACATTTTCCCTTTCCGTTCCGCCCTTGTGTATCTGTCCTTTCCTTCTTTGGCAGCTTACTCATTTATTGCTACTTTGTCCCTGTCCCTTTGGTACCCTTTTCCCATCTATTTCCATTCTTTGGTATCCCACTTTAATCTGGTGGCCCCTTTCCTTGAGTACCTTTGCCTTCCTTAGCAATTTTTTCTGGATTCCCTGTTCCTTAGGGGTGAAATCATCATGAATAAATACATTTGTACATTACAATAAGTACATTTGTATCTCCTTTTTTACCCAACTTTCTAATTATAACATAATAGGGCCTTTACTTTCACTTTTATCCCTTTCCGAGCCTAGCCTGTATGCGCTCTCGTTACCTTCGTTTAAACCTAACTTTTCCCGACATATCTTCTTTGCCTCTCCTGCCAATTTTCTCCTTTAATACCGCAAATTACAATGTTATTTCTTAATTCCCTCTTTAATCTCCTCTCTTCCGTATCTTTTGGTTTAGTCAGCTCCTCTCTCATTGCCTGACATTCCTCCTCCCATCTACTCTTACGGTTCTCCTCTTGTCCTCCTTGACTGCATCCGCTTCCTCCTCCAGTTTCGATATCTTATTTCCTTACTCTCATCCCTTATTGACCTCAACTCTGCTAAAAATTCCTTTCTGCAGTCCATTTCTAGTTTTCCTCCTCCTTTTGTCTCTTCATCACCCGTTCCAATTTTACCCCCAAACATCTGCTTTTCCGTCTCATTTCCTCCAATTTACTGTCTACCGTAGTGAACTCCTTTTTAATTTCTACAGAAGCCTAGACAGACAAGTCTAAACAAACAAGACTAGACAGACAAGACTAGACACACAAAACTACACAGACAAGACTAGACAGACAAGACTTAACAGGCAATACTAGACATACAAAAGTAAACAGAGAAGAGCAGAGAGTAAGACTAGATAGACTAGACTGGACAGACAAGACTAGACAGACAAGGCTGGACAGGGAAAAGCAGACAGTAAGACTACACAGACTACACTGGACAGACAAAACTAGACAGCCAAAACTATACAGACAAGACTATACAGACGATACATAAGACTATACTAGACAGGCAAGACTAGACAGACAAGACTAGACAGTCAAGACTAGACAGACAAGACTAGACAGACAAGACTAGACAGACAAGACTAGACAGACAAGACTAGACAGACAAGACTAGACAGACAAGACTAGACATACAAGACTAGACAGACAAGACTAGACAGACAAGACTAGACATACAAGACTAGACAGACAAGACTAGACAGTCAAGACTAGACAGACAAGACTAGACAGACAAGACTAGACAGACAAGACTAGACAGTCAAGACTAGACAGACAAGACTAGACAGACAAGACTAACATACAAGACTAGACAGACAAGACTAGACAGACAAGAGTAGACAGACAAGACAAGACAGACAAAACTAGACAGACAAGACTGGACAGACAAGTCTAGACATGTAAGACTGGAGAGTCTTTGTGGAATTTTATCAGTATTTGCATTTCTTGAAGATTATATTTAACACGAATTAACTCTGATTAACATTTAATAGGATTGGTTATAATGGGATAATAGTTGAATAATCCCTCTGGATCCTATAATTTGCTCGCACATTTTGCATAGTCGAGTTAAATTGATGTTTAAATTTATTCAAATCCTTTTATATAATAAAGCTTTTCACACCAGGACCACAATTGTATAAATATTTATTGATTTTAATACATTTTGGAAAATTTTCCATAATCACAACCAAATATTTATAAAACTATAAGTATAAGATTAGGCAAACCAGAGATGCAGTATTAGAGAAATCAGTTAGAGTAAAGTCAGTAATTTAGACTTACCTTTTCTAGATAATTTATGTTTTGTGGACAAAGAGAATTTCTCGGTTGAAAATATTTTGTTCGAACGGAAATCGACAGATTTGAAATGCAAACGAGCTGCGTGTTAACTCCGCTAATTACTCAGCGCTAATTACTACGTACCTGCTAATATATTCAAAGTCGACGCATTGTCTTATTTAACGTAAACACAAATCTTGCATTTGGTAAGCGAGGAAATAGGAGCAGCAACAGCTAGAAAGGCTTCTTGAAATATTTACGTGCCGAGAGACAAACATAGGGAAGCGTTCTGCGGCGGCAAGTCGAGCATTTATCCATTATTAACGAGTTTAGGGAAGTTTATGAGGCAAACGGGGAATATGAATAGTTTTATTTTTTATGGCCGTAGTCGTCTTGGGATGGGGGATGTTCATAAAGCGAGAAACGTCGAGTATTTTATTATGTTGAATGCTTAACGATTGATTTGAATAATCGAAGTAAATAAAACTTATGATAACTTAAAACAATCGAAACACAGTCTGAATATATTAATATATTCAACCTTTCCGTAGCTCTATAATAGAATATATTCAACGCCATTCATCAAATCCAACGCCATTCTTTCATTTATTCCATTTATTGTATATTCACGCTGTGTTCCGATTGTTTTAAATTTGTATGATTAGCTATAACGTAGGACGGTTTTACCAATTCTAAAACTATGATAAATTGAATCTTCAAACACTTGACACAACACTTGATTTGAGTTTGTAAACGTTTGTTTTAAGTTTTTCTTAATTTTGTTTTAAGATTTCTAGTATGGGTTTTGTGCTGCGTGTCTTGTCTTGCTGTTATATTCCAGTTTGCTCTATATTTGTAACAATCCAAAGTTCGATACCAATCCAAATACAAATTTAAGATTTCCAGTTTGTTGGCTTTAGTGCTACGTGCGTCGTTGTTATATTTTGTTTTGCTGTATATTTGTGCCAAGTTCAATAGAAACTCGTATCAAATGAGGAGAAACGAGCACAATAGCTTTTTCAATTTTCATCCGACAGAGCCTAGAACCGATTGCGTTTCAAATCTATTCCCGGATTGCATGTCAGCTCAATTTCGTCCGGGCTTCGACGCGTTTTCCGTCCGGACAGATTCTTGAGGGCCAATTTTTCCGGCTCGATCCAGACTTTTCCATCGCCGATTCATGGAAAGTAAATTGGAAAAATGAGGATTGCCTCTCGCGCCGTTTAATCGCGATACGTCGAAACAAAGCGCGATTTATGTGAGATTTTTATCGATCCTACACAGAAAAATAATTTATTGTGATTGTTGTGTTGTGCCAAGTATTCAACATAACATTTCATTTTAAAGCATTTATTGTTCTTTATAAGTATAACAAACAACACTAAATAGATAAGACTAGACAGACAAGATTAGTCAGACAAGACTAGACAGACAAGACTCGACAGACAAGACTAGGCAGAGAACACTATACAGGCAAGATTAGATAGACAAGACTAGACAGACAAGACTAGACAGACAAGACTAGATAGACAAGACTAGACAGATAAGACTAGACAGACAAGACTAGACAGACAAGACTGGACAGACAAGACTAGACAGACAAGACTAGACAGACAAGACTAGACAGACAAGACTAGACAGACAAGACTAGACAGACAAGACTAGACAGACAAGACTAGACAGACAAGACTAGACAGACAAGACTAGACAGACAAGACTAGACAGACAAGACTAGACAGACAAGACTAGACAGACAAGACTAGACAGACAAGACTAGACAGACAAGACTAGACAGACAAGACTAGACAGACAAGACTAGACAGACAAGACTAGACAGACAAGACTAGACAGACAAGACTAGACAGACAAGACTAGACAGACAAGACTAGACAGACAAGACTAGACAGACAAGACTAGACAGACAAGACTAGACAGACAAGACTAGACAGACAAGACTAGACAGACAAGACTAGACAGACAAGACTAGACAGACAAGACTAGACAGACAAGACTAGACAGACAAGACTAGACAGACAAGACTAGACAGACAAGACTAGACAGACAAGACTAGACAGACAAGACTAGACAGACAAGACTAGACAGACAAGACTAGACAGACAAGACTAGACAGACAAGACTAGACAGACAAGACTAGACAGACAAGACTAGACAGACAAGACTAGACAGACAAGACTAGACAGACAAGACTAGACAGACAAGACTAGACAGACAAGACTAGACAGACAAGACTAGACAGACAAGACTAGACAGACAAGACTAGACAGACAAGACTAGACAGACAAGACTAGACAGACAAGACTAGACAGACAAGACTAGACAGACAAGACTAGACAGACAAGACTAGACAGACAAGACTAGACAGACAAGACTAGACAGACAAGACTAGACAGACAAGACTAGACAGACAAGACTAGACAGACAAGACTAGACAGACAAGACTAGACAGACAAGACTAGACAGACAAGACTAGACAGACAAGACTAGACAGACAAGACTAGACAGACAAGACTAGACAGACAAGACTAGACAGACAAGACTAGACAGACAAGACTAGACAGACAAGACTAGACAGACAAGACTAGACATACAAGACTAGACAGACAAGACTAGACAGACAAGACTAGACAGACAAGGCTAGACAGACAAGACTAGACAGACAAGACTAGACAGACAAGACTAGACAGACAAGACTAGACCGGCAAGACTAGACAGACAAGACTAGACAGACAAGACTAGACAGACAAGACTAGACAGACAAGACTAGACAGACAAGACTAGACAGACAAGACTAGACAGACAAGACTAGACAGACAAGACTAGACAGACAAGACTAGACAGACAAGACTAGACAGGCAAGACTAGACAGACAAGACTAGACAGACAAGACTAGACAGACAAGACTAGACAGACAAGACTAGACAGACAAGACTAGACAGACAAGACTAGACAGACAAGACTAGACAGACAAGACTAGACAGACAAGACTAGACAGACAAGACTAGACAGACAAGACTAGACAGACAAGACTAGACTGACAAGACTAGACAGACAAGACTAGACAGACAAGACTAGACAGACAAGACTAGACAGACAAGACTAGACAGACAAGACTAGACAGACAAGACTAGACAGACAAGTCTAGACAGATAAAACTAGACAGACAAGACTAGTCTAATGTTTAGTGGCCTAGCAATTCACTACTTAAACGATTGAACAATAGGTTACTACATATGTTCGGCGTTGGGAATAATTTTGCGCCCGTTATTCTGGCTTTGGGGACCTTTGGATCCGATTTACAGCTCGTATTCTATGTAATATAAGAAGAAAATTATCTGCAGGAAAGTGGAAGCGAAACGTGCCGATGAAAGAGATGCAGAAGCTAAGCAGAAGCGAAACGTGTCGATGAAACAGATATTATTTAATCCTGCTTTTTCGTCATTGATTATAGGGAAAATGGGCCACGTATAACCTACCACTTTTAAACCATGATTACTAATTTGCCAATATACAAGAACAGTGTATTGAACTACAACATCAAAACCAACGCCATTCTTTCATATATTCCATTTATAGCGCAATATGTAAGTAGTGTGATATTTGGGAAAATTAACGACGAAATTGTGAGGAAATTCCACGCTCGGACGTAATTTATCAGGAAAGTTTACACTACAGTGTTTTCTGTACTTCGTGGAACATTTCTGATGCTCGCTAGGATTCTCTGTGAACGAAACTGTGACCGAATCTTGGCACAAGTTCACATCATTCTTGCCATGTTCTCCAAAGGCCTATTTTACACTAGCTTAAAGGTGGTCCCTCACCGGGAGCATTAATGTAACATTTCAGATTCGATTTTGAACATTACGTTACAATACTATATCTCTGACTGACGAGCATTCGCCTGTAATGTAATATTTCGGATTCGATACTAAGCATTTAGTTTAGATGTTTCCACAATGTCAGACGAAGCGGTCGTTGTGCTAAGCGTGGCAATTTTAATTCGACATTGTTATTTACTTAAAAAAAACCCGGCAAAATACAGGCTACGCGTCGCGTCACGGTCAATTACAAGCGGTGCCTATTGATGTTACAAGTTGTATCAAAATATTACAGACACGGCGAACTGTAATGCTCGGTTCTCCTCCCTCACTGATGTAATGCACGAATTGTATCATTACAGGTTGCGCACTGTAATGTTCGATTTGCCTCACTCACTGATGAATGCTCGACTCTGTAACGTTACATTACAGGCGAATGCTCCCGGTGAGGGACCACCTTAAGAGTAAACAAGATGGATCTAACGAGTAATTTTGCCGGGAAAGCGATTTTTAACGGAATGGAAGGTCTAATCGGAATCGCAACGCCTTTTGTTATAGGTATCCTTCCACCAGACAACATCTTCCAACAATGGCACAAGGTGTTCTGTGTTGTGTGTACGACGAATTTTTTCGCGGCAGTATTTTATTGTTTCTCCAGAAATGCGAAACGAGCCAAATGGGATTATAAGGAGGGAGAGACGCTTCCTCTGAAAGGGAAGAGGAAGAAGCATTTGTATTTGCAAACCCATCCGAAAGACACTTACGAGGAACCCAAACCAAAATAAAATGTTTCGATAACACGATAATTCTTTCATTAAATTCTATGTTTATAAATATTAACACACAATGCTTGCATAAATGTAAATTTAATAAAATATTTACCATTGACTAGACAACCAAAACTAGACAGACAAGAGTAGACAAACGAGACAAGACAGACAAGGCTAGACAGATAAGACTGAACGGATAAAGCTAGTCAGATAATACAAAATTAACCCAAAAATCTATATATTTGAATAGATTGAAATGGTAACATTAATTTTATTCCCTGTGTAATAACTTTGTTGATTAGAATATAGGTTACTTCTAACTAAATTGAACTTTTAGTTGGAAATAATTCAGAACCCCAGCCAGAAGCTCACAGAAAGTTGTGCACTTGCTAATGGAACTTGATATTCAAAGCTCGAATTTATTTCCACTTAGCAGTCGCCGGTAAATTAACCGGTCGTGGATTGATGACTGCAGAAAATTGATTGATGTTCCACCTCACTTGAACAATATAATTATGTCAGTCACAGCGTTTTTTCTCCGCACGTCAAAGCTCAACGAGTATAAGCTGTAGTTGGAGCATGTTTACTTCTACGTTTCTTTTCTTGTATATCCAGCCTTTCCCAATGTTTCCGTTTATTTTGGATAATCTGACTGTTTTCATTAATGTTAAACTTTTATTATGAAATAATAAGGGAAGTTTGAGGAATTAAACAGTTCAAACCGTTAGTGGAAGTTGTTCTTGTTATTAGGTCTCATATATTTGTTTTAATTCCAATGTTTGACAGGTTGGGTAAAAAGGTTACAGCGGGTCATTGGAGATTTGTTTTAATGGCAAAACTTTGTTAATTATATTAATATTCGACCGAAAATAGATCACTAATGAATAATTTTATAAATCATACAAATATTAAAGAATTTATGATATTTTTTTGGAGAAATATACATTTTTTTTTGTTTGTTTGAAGAAAATTGGCAAATTTGTTGCGAAAAAGCCTTGACTAATTAAACAAATAGCAAAATATGTTACTTATACTTATACGACTTATGTTACTTATACTTATACGACTTATGTTACTTATACTTATACGACTGTTATGTATACTTATACGACCTATACTCATACGACGGAGATAAAATTGTGTTTTGAAGAATCTGGAAAAATCTTTGAACCTAGAATTATTTTTTAGCAAAACATTTATGTTGCTAAACAAATATGCAGCAGATATTGCAAGTAGGTGGCAGAATATCTGAAACTGGCTTTTTTGTTAGTTGTGCCCCCAGGGATCGGTTTTCTCCTCTCTGCTATTTTGTCTTTATGAGATTAGCCTCGACAAATATGACAAAAGATGCTAATTTCACCAAATGACAGATGACAGCCAGCTACTATATACCCTCTCCCCAATGAATACACAGCAAGCAGAAAAAGCCATTCTGACGATTTGAGTTCGATAATTGAATTTTCTAAACACGACTCACTAAACATCAATCCATCAAAAACTCAGAACAATAATTTTTACCTGCAAACAGAGTCAACACGTAAAATAAAGCATGTTTTTTTTTATAATAGACAAGTCTAGATAGACAAGACTTGATAGACAAGAATAGATAGATAAGACTACATATATAAGACTAGAGAGACAAGCCTAGACAGACAAGATGTAGGACACACTCAATTGGGATTCAGAAACGGATTAGATACACGAAAGGCTCTATACATATTTAATGTGTAATTACATGTGCATGTAAATATTCACAGAGAATATTCACATGCACTACGATATATACGTATGCTTTATAAACTACGAAAACGCTTTCGATAAGGTACGTCACGTACGTCTACTGAAGCAACGAAACATAGACTAATAAGATATACAAATAAGTGAAGCGCTTTACTGGAATCAAACTGTTATGATAAAAGTAAGCATCTCAGATGGTCTCAGGTGAAATAAAGATACTTAGAGGGGTACGGCAGCGATGTATATTATCCTCAATGTTATGGAACCTGTACCAGATAGTGACAATTCCTCCGCTGCCTTCTTTTCTGCTGTACGAACTCAATAGGAGGTAGTCTTCTATGTGCATTAGTTGTATATTCTCATCTTTCAGAATGTTTCTGTGAGACAGACGAACTGCGGTTTATGTTGTTCAATTAATATTTGTAAGGGGTGCACTTTGTTCACTAAGCTCTGTGTATTTAAGTAAAGCATTCGACTTGATTTCGGATGACTTGGTTTTTCATTTGTACTTGCAATGTTTATATTAATCACTTGTTTAGATGTTGTTTTGGATTTTTCTTAAAATTTTTCTTTTGATGAAAATGAAACCTTTCGTAAAGAATATCCTCAGGCCAGAAAGATTTTTCGTATACTCTCTCTATTATTTCAAAATCCACGCCAACTTTGAAGCAATTATTATGTTCTACCTTATTGTGTTCGTATTCCATTTTTTCAACTGAGAAATTGTTTATTATTTTTCCAGTTTGTTTTATGAAGTGATCTAACAATAAGACCATCTCTTCCGTAACGTGGTCCTTTACCCTCGATATATGCAGCCACACTTTTTTTGGCTCACAATCCCTGCCAGCAAAACCATTTCCTTTTTCTTCTTTGGTGAGCTCGACGCTAGCTAGAGATACGCGATTCTTTTTTCTGGGAACCAGTTGGAATTCCTCGTTGCTCGTTGTTTTTTGGATTCCCTTATCGCCCTGACTTAGTGGGGTATCCGTTTGTTTTGTGTTTTTCTGCAGACGGTGGAATGTTTTGGGTACATGTGTCGGTTTGGTTGCCGCCTCAGACACTGGAGGATTCGCTGATGTTGATGCAGAGGTTGTAGGTGTAGCACCAGAATCTATCAAATTCGGTGCTAGTGGTGTTTGGGTTGCATCTTTTAGTTGTAGTTCGTTGGTTAGTGAATTAATCTTATCTTTTAATGTAACTACATAATCTTTTAAAATACTGTTCTTATCAGCCATTTCATGCAGCAATTGTTTTAGAAGGTAATTTTCATTCTGCAGAATATTTAACTTGGACTCTCCGGCGCTATAACCTCAACGTGCTCATCTTCTTTAGATTTCAGGATCTCATGTTCACACAAAGATTTGTATTTAGCTGTATATAGCACACATCCCGCATGGTATGTTTTGTCACACTTAACACATTTTATTGTATTTAAAGCCTTTTTCTTGCAATAGAAACACTGTTTACCTTTAGATTGCTTTTACTTTTCATCGGCCACCTTGACACATGTCTGTCTAGTCTTGTCTATCTAGTTTGTCTAGTCTTGTCGGCCTTTTTTATTATTATTGTGGTTTGGAGGAAGCTCTACCAGAGTGTGAGGCTCTCACTCACTAAACTCCCTTTCCACTCGGCTTCTCTATGCTCCACCCCGGTATCGCTTGCGCGTGCCTTCAGGGTGGGCAGCCCGGGCGGTTAGTGCCGCCCTAGTTTGATGAGAGTTATCTATTATCTTCGCTCAATTTGAGCGAACTAGTCCTTCTACTAACACTCTCGTCTATCGTTCTTTTCCCTAGGTTAGAGGTTTAGTTCTGCATCGGCTTCGTTGTTTGCCGCAAGCTGCGCTTTCCACGCTCTTTCGGCCTTTTCTTTCCTCGTCATTATTTCCATGGTATATGCTTTTATCGCCTCCCAGTCGTCTTCATTTCGCAGCATGACTTGTGTTAGATTTCCTGCCTCAAGCACTATGCCACCGAGTTTCACCTGAACAGTGGACCTCTCGTTTTCCGTGGCTGGACACTGGAAAATAGTGTGCTCTGCTTTATCCGGACTTTGGCCACATAAAAAGCATTATAGATTGTTCCTCTTTTTGAACCTCTCTAGGTAGGAATTGAAGCATCCGTGGCCCGTGAGCGCCTGGGTAATATGGTATCGCATTTGCCCGTGGGTGCGGTCGTACCAAGGCGCCACGTGAGGGATGAGCCTATGTGTCCATCGTCCTGACGTATCTGTCTCCCACTGGGTCTGCCATCTCTCCATGAGTCGTTGGCGCGCTCTAACCTTGGCACCTTCTTTGGCCTGCTCCTTTTCTTCTTTCGTGGCGTACTGACTTAGTTCGTCGTAGATCTCCTTTCTCTCTCGAATCAGTAGATCAATTGGCGGTGTACTCGCTAGAACGAGTGCGGCCGCCTCAGATACGGTTCTGTACCCAGAAATTAGTCGTAATACACTGCGCCGCTGTACCGAAGCAAGCCTCCGCTTTGCCCCGATCTTTTCTGCCGCCGCTGCCCATATTTCTGCGCCGTAGAGTTTCTGTGCGTGTATCACGCTATTTAGCAGTCTTCTTTTTGCCTCACGAGGCCCTCCAACGTTTGGCATGAGCCTTGCAAGGCTTGCCGCTGTTGCTGCTGCCTTCTCGGTTACCTTGGTGACATGTTCTACATACCGAAGTCCGCCGTCAATCTGTACCCCGAGGTATCTCACCGCCTTTGCCAATGGTACTTCCTGTCCTTCCAGAAAGAGAATCGGTTGAACAAACATCCTCTTATCTGTTACCAGTACTGCTTCAGTCTTATGTACTGCTAGTTGCAGTACGTTTTCCTTCATCCAGTTGCTGACACGTCGGAGACTCTCATTTGTTACTGCCTTGAGTGTGGTAGGAATTCTCGCTGTTACTACTACTGCCACGTCATCAGCGAAGCCAACGAAGGTCGCGTCTTCTGGTAGTCTCAGGTTTAGTAGACAGTCATACATGATGTTCCACAGAAGGGGCCCAAGGACCGATCCCTGCGGAACCCCTGCAGTCACCTCATACTCAACCTGGCCGTCTTCCGTGTCGTAGACAAGGATTTGTTACCCAAGTAACTGCTTATTATTTTCCTTAGGTACTCCGGTACTCGTCTCTGCTCTAAGGCGTTTAGGATCGCATCCCACCGCGCCGAGTTGAAGGCATTCTTGATGTCGAGCGTGACAAGTGCACAAATGCCCTATGTCTTCCAGGTCCCCTGTTTGACCTTCCTGGTCGTCTCGATCACATAGCGTCGACCGTTGACTTCCCTTTCCTAAAACCGTATTGCCGCTGGGACATGCCCCCGTTTTCGTCGATATGTTTTTCTAGTCTTTGGAGCAACAGTCTCTCCAGTAACTTCCCCATGTTATCAAGAGGGCATATCGATCGGTATGAGGATGGTTCTTCCAGGGGCTTATTCCCTTTTCGTAAGAGGACCAGTTTTTGTCTTTTCCATCGTTCATGGAACACCCCTTTGTTAAGACATGTATTGAAGGCCGTTAGCAAGAGTTTCGGCCATGTCTCTATCACCGCCGTCAGGATCTCGTTTGGGATGTTATCCCGTCCTGGTGCCTTCCCGGACTGGAGCCGTTTTTTCCCCTCTTGTAGCTCTCCTTTGTAAAATCTTCAATGGCTTCCTAAATCTGTATGGGTTGAATTTCCCTTCGCTGTTGAATAGGGAACAGGGCTGCAACTATATCTCTCATCCTCTCTGGATGTGATAGTCCCGGGATGGGCTGTGTACCTCCTAGTTGGTAACTATGCGGTATGGCAACCCCCACGGGTCAGCTTCGATTAAGCGTGGGAGCAGCTCTCAACTTTTACTGCTCTTAAAAGCAAGAGTAGTTGTCTGTCAAGTCTTGTCTGTCTAGTCTTGTCTGTCTAGTCTTGTCTGTCTAGTCTTGTCTGTCTAGTCTTGTCTGTCTAGTCTTGTCTGTCTAGTCTTGTCTGTCTAGTCTTGTCTGTCTAGTCTTGTCTGTCTAGTCTTGTCTGTCTAGTCTTGTCTGTCTAGTCTTGTCTGTCTAGTCTTGTCTGTCTAGTCTTGTCTGTCTAGTCTTGTCTGTCTAGTCTTGTCTGTCTAGTCTTGTCTGTCTAGTCTTGTCTGTCTAGTCTTGTCTGTCTAGTCTTGTCTGTCTAGTCTTGTCTGTCTAGTCTTGTCTGTCTAGTCTTGTCTGTCTAGTCTTGTCTGTCTAGTCTTGTCTGTCTAGTCTTGTCTGTCTAGTCTTGTCTGTCTAGTCTTGTCTGTCTAGTCTTGTCTGTCTAGTCTTGTCTGTCTAGTCTTGTCTGTCTAGTCTTGTCTGTCTAGTCTTGTCTGTCTAGTCTTGTCTGTCTAGTCTTGTCTGTCTAGTCTTGTCTGTCTAGTCTTGTCTGTCTAGTCTTGTCTGTCTAGTCTTGTCTGTCTAGTCTTGTCTGTCTAGTCTTGTCTGTCTAGTCTTGTCTGTCTAGTCTTGTCTGTCTAGTCTTGTCTGTCTAGTCTTGTCTGTCTAGTCTTGTCTGTCTAGTCTTGTCTGTCTAGTCTTGTCTGTCTAGTCTTGTCTGTCTAGTCTTGTCTGTCTAGTCTTGTCTGTCTAGTCTTGTCTGTCTAGTCTTGTCTGTCTAGTCTTGTCTGTCTAGTCTTGTCTGTCTAGTCTTGTCTGTCTAGTCTTGTCTGTCTAGTCTTGTCTGTCTAGTCTTGTCTGTCTAGTCTTGTCTGTCTAGTCTTGTCTGTCTAGTCTTGTCTGTCTAGTCTTGTCTGTCTAGTCTTGTCTGTCTAGTCTTGTCTGTCTAGTCTTGTCTGTCTAGTCTTGTCTGTCTAGTCTTGTCTGTCTAGTCTTGTCTGTCTAGTCTTGTCTGTCTAGTCTTGTCTGTCTAGTCTTGTCTGTCTAGTCTTGTCTGTCTAGTCTTGTCTGTCTAGTCTTGTCTGTCTAGTCTTGTCTGTCTAGTCTTGTCTGTCTAGTCTTGTCTGTCTAGTCTTGTCTGTCTAGTCTTGTCTGTCTAGTCTTGTCTGTCTAGTCTTGTCTGTCTAGTCTTGTCTGTCTAGTCTTGTCTGTCTAGTCTTGTCTGTCTAGTCTTGTCTGTCTAGTCTTGTCTGTCTAGTCTTGTCTGTCTAGTCTTGTCTGTCTAGTCTTGTCTGTCTAGTCTTGTCTGTCTAGTCTTGTCTGTCTAGTCTTGTCTGTCTAGTCTTGTCTGTCTAGTCTTGTCTGTCTAGTCTTGTCTGTCTAGTCTTGTCTGTCTAGTCTTGTCTGTCTAGTCTTGTCTGTCTAGTCTTGTCTGTCTAGTCTTGTCTGTCTAGTCTTGTCTGTCTAGTCTTGTCTGTCTAGTCTTGTCTGTCTAGTCTTGTCTGTCTAGTCTTGTCTGTCTAGTCTTGTCTGTCTAGTCTTGTCTGTCTAGTCTTGTCTGTCTAGTCTTGTCTGTCTAGTCTTGTCTGTCTAGTCTTGTCTGTCTAGTCTTGTCTGTCTAGTCTTGTCTGTCTAGTCTTGTCTGTCTAGTCTTGTCTGTCTAGTCTTGTCTGTCTAGTCTTGTCTGTCTAGTCTTGTCTGTCTAGTCTTGTCTGTCTAGTCTTGTCTGTCTAGTCTTGTCTGTCTAGTCTTGTCTGTCTAGTCTTGTCTGTCTAGTCTTGTCTGTCTAGTCTTGTCTGTCTAGTCTTGTCTGTCTAGTCTTCTCTGTCTAGTCTTGTATATGTAGTCTTGTCTGTCTAGACTTGTCTGTCTAGTCTTGTCTGCCAAGACAAATGAATAAAACGCTCTTTTCTCGCGCAATGGTTACACAGCACAACTGTTACTTCTCATGGTACACAGTTCGACAGACACTGTCTATTTGAACGAGGAAACTAATTAAATATTTTCGTTGTGTGTATATTTATGTAGATAGTTTTGGTTGTGCTCAATTTAAAGCGAGATTAGTTTGCAAAGCTTAATATAACACTGTGTTTTCGTCCTGAATTTGAAACTGTAATCTCCGTTTTCCCCTCGTAACAGACAGGTGCATTAAGGGATTTGCCGTCAAATCTCGAGAGCATTAGAAAAATATCAGGAAATAAATCTAAGCCCACGCGTGCTTTGTTTTTTAAACCGCGCCGATCTCTACCAAGCTTCGCAGCTAACGCAAGAGGATAAACAAAAATAAGTAAAAACTTTACGATTCCGTTGAGAAAATGCGCGGAGTTTCACTGTATTGGTTTGAATAAATTAGTGTTTGTTTTAATTGGACAGTTGTGTCGGTTAAAACCAGGTTAAGAAAAAGCGAGGAATTGAGACGCAATGCGACTCATTAAGATGTAAAACAAAACGACCTTTAAGCGACTGCATTTCCTTATTACAGTTGAAATGAAAGAAAAACAGTAGGATTCCGTTTTTCTTTCCATTTATTTCTTTATTTCTTTAATACGATTAGAAACGAACATGTCAAGCAATTACTTATTCTTATCTAGCAACAGAGAAAATTTACTTTCAAATTTGAGAGATATGCTTATCTTCTTAGGAATGCTTCTTGCAGCAAGTCATCCATCATAGTTGTTTGATTTTCAAATGGTTTCGTTTGTAATTTGCGTTTGAATTATACGGGCAAAAGTTTGTATTTTTTGTTTTGTGTTCGCTAAAAATACGAGAGATGCGAGCGGCCGTTTATAAATATTACCCAAAAAACAATGCTAGATGATTAACTAAAAATATTTTGTTCTTGTTACAAATTCCTTCTATAAATACACATTCGGTCTCGTAATCAGTGCTCAAGGATTGTGTGTTGAAATTATTAGTCAAGATATTTCATTTACACCTTTAAATTCTACATTTAAAATGACTGAGGCAAAACTTGTTAATGATAAGATTATAGAGATATAAACTAAAAATAAAAGTGTGGACAGACAAGGATAAATATATAATTTGCAGAAAAAAATGAATAAATAGTATTAGACAGCCAACAGGCATAAATAGATAAAGCCAGGCAGACTGACCACGTCTAGTTTTGTCTGCCGACAATGTGCTATATTTTCTGTCTAGACTTTTGGTTGTCTAATCCTTTTATCCTGTCTTGTTTACATAGTTTCTCTATCACATCTTGCCTTTTGATTCCTGTGTATCTAAACAAGTCTCGCCTTGTAGACACATAACTATATTGATCTTGTTTATATTGTCTTTCATTTTCTGTTTGTTACTACAAGTAGATATTAGAAACCACTAACTAGAATTTTTCCAAATAAATAGATAACTATTTTTCTATGTTTGAAACAGTTATATTCTCATCCTTATTTTAAGCTTAAAGTAATAATCAGTAATCATTGAATCGTTTTGAATCGAACATATTATAATCAAAGATGTCGCAGCAAATTAGATGTAATCTATCTAGATACTAGTTAAAACGAGAAGGCTGTATCTAGATAGATAAAAGCATTTCAATTATTTAGTGACAAGACTAGACAGACAAGATTAGACAGACAATACTAGACGGAGTACACAAACAAGACTTGACTGGCTAGTCTTGTCTGTCTAGCCTTGTCTATCTAGACTTTTTATCGTTTTTATCTCTCTAGCTTGTCTGTCTAGTGTGAGTATATAATTTAGTGAATTTATCAATTTTTGTCCATAATATTCTCGGAACAATGCAAACCTCGTATATATTATAAAATAAACATCTCGTTCATTCAACTCCTCAAGAATTTACATAACAAATTGCACAATAAGTTTGATATTTGAATTTAAAATTTGAATTTGAAATGAGATTGTTTTTTCATCCAGACATTGGTGTGCATCTAACGCGTCATTTCGTTCGACGTGAGATATATTGTCGAGCCAAAGGGGTTTCGAAGGCAGTCAATCAAGACGCCAGCCAGTAAAATAAACCACAATTTATCAGAGAAACGCCGACGCAGAGAAACTTCGACAGATTCAATTTGATTGTCACCTCTTACTCAAACCGGAATAAGATTTTGTGGAGATTTCATGCAAATGTAAACTATTAAGGTATTAATAGTCGGGTTTTTTTTGGTGCGGATAAATGAGCGGTGAAAATGTTGGCGGTATTATTAAACCGCTTGTAGCGATTATTCGTGGGAAAATCTGCGTATTTTTAACACGTGGCAAAAACAACGTTTGTTACACAAGGTCTAGAGATATATTTGTGTTTACTTGCTTTAGTCCAGTTTTATTTGTTTGTCTGGTCTTATCTGTCTGGTTTTATCCAATCGTAATATTCTGGAAAATTGCGGTAATTATTTTCAACGATGAAAAAATTCATACGTCGTTAAGCTGAAGTACATGAAAATATCCATTTTTGAGGGAAAAAGCATTTACTTTGGCTTAATGTTGGGTTGCACAACGGCCAGAAAGACACTAGTCTCTGAAATTAACCGCTGGCGCCGCGCCAAAGCCCAATGATTTCACAAATTACGAATAAAATTACAGCAGAGATAATGAAAAATTGCGAATGTGTCACAGCGAACTGTTACGGTAAACAATGCGATTATTTTAAAGCCGCAATTAACCGTAACGCACATATTTCGTGCATTAAATATTCCACCGCATTAATTAATTGGTAAATTAGTTTCTAGCCAATTAGTCCTTTTTTGCAGTTAATTGCAATTTATTGGATGATTATTGGAATGGATTATTTTAATAATACATATTATTTGTTATAAGTATATTAAAAAAGCTTTAAATTTGTTGGCAAATTCCACACAATTTCACACATTGTAAAAATTCCCAAACAAATCTAAGACTCAAATTTTGACATTGAATTTAAACTAGACGAGAAAAAGAAACTGGACTGGACCAAACAATGATACTAGATTAGAAGAGACCATGAAACTAGACTAGATGAAACAATGAAACTGGACTGGACGAGTTAATGAAACTAGGCAAGATCAAACTTGTAACAAGAGAAATCAGGACTGAAATCACAAACTTGACTTAACAAGATATTTATTTGTTTCTTTTTTTTATTTATTTATTCGATCATTTCCCAACAGTTGAGCTTGTCAAAAATGTCACAATCAGAGCTCAACGAGTTATGGATAGAGCATAATCTACTGAGATATGGCTTCAAGGAAATAGGACCACCCGATGTATGAATATAGAAAGAGGCAGACTGACGACTAGCAGCTCTTGGCACTAGAAAGTTTAGTTAATTAACAATCTCAGGGGCGTCAAGGATACTGTGAACTGCCTTAAATAGAAAGACCTGACCAGCCAAAGTTCTACGAAATTTAAGTGATTTAAGCCCAAGCTCAGCCAGCAGAAAAGGGTGATCGACGTGAAGCGCCTGAGGACCGCCGAACGTTTTAAACCAAAGGAATTTGAGAAATTTTCTCTGAATAACTTCCATAACAGTAATGTGCTTTTTAAAGTGAGGGTCCCTAATGATGGATCCATACTCCAAAATGCATCTCACAAAGCTGTAGTAAAGCATCCTCAGAGCCAAGTTATTATTAAAATTGCGAGAATTACGGATGATGAATCCAAGAGCCCTTGCAGCCTTCTTGATTGAAGACAGTATGTGTTGGACAAACGAAAGCTGACAATCGAAAATAATCCCCAGATCTTTGACTGACTCACAGCGATCAAGACTGACGTGAAAGAATACCTGCACTCAACCTGTTGCTGAAGTCTAGAAAAGGTAACAACTTTACACTTGCTAAGATTAAGGTCCAACTGGTTGACTTCACACTATTCCCCTAAGGTGTTTAGACTAGTTTGCAAAAGATGATAGTCATCAGGGTTCATGACAGCCGAGAAGATCTTAAGGTCGTCAGCAAAGAGTAAATGAGGGGAAGATAGAGACGCGCTCAAGTCATTAATGAACATATTGAATAATATGGGCCCGAGGATGGATCCCTGAGGAACACCGGAGGAGGCTACAAATTCAGCTGATGAAAAACTGCTATGAGATACAAACTGCGTCCTATCCTCAAGGTAAGAGGAAAATAAAGCTATAAGTTTGCCGTCAAGGCCAAATGAATGCGGCTTGTTTACAATGTCTGCATGATCGACGCTATCGAACGCCTTGGCGAAGTGTGTATAAATATAGTCCACCTGCCCCCTACTTGCAACAACTGGAGTAGCATACTCAGCGAAGGCTACAAGATTGGTGACCGTGGAACGACCCTTCAACCCTTCGACTCTATTTTGGAGAAGTTGGAAACTAGGGATATGGGGCGATAATTTGAAATGTCGGTCAACGGGCCAGATTTGTGTATTGGGCAAATCTTTGAGGATTTACAAAAAGCTGGAAACTTCCCTTCAAGGAGAATTTTGTTGAATAAAGTAGTCAGTGGAGGTGCAAAAATTGCGCACAGTCCCGAAGTAAGAAATATGGAAATAATAAGATATGATATAATTTGATCCAAGACTGGGGAGTGCTCGAGAGAGAAACGCTAAGTGGTTATCAATACATTCTGTATATCGTAAAAGAACTCGACAAAGATTCCCCAGGGAAGAATTATCGGATACAATCCAAAGAATCTTGATGGTGAGAAAACGGTAACAAATGTGGCAATAGAAATAGCACGAACACACAAACGAAGCGCGGATACGCTAGAAGACGTAATGCCGTAGGCATATGACGCCACTCTGATAAAGAAGAGAGGGCCACCAAGAAGAAAATTGCTGTATTGGTGGAACGACGAGATTGATAGCTTGAGGGCTGCATGTGTCGCTGCAAGAAGTAAATTCCAGCAGAAACGAATTAAAAACGACGGGGATGCCCAAGACCTGATAAAACTACAAGAAATCAAAAAAGGATCTGCGCGACCTAATAAACATGACAAACCGGGATCACTGGAAGAAACTCTGCGAAGATCTTGGCAATAATATATGGCGAGACGCCCTCAAAATTTGTAAAAAAAGCTTCAAATCAAACCTCCACGTGTACAAATGACTATGGAGGAAATGCTTCAGGTGCTTGCAGCTCTTTTCCCACGTCAGGAGCCCCTCCTTCGGAAACAACCCAAAGTAATGGAAACACCGCTATTCAACTAATTGTAAGAGGGACTGGCTAACGCAATAAATCATATACGCAACTGAAGCACCATGACTAGACGGTGTACCACCAGAAGTGATAAAAACCGCCCAGCATCACCCTACGTTTACTCTTGAAGTAGTGAACGCTCTCCTACTTCACTCTCCTAGTAAACTACTGGAAACTTTCCAGATAAATGGAATCGTTCAAGCCTAGTTCTCATTCACAAGGGGCAACCATCGTCATATAAGCCTCTCTGTATACTAGACGTATCAGCAAAATTGCTGAGACACTCTTTCTAACGAGACTAGAAAAGGAGCTTGACGCCGGACTGGGGTTATCCGACAGGCAGTGTGGTTTTAGAAAAGGCAGGTCAACTACAGACGCAGTCGATGCAGTTATAAAAAAAAACGCAGGGAGAACCAGAACGGGTACAAAAAGAACAAGGAAAATTTGCGCTTTAATTACTTTTGATGTGTGCATTGCTTTTAACACAGCCAATTGGGAACTAATAACCAAGAGGATATTAGTGCTGCAAGCCCAAAATGAAACGTTCGAAATAGTAGTAAGTTATGTGGTTCCTCAGGGCTCTATATTGGGTCCTACACTGTGGAACCTCTCATACAACGACTTTCTAAGAACTAAACTGCCAGAGGGCACGCTACATTAATTGGATTCACAGATAACTTGGCGCTGGTTGTAACTACCAAAACAAAAGCAATAATTCGTACAGCTAATTGTGTAATAGATACTGTAACATAGTGGATTGTGCCGAAGATATTGAAATTGGCATCCTAGAAAACGGAGGCAATGGTACTATCAGGACAAAGAAAACTAAGACCAATAAAATTTAAGTAGGAAGCTCAGGAATAGTCCCCAAACCACATATTAAATACCTGGGTATTATGATTGATAAAGCGCTAACAATCGCTGCAAACCTTACTGAGACTGCAGGAAATGGACTAAAAACTCTCGCAGCAATTCAGCAAATATTGACAAATGTAGCAGGAACCATAAACTCTAAACGCAAATTACTGGGCACTGTAGCGCAATCAGCGATTCTTTATGGTGCACCATTGTGGGAAAATAATTTGGAATCAAGAGAGGAGAGAAATAAGAAAATCGGGAAACAAAGTGTATGCCAGAAAGAAAGCAAGAATAAACCTACTGCAAGAATGGCAAGAAAGATGGACAAATACGAAGAAAGAATAGTTGACAAGGCTATTAATCGCAGACATTAATGCAAGGACTAAGCTACAATACGGAGAAGTCAGTTACCAAGATAATGCGACTAGACTACACGAAACAATGAAAGTGGACTAGACAAGATAATAAAACTAGATTATCCGAGACAATAAAACTGTACTTTACGAGATAACCAAATTGGACTAGACGAGACTATTGCACTAGACTGAAGGTGGTAATGAAAGTAGACGAGATATTGAAACTATATTAGACAAAATAATTAACTACTTAACTAGAGGACACAATGGAACTAAACTAGACGAAACAATAAATCTAGACAAACTCTCTCTCGCCTAGACAATGAAACTTGACTAGATGAAATAATGAAACTAGACTGAACGATGCAACTAGATGAGATAGAACTAGACACAAGACTAATCTGTACTGGGCGATAAATAATAACTGGTCTAAACAAGATAGTGAATCTAAACTAGACGAGACAATGAAACTAAACAATTCTAAATAATAAGTTTCAATGTCTCGTCCAGTATAATTTATTGTCTCACCGTGGCTACTTTCATTGTCTCAATGAAAGTAGCCACGGTGAGACAATAAAACTATACTGGACGAGACATTGAAACTTTACTAGATGAGACAATTAAACTAAACTAGAAGAGAGCATAAAACTAGACTAGACTGAACGAGGAAATGAAACTAGACAAGATATAACTAGACACGAGACTCTGGTCTGGTCTGGACGAGGCATTGAAACTTGATTAAACAAGATAATGAAACTAGACTAGACTAGAAAATAGAACTAGTCCAGGCGAGGCAGTGAAACCTGAATAGGCGAGACACAGAATCTACACTAGACGAGACAATGAAACTTGTCTAGAGAATAAATTGAAAGTAGAATGGACGAGGCAATGACAGTAGACCAGATAATACTTGAGGCAAGACTAATCTGGTCTGGACGAGACATTAAACTATACTAAACAAGGTTATGAAACCAGACTACATGACACAATTAAACTAGACTAGACGAGAGAATTAAACTAGACTAGTCGAGAAAATGAATCTAGACTAGACGAGATAATGAAACTAGACTAAATGAAACCATTAAACTTGACTAGACGAGACAATGAAACTAGATTAGGCGAGAAAATAAAGCTAGACTAGACGAGACAATGAAACTAAACTAGACGAGACTATGCCACTAGACACCAGACTAAACTAGACTTGTCTGCTCTTGTACGATCCTGCCTGGTCTGCTACTATTATCTGTACTATTTTGGTATGATCTTAGTCTAGTTTCAATATCACATTATAAATATGTCCTTTTCAATTGAACAGTTCCCAGTAATTCTAAAAACCTCAAAAATCTGTCCAATATATAAAAAAGGGAGCAGAACCGATCTAAATAATTACAGACCAGTTGCGTTGACATCTTTATTTGCAAAAATCCTGGAAAAGTGCATGTTGAAACGTTCAACTCTCTTTGTTGAAAAATTTAATTTCATCCCTACATAGCAGCATGGTATCCGTAAAGAAAAATCTATAAACAGAACCATAGTAAAAATCATCACCAGAACTATGCATGAAGTAGATCGAGGGAAAAGACCTGTTGGAATTATCTGCGATTTATCTAAAGCGTTCGATAGTGTAGAACACGAGAATCAACTAAATAAGCTATACACTTACGGATTAAGGAGAAAAGCAAAAAGGTTAAGATCATATTTAGTAAATCGTAGTAAATTCGTTGCAATAAATCATAAGAAAAATACGGCCCAATCTGATATTATTCAAACAAATGTTGGTGGCCCTCAAGGGAGTATACTAGCACCAATGTTATTTATAATGTATATAGAAGATTTTGCTGCATACATAAATATGGATCAGTGTACTTTCTATGCAGATGACGCGAGCTTTATTTTACCCGATACACTTGGTGATAGTAATAAAATATTAGCTCAGAAATTATTAGATAGTGTAGGCGAATGGTTTGCAGCAAATAATTTGTTTCGGAATAGGGAAAAATTTGAGTATGTTATCTATCAAATCCAACGAAGTAACTACGCGGAGAATTTAAATTTATAAGTTGTCAACATGAACATAAATAGAGTTAAGCATACAAAATTTCTAGGCGTAGTCATTGAAGAATTCTTAACTTATAATAGGAATATTGAAATAGAAAACATCTCTAGAACGCTACATCAAAAGGCGTTTGAAATCCGGCAGCTCAGAAATATAATAAACCATGCAAATATGTTAAGTTTTTACTATTCTGAGGTTTTTATTCTGGTTTGGGGAACCTCAAATAAAATTGTTAATATTCTAATAGCTCAAAAAAGAGTAATCAGTTCCTTAATGGGTTTCCTCACGAATATCTTGCAGACCCATTTTTGATTACGTAATCAGCTTATATATATATATATATATATATATATATATATATATATATATATATATATATATATATATATATACATATATAGGTTCCCACATTTTTTTCAGGTGTAAGGCATTTTTTATTGCAATAAATATGAATACAATGTGAAAGTTTGTATTTTAAACTATTTTTCTACATAGTCGCCAGATCTTTCAGCGCATTTTTCCTGACGAGTTATCCACTTCTGAAAACCCGCTTCGAAGAACTCCGCCGCTAGGCCGCGGATGTACTTGGTGACCGCTTCCTTCACCTCTTCATCTGTACTGAAGCGTTGTCCACCCAAGTGTTGCTTCAATTTCGGAAACAAGTGGAAGTCGCTGGGAGCAAGATCAGGGCTGTAGGGGGCATGATCAAGCAATTTCCAGCCGAAGTTGTCCAGTAGGGCGATGGTCTGTCGAGAGACATGCGGTCGCGCGTTGTCGTGGTGCAACCTAACGCCCTTGCTCAGTCTTCCTCTCCGGCGATTTTGGATGGCTCTTTTGAGTTTCGTTAACGTCTCACAGTACCTGTCCGAATTTATTGTGGTCCCTTTAGGCATAAACTCGGTAAGCAAGACGCCTTTTCGGTCCCAAAACACCGTAGCCATCACTTTTCCTGCGGTCTGCGTCTGCTTAAACTTCTTCAGCCTCGGCGACCCGGGACGGCGCCATTGTTTCGAGTCTTCTTTTGTTTCCGGAGTGACGTAGTGACACCACGTTTCATCTCCCGTAACAATGGAGTCCAAGAATTCTTCGGTATTCTCGGCGCATTCTCGAAGAAACCCCTCGGCACACTTGACGCGATTGTCTTTGTGGGTTTCTGAAAGCATGTGCGGGACCCACCGCGAACACACCTTGTGATAACCAAGTTTTTTGGTCAAAATGTTGTCGAAGGTTTTTTCACAAACCTCAGGAACCTGATCAGCCAGCTTCCGAAGCGTTACTCTTCGATCCTCGAGGAGAATGCGCTCAATCTTCGCCACGACTTCGTCGGACACCGATGGCCTCCCGGTCCTTTGCTCGTCGTGAACGTCTGTGCGTCCTTCAGAGAACTCCCTGCACCATTTGCGGACGTGTTGGATGCTGATGCAAGCTTTGCCATAAACTTCTTCCAACTGTCTATGAATTTCAATAGGTGTAAGCTTCTTCGCGTTTAAAAATCGAATCACTGAACGGATTTCACACCTGGCGGTGACGGCGATTGCGGGCTTCATCGCGGATGGCTGTTAGGCCGGCACTAAGCTTCGCAGTGATCTTCCAGGTAGTTGGAAAGGAGAGGGGGGGGATCAACAATGAAGGTGGTGTTGCCGGATTTCGCCTAGTATCTCGCGCGGCGAGTGTACAGCGTTGGGAACCTTATTTTTTACTTGCCTCTCGTATATATATATATATATATATATATATATATATATATATATATATTTCTTACAAAGTTTTCAAGAAAAAAACGAAAAACCTTTTAAATTAAAACAGACATTATATTCTTTTGATTAATTCTTTAGTTTATTTGTGTTATTACTACACTAACCGCAAAATTAACGCACCACATATACATTTCGATTTATTTTAATTGTCGTCAATATTATCATACATTTTGAAAGACATATTAAGAATAGAGCACATAAACAGAATTATTTCGATAATAATAATACATTTGACTTAAATAATTGTGGAGAAAAAACGAAAACCAAAAATATGGTTTATTTAACAAAATTTTGAAAAATGATAATTATTATTATACACACGAATACAGCTTCTTTTCAAACTTTTTGGCTTATCAATGACTAGTGTTACCACCTCTAGCTGTTATTACAGCCTGACATCGCCGTGGCATACTTTCAATTAGAGATCTAATCGTTACTTGAGGGATATCTTCCCATACGCGGATTAAACTTTGTCGCAGCTCGTCTAAGCTGTTAGGTGGTGGATATTGACTTCTAACCCGGCGCCCCATTATGTCCCAAATATGCTCTATTGGGTTCAGGTCTGGACTGCAGGCTGGACTTGAATATTAAAATAATTTAAATATTCAGTAACAATATCTGCCACATGTAGTCTAGCATTATCCTGCATAGGAATGAATCCATCCCCAATGTAAGATGCTAAAGGTACCACAAAATATCTGCCACATATTGCCTAGCATTATCCTGCATAGGAATGAATCCATCCCCAATGTAAGATGCAAAAGGTACCACAAAATGTTCTAAAATGTCTGTTATGTATCGTTCAGAATGCAGACGTCCACCATCAACAGTCACAAGCTCTGTGCGAGCTGTCAAAGATATTCCACCCCATACCACCGCTAAGTCACCTCCATATAAAGTGGTTTCTCGAATGTTACAAGCGAAATAGCAAGGCAAAACCTTGACTCATCTGTAAATAATACCTGCTCTCAATCATGGATTTTCCAATCTACATGCCTCCTTGCAATAGCCATTCTGTTTCTTCGGTGGTCTACAGACAAATCTGGGACCAGTAGCTGCTACCCGAGGTCGTATATTTGAAGCATAAAGTCTTCTTCTCATAGTATCTTGACTAACAGCACTAAAAATCGGTCCTCCTCGGCATTAGTAGCTCGTGATCTGACTTGACCAGGTCGTCTAGTGTGATCTTTCTTCTCTATAAACCTCTACAGAACCCTACTGACCGTTGTATGAGACACTCCATATGTTCTATCAAGTTCGCGATTTGTTAGTCCTTCATTGGACAAAGTAACAAATTCAAAACATTCATCACGATTTAAATTTTGTGTAGCACGTTGCATTGTGATCAGATGTATTTCACAAATGAAAATTATCGTACCTATTGATAAAATAAGTGAAAACCAATTTTTTAAGCGAGGATTGGGGATTGGGTTTAATTATTGAAAAAACATGCTACTTATGAAAAGCTGCTATGACTTCGAAATTAAGTAAAGAGGGCAGCTAAAACCTACAAAAGGCGTGATAATAAACATTATTATTTTACTTGTAATTGATGAATCGGAAAACACATATCGAAACATCGAAATACAATTGACAATGCATATATAAAAATATTGTAATCAAGCCTAAACTGTAATAGCCATATTTTGCTCTGTTTTAAACTAATATTATCAATATGTAACTCTTTTAAGTACTTGTCCAAGCCTTGTGTGTATAATTTATCGTTTGGTCTTACTTGCGTTTAATAAGCACAAGTTATGTATGTTTAGTCATGTTTGTGTATACTACTCCATAAAAGAACTCAATTAAACAAAAGATATTGACAATTTTAGGCATTTTAGAGTAGTTCTTGATTTACAGACAGACAAACTCAAATTTGATTTTTTGGACAAATTAAACAAATTTTTGAATTATAGACAGACAAACATACTCCGTCTATTTTAGACAATTTACTTTCATTCCTCGAATTCGGGAGGTGGTGCTGGCTCAGATAGCTAATCACTTGGCCTTTGAGTCAGACAGCTGTGGTTCAAATCCACACAGAACCAAAACAGTAAGAATTAAAAACTAATGGCTGCAATCCATCACACCCAATTCCCCAATCCGGTTTTGGTAACCGTGGGGTCTCAACTGCCTAACACCTTCTCTGGAAATTTGTCGTTTGGATTCGACGTTAAACTGTAGGTCCCCCATATTCAAATCTTGGTGCTGAGGTTGGATATGAGGCAGAGAAGAGGCCGGTGCCCAGTAGTGGCACATAAAGGCTGATGATGATGATTCGTTCTTGATTTTCAGACAGACAAACACATTTGATTTTTTGGACAAAGCAAACAAATTAGCGAATTATAGACTGAAAAACATGGTTAGACCTTTTTTTTTGTGCGCATGCGTCAATTTTCGCCATGTTTTTCGTGTACTTTTGGACGTATAACCAGTGAAAATAACAAAATGTTCATTCATGAAATGAAACTTTCATATTCCCGCCTTTTAAACATAGCGGACGCGCATGCTCTTAACTAACCTTAAAAAGAGGTCTTACAGGTAGATAAACTCAAACTTGAATTTTTAAACAAACAAAATGGTTTTTTGAATAGCAGCGACATCAAATGACTTTATCCTCCTGTCCTTACGTCCCTCTAAGAGATTTTTCCGCCGCCACAATCCTTTTCCATCTGTTCCTGTTATATATTTTTTTATTCTTTTTATATGTGGTTTGGGGGAAGCTCTACCACGCTGTGTGTGAAGCTCTCACTCACTAAACCCCTTCTTCCACTTATCTTAAAAGTACGCCACCCCGGTATCGCTTGCGCATTCCTTCAGGGTGTGCAGCCCGGACGGCTTTTACCGCCCTAGATTTTCTGTTTTCCTCTTTAGTACTTCGCTCTTCTGGCGAGACCTTTCGTCTTCTTCCTTACGTGTTATTATTGCACGGATTACTCCCTGTATTTTTCCACAGTTTTCTTTTGACTCCTTCCTTCCTTCCTCGGCCCAGCGCTTGCATTCGTATGTGCAACGTTATCTTCTGATCCACAGTAATCGCACAGTGTGTCCCAATTTTGTAAAGGTAGTTTCTAAAACAGCTGTGGCCGCTGAGTACTTGGGTGACGTGGTAGCATACCTCCCCATGTTTCCTTGTGCCCCACTTCTGGATGTCTGGTATAATACATCTTGTCCATATTCCTTTTCTTGCATTATCCCATTGCTTTTTCCAGGTCTCGTACATCATGTCCGTAGCAGCTTTTATATGTCCTGTTTTGACAGGTTACCTTGTCGTTTCGTCTTATATATGTTGTTTCTCTCCGACACAAGCGCCTCGATAGAATGGCTTCCCTGGATACCGTTCTGTACGCGCTGCTGACTCTTAGGGCCAGTTTTCGTTGCACTGTCGCCAGTCTATTTTTTGTCTTCTGTAGCGTCAGGGCCCTCTCGCAGATTGGTGCTCCGTACAGCATCACAGATTGCCTGAAATTGGACGAGACAGAATAATACGAGATGAGACCATATAATACTCTATACGGGGCTAAATACGACCGGGCAAGACCAGATAGGATTAGATTGGGAAATTCTGTACATGTATATATATATATACGACTATACGAGACTACAAATCATATAAAGCTCTAAGCAAGGCGTAACTTGACTAGACTGCAACAATTTGTCATGTAATCTTGCACGATTTTGTCCAGTTTTCTTTAGTCCGCGTGTCGCTCCTTACACTAAAGCGATTAGATGAGTCTATTTTAGACTGTATAAACTTATTCGATAAGAGAAGAAACTAGTAAATACTAGTTAACAGTTTAAATTTAGTGTTATTAATTAATAATAAACTAGGAAATACTAGTTTACAATTAATTGAAAATTTTACAATTAATTTGAAACTAATCAAGATCAAACTAGAAAATACAGAAGCAATTGTCTGGTCTTGTCTGCTCCTAACTGGTCCTGTCTGGTCTTGCTTGATCTTATCTGATCTGTCTGGTCTTGTCTGGTCTTGTCTTGAATTCTCTGGTCTTGTCTGGTATTGTTTGGTCTTGTCCGGTCTTGTCCGGACTTGTCCGGTTTCGTCTGGTCTTGTCTGGCTTTGTCTGATCTTGTCTGGTCTTGTTTTATCTTTTCTGTTCTGTGAGGTCTTGTCTGGTATTGTATTGTATTGTTTGGTCTTATATGGTCTTGTCTGGCCAACTCTGGTGTTGTTTGGTCTGGTATTGTCTAGACTTTTTTGGTCCTCTCTAGTCTTGTCTGGTCTTGCTTGGTCTTGTCTGATCTTGTCTGATTTTATATGATCTTGTCTGGTTTTGCCTGGTCCTTATTTTATCGTCTGGTCTCGTCTCATCTTATCTGAACTTGCTTGGTCTTGTCTGGTCGTGTGTGGTCGTGTGTGGGTCGTGTGAGACTTGTTTGATCTTATCTGGTCTTGTCTGGTCGTGTATGGTCGTACGTAGTCGTATCTGGTCGTGGCTGGTCGTGTCTGGTCTTGTTTGGTATTGTCTGATCTTGTTTGGTCTTGTCTGATCTTGTTCCGTCTTATTCCATCTTGTCTGGTTTTGTCTACTCTTGCCTGGTCTTGTTTGATTTTGTCTCGTCTTGTATGGTCTTGTCCGGTCTTGTTGGATCTTATCCGGTCTTGTCAGGTCTTGTCTGGTCTTGTCTCGTCTTCTCTGGTCTTTCTTGTATGGTCTTGTCTGGTCCTCTCTGGTCTCGTTTGGTCTGCTCTTGTTTGGTCTTTTCTGTTCTTGCCTGATCTTGTCTGGTCTTGTCTTCTGGTCTTGTGTGGTTTTGTCTGGTCTTATCTGGTCTTTCTGGTCTTGTCTGTTCTTGTCTGGCCTTGTTTGGTCTTGTTTGATCTTCTTTGATTTTGTCTAGTCTTGTGTGGTCTTGTCTGGTGTTGTCTGGTATTGTATGGTCTTGTTTGGTCTTGTCTGGTCTTGTCTGGTCTGATCTGGTCTTGTCTAGTATTGTCCGGTTTTCTCTGATCTTGTCTGATCTTGTCTGATCTTGTGTGATCTTGTGTGACGTTGTGGGATATTGTCTGGTCTCGTCTGGTCTTTTCTGGGGTTTTCTTCCTGTAATGTCGAATCTTTTTCCAGTGAGGATGAATCTAAGTTTTTCTGTTCTATATGGGACACGTTTTCGTTAAAGTAATCACTTTGAATAAGTTTGTCTTATATAGTTGTATACCGGATTTGGTATGATAGCACCGGATTCGGTAAATATTGATGCAAATCCGGATCCGCTGGAATACCGGATCCGGTTTTTCGGATTGCAGTCTCTATTCATAACGGCGTGCAAATTTTCCAAAATTATGACACTATATTAGCTGGGACACGTGTGTCATAGATTCGATACCGCTGGTCTAGTTTATATAACCCCATCCGTCTATAACCCATCCGTCTATATAAAAAACCTATACTCTAGTCTTCTTTGTTTAGTCTTGTCCTATTTTACATCGTCTATCTACTTAGTATTATACATATCCCTCCGATCTCTAACAATTAATTAAGAAACACGCAATTAATCTAGAAAATAACTTATTCCATGAAGCCAAATCTACAATTTCGATGAAATCAAGAGGATTTCTAACAAAATCGAGTAAAAAAAAATCGTTGCAATCAGAACCTTGCGGCGTCCAATCGTCCGATATCTAATCAGATTTCCGAGTGCAACGAGTTTCCTCCATCTACTACTAGTTATTGGATGGAAATTTGAAATTAATTGAAACTCGAGATCTTGTTCGAATTTATTTACACCGAGCAGTAGAAGAGATGTAGAGCTGCAGCCCAATGTTTTGTTATCCCACTCGAAATTGATAATTTAATTGTTTAATGCGGACGGGAAGAGCATTCTGTGTTTGGTTAATATCATCGCACATACTAATCCATCTAATTCGAATATTGATTGGATTCAACACATTTGCTCCAAACATCAATAATAAAAACTAGAATAATAAATATTACTATATCTGTGTGATTTAATCCTCAAAGGCACGGATGTACTTAATTGGTGTATTACATATACCGTCCGTGTTCCCAAGGATTAACCAGCCATACTAAACATTTATATATTATCGCACATTGTATTAATTTACGATATATGTTTTGTAGATTTCACTAGTTTTCATACATGTAAAACCAAACAGAGAATCAGCGCAAATGTAATTTTAGTGAATATTCACTAAAATATATTTGCTAAATTTGTGATAACTGCCGTGTGAAACCAGTGCCAAGTGTTGAATGATATTTATAAAACACTTTTTCAGTCGTCACGAACGACTCGGTATTTGGGTTACGTGTCCCGTAATAAATTGTCGCGATTTCGTCCGAAACGCAGTGGAAGCGGGCGAAACGCGAATCCAGATCTCACGTCGAATGGAATTACTGCATCAATTAATTATTTTCAGTCAGTTTTGAGTGGGTTATAAAATCCTTTATGGAGTTTTAATAGAGCCACGCGTCTCCCGAAGTCGGATAATGAATGGAATAGAATCGCTTCGAATTAGTTTAGCTCGACCTAATTGATCCGCTCAAGTAATTAAAATGATTACGTGACAATAAGTTCACATTGTATAAAAGAAACAATTTAAGTGGGATAGACTGAAAGAAAGTTGAGTGCTTACGTACTAACGTCACCCCAGCTACAGATTTCAACTAAATGGATGGTTAGATTAGGTATAACGGAGCAGATAAATGCAGACCACATATAGCGCGGTAGCGCGACCTCTAGATCGGAAATAAGAACAAATATTGGATAAGGGTTAGATTAGGTCATATTAGAGCAGATAAATTCGGGCCACATATCTCTCTCCCTGCGGTTGCGTTATTACCTAAGTACAGAAAGCTGTCTTAAAATTAGCTGCTTTTTTGTCTAATCTTAACTCTAATGTATTGTCTAATCTTAACTCTTCAAACCAATATTAGCATTTCCTCACCAGCTATGATAGCCTCCACTAACCTAGATTCATTCTGTCTCTCTCTCCGTCATCCCGTGTTCGTCCACTCCTGGACAGGACATAGGTCTTTCCTGTACTCTTCCATTTGTCTCGTGCTTTTCGTCCTGTGATTTTTGGTGCCAGTCTTTTCCGACGGTTTTCTTGATGTCAGCGATCCATCGTATTTGGGGTCTTCCCCTACTCCTTTTTGTTTGCCTGTGTCGCAATTGCACAATTTTAGTTGTACAGCGTTCATCTGTTCGTCTTGCGACATGTCAACCCCATTGCCACTTTAGTTCTGCGATTCTTTGTATTAGGTCTTTTACTCCTGTTTTTTTTCTTGACTTCTTCGTTAGTGATGTTGTCTCTTAGCGTTATACCGAGCATGGTTCTTTCCGTAGCCCACTGCATCACTCTCAGTTTGTTTGCGGTTGTCTTGTTAGGGCGGTTATCTCTTGCCCGTAGGTGGTTACAGGAAGTATACATGTATCGAATACTTTTCTCTTGAGATTTATGGGTGTTATGTTGTTTTTTAGTATGCACTCTAGTTTTTCGAATGCTGCCCATGAATGTTGTATTCGTCTTGATATTTCTTTTGATCGGTTCTCCTTCCCCAACACTATTATGTGGCCGAGATAGTTGTATTCGGTAACATTTTCAATCACGATATTATTTATGAGTACCCGTGGGTTCTCGGGACTCTTTATTTTCGTTTTGTTTTAGTTCATCTCTAACCCTATCGTTTCCAATGCCTGGTTGCATTCTTTGCATTCTTAGCATTTCAGTGAGTTGTTCTAGGTCTTCTGGTACCAGTATGATATCCTCTGCAAAATGTGGGTGGCTCAGGATGCTCCGCAGGTTTTGATTGCTTTTGAAAATATCTTTTGAAAACATTTTCCAAGGTGGTTCCACTTGTGAACAATTTCGGGGAGCTTGTGTCTTACCCCTCGTTTCACTTTGATGGCGTTGGTCAAGTCTCATTCGTTAATTCTTACGTGTAGTAGGGCGTTTGTGTATATGTGCCCGATGATTGCTATAGAGTCAATTTGTACATTTTCGATGGTTTTCAGTATGTGCCAAATTTAGACTGTGTCGAAGGCTTTGTGGCAGTCGATGATGGCCATATGAATGGGTACGTTGTATTCTGTGATTTTTTCAATAAGATTTCTTTTGTAGATGGTCGTTTGTGCTAAAGCTCTTTCGGAATCTGACTTGTTCTACCAGTTGATACTCGTCAAATTTAGTTGTTTTGGCCTACTAGGGACCACGGGGCTTGTGGGCTCCACAAGTCTCAGCTAGGGTCTGCTTTTTCTTGGCTCAGTATGTCTTCATCTTCTGGCTGTGAGGTTGCTTCCTCTCATCCGTCCATTTAGGCCTGATAGTGCCTGTACACTTCTTGCTTGTGAGAGACAGTGGGAAGAATCCCTGCAGGATGGCCTGTCGGTATTGAGTTCGGTTCTCGGTTGTCTGTAATAAGATCTACAGTTCCTCTAAGTCTGATTTAATAGAGGCAAAGCACTTGGATTTGGACACCTTTCGCCTACTTGTCATTGTGAAGTTCCTCCTGCTGAGCCTGGAGTGATTCAGGCGGGTCACGTGCTCATAGAAGGTCAGTCGTCTTTTCCTCATACATGTGACTATGTCTTCCTGATATTGGTAGAGCTAGTTATTGTGCCTGATTCTGTAGGTACTGTCTTCCTCTCTTATCGATCCTAGTATTCTCCTCAGCATCTTCCTCTCTTAAAGTTCCAGTTTCCTGAATGGGCCCTTTAGATTCATAAAGCGGCAGTCAGCGGCATAAAGTGCAGGGGATCTTACTACCTAGTTTTAGTGCTTTAGTTTTATGTTCTTGGATAGGTACTTGGAGGTATAAATGTTTTTACAGGAATGATATGCCCTCTCTAAATTGGTTCACCTGGCATCTATTGCCAAGGTCTCCAAGGTCGCTCTCGCTTGCTGAGATCTATTCTCCCAAGTACTTGTCTGCAGGAACTTTACAGATATTATTGTTTCCTAGTGGGATTGTAGAAGAAGTCTGCTTGATATTGGCGATGGACTCAGTCTCCTGTGTTCACCATCAAGCCGGTTTTTGCCGCTACATTGTAGTTGATGAATAGCCTCCTCCATGCTGTTGGCCAATAGAGTGAGATCATCAGCAAAAGCTAGACAGGATACATTGAGGTTGTCTTTTTGGTAACCAGTCCTGCTTAAGTCCTGCTTCTGGTGACAATGAAGTCCATTCTCTGATGATATTGCTCACGGAGAGTTTACCCCTGAACTTGGCTTTGGAGGTGGTGTTCTTCAGAGTAGCTTAAACCAGTCTGATAGTCTTCTCACCTAGACCTAGTTCATATAAGGTAGATAAGAGGGTCTGTCGATCTATTGAGTCGTATGCCTCTTGTAAGTCTACCGTAATGAGGGGTATACACCTCGGCTCCTATATGAGAGGATAGTCTTGAGGTTTTGATCTGTGCAGCACCTACTCGCACAGAAACCAGCCTGGTATTCACCTAGTTGGGAGTGTAGCTGTTTGGTGACTCTAGTTTGTAGGGTTTTAGAGAAGATCTTGTAGGTTATAAGCAACAAGAAAATGCCTATGTAGTTGTTAAAGCCGGTCTTACTTCATTTTTTGTGTAGTGGATTACGGCTGAGTTCCATCCATCTGGCAAGGCCTCTGTTCTCCAAATATCTTGAATTATCTGTGTGATGCTCTGCAAGGAGTACTCATCTACGTGCTTCCACATTTCTGCAACTATACCATCTTCACCTGGGGCCTTGTTGTTCTTAAGGTCTTTGCTGATCTTTTCTATGTCTTTCCTGTTCGGTGCTACAGAGTCCTAGTTCCTGACAGCGGGCTTGGCGAAAGCAAGTATCTCTTTCGGTTGTTTTGCATTGCGGAGTTTCTGGAAGTATTCTGCATAGGTGTTTGTGCAGTCACTATTATTTATTTTGAGTTTCCCATCTGACCGTCTGAGATGTAGGGTTGGGGCCGTGTTTGAAGTAGTCTGTTTCTTAAGTCCCTTGTAGAGATCTTTTGAATTGTTTTTCTTGGAATCATCTTCTGTCTGCAGTATTTGGGACTTGTTGTATTTCCTCTAAGTTTAACCGATGATGCTCGCTGTTTTTCTTTGCGCCATGAATGCCTGATGGTTGGATTCATTGCGCTGATTCCACGTGCTCCAGGCTCTACTTCTTTCCTCTATAGCTTGAGCATATTCACCAGGGGTGCTTGCCTTTGTTAGATGAAGCAGGTATAGTTTCATGAGCGGCATCCAGTAGAGCCTTTTGAAGAGTAGGCCACCCTTGTCTCTGTGTGTTCTTCGAGCGTGGTCTGGAAGGGGCAATCCTTGTTTATCAGTTGGTTAACATCTTTGTAAAGAGTTTGTGGACGTGGGATAATAGACTTATCGGTCTGTAGTTCTCTATGTTGGCCATGTCTCCTTTCTTGAATATTAGTATAACTTCTGGCTCTAGCCACTTTTCGGGTATTGTGCTTACGTGTTAACATTTGTTGTAGAGGGCTGTAATTGAGTTCAGTAGTGCTTGGTCTCCTAGTTTGATCATCTCTGCAGTGATCTTGTCAGTTCCCTTCCACTTACTATTTTTTAGTTGTTTGGAGCCTTCTCCAATTCTTCTGAGGTAGTGTTGGGTATTTCTTACGAACCCACGTTTGTTACATGGGTTCTTATGCCATGATGTCTCTTAGTTGTTGAATAGAGTTTGGTATAGAAGTTCTTCACTTCCTCAAATATACCTTTCTTGTTGGATAGTATTGTGCCATTTGCCGTTCGTAGCTTGATTATGTGGGAATTGCTGTTAGATAGTCTTGATCTCAGTACCTTCATGTTGCAGTTCATTTCGATGGTTTTCTGTATAGTCTTGGTATTATGGGTTCTTATATCTTTGCGTATCTCCTTTTCGGTGTTTTTATTGGTTTCTTTGTATAGATCTGTGTTTCTAACCATATTCCTGCGTGTCTTCATAAGATCTAGTGTAGATGAGGAGAGTTTATTGTTGATAGTTATTTTCTTAGCGATGTAGATGTAGTTTGTAAATTTCGTTGGTGACTTGTATTGCGACCTTGATCTATTGTACCCCACCTTCTTCCTCTAAATGTTGGTATACTTATCCATTTAGAACGGCTCCTCTAGTCCTGATTCCTTTTGGAATTTCATGATCTGAGTGGGATTCAAGGACTGCAACTCCTCTGTGTTCAAGCAGTGCGTCGCAAGATACATTTGTCTCTTGCGGAGTAGTGCTCCGCAGTCTTTGAGCAGATGTATGGCAGTTTCCTCTGCTGAGCCGCAGAGTCTACATATGTTCCTCACACTTACGGCCTTGAGTTGTTTTCTAAGTATGCAGTGCCCCTCAGGACTCTTGTCAGAATTCTAAGCTTGTTCCTGTTTAGTTTCAGGCAGGCTTTTGTTCATTGGTTGAAAGATCCCAGCATTACTTTGGATTGTCTTAGCCTTGGAAGTTGTTTCCACGTTTTCATCCATTATTCTCTATTTTTTCATCTGAGCTTAAGGTAGTTGATAGAAGCCTCCGTGGTTTGTTCCCCGCTACGAGGAAGGAACATGACCAGGGGATCTCCTCACCCATTTTCGCCACCAGAGCTCCTCTTTTCCAAGATCTTAGGACAGGTGCTCTCGCAATTAGCTATTTTGGCGACTACTTGTTTGCGCAGTCAACAATGACCTGGTTTGAAGTGTATACTTCAAACTGTACCTCGTGAGACCCGTCTAAGACTGTCTTTTCTACTATTGCCTTCTCGAGAGCAGACAGGTCTTTTCCACTCAGGGAATTACTTGGGCAGTTTCTGGACATCACACCAACCCTCACCACTTTAACGGCGGTGGCGTAGCTGGTGCTCGGTTCAGAGGCCTTAGGAGGGTAGCTGAGGTAGCAAATCACTCCCATTGCCCTGGGAATTCCCCTTTTCTCTCTTAGCATTGACTTGGTGGGTGTAACTATGTTACATGTTGGATATTCCCCATTTGTCTCTTAGCTACCTTGTTTTGGGGCCTGATTGAATCAGCCCCTCTTTTCGCGGCTTCTTGCTTGCCTGGTGTAGGTCCCACCTTCTTCTCTACTACCCTCTCTTAGCTTCCTCGGGTTTTAGACCCTCGGCTACCATCTCACTCCGGCTCCACTGAGACCCTGTCTCACTGGGTCGTCGAGTCCGCCTAGACCACCTCGGGGTGGCAAAGGATGTGCCCATCTCGTCTTCCTCTTACCTTTCTTGGGTCTTGTTGTCTCCACTTGCTTCGTTGCTGACTTGGTGGGTGTAACTATGTTACATGTTGGATATTCCCGTTTTGTCTATTAGCATCCTTGTCTTGGGGCCTGATTGAATCACCTCCTCTTTAGGCAGCTTCTTGCTTGTGTGGTGTAGGTCCCACCTTCTTCTCTACACCCTCTCTTATCTTCCTCGGATTTTAGACCTTCGGCTGCCATCTCACCCCTGCTCCACTGAGACCCCGTCTCACTGGGTCGTCGAGTCCGCCTAGACCACCTCGGGGTGGCAAAGGATGTGCCCATCTCGTCTTCCTCTTACCCTTCTTGGGCCTTGTTGTTTCCACTTGCTTCGTTGCCGACTTGGTGGGTGTAACTATATTACTCATCACCCTACCTTAACATTTTGACGCCGGTTTGGGAGCGGATCTCCCTCGGCTTACTTGTTTGGTGGTAATAACAATGTTACTATCAACCTTACCTTTGCTTTTTGGCGATTGTTTGGGAATGGGTCCCTCTCGACTGGTGCGTTCTCTCGGATCGTGGAGCTCACGCCTCATCTGATCCGTCAGTTTTATGCCGCTTAGGTCCCGCACACAAGGATTAAATTTTTGGGTTTTCTTCAAAAAAGATCCCACGAGTAGTAAGGGAAATAAAGGTCCGCCATATCAGAGCAGCGCTTGACATGGTAAGGCTACCCATGATAAGGCTAAGGGTACCCTCTGAGTTTGCCATTTATCAGAGAGGCTCCGTTAGCGATGGCGGGTTGCCGTTGGCCACCAATCAGTCACTTCAGCACTGGTCCCATTACACCTTTGGATTAAGGGTTTGAAAGTATTTGGTTCTTCGCTCCCCATTGGCCGCTCCGAGCGAAGTTAGGCTCCAGTCAGTATCGTCCAGTGGTTCATTGGGAAGCTAAGCCCTCACACCGCGACAAGTTGACTTCCACGTGGGGGTTCTTTGCGATGGTGGTGCATAACTTTTTTACGCTTGTTTTGATGCTTGTTTCCACATTTTGGGCTAGTTTCTCGATGTTTTGTCCGTCTGTAGGTTGTAACCTTCTATTGAGCTCGGTATAGTATTCGTCGTTCTTCAGTGTAAGCTCTTGTATCGTGGGGTAGCGTTACTGCCTGGTTAATTTGTTTCTTTCCATTTTTAGGTCAAAATAGAAATCGGCTCTTACCATGCGGTGGTACCATGTGGTAGAACTGTTAGATCTTTGCATATAGATCTTGGTGTTTGATATGATAAAGTCTATCTCGTTGTTAGTGGTGCCATCCTTGCTTTTCCATGTCCATTTTGGTTGTGGTGGTTTTTGAAAGAATGTATTTAGGCAGTATAGATTTTCTTTAAGTAGAAAGTTTTCCTAGTCCAAAGTTCCCGATGTTTGCTGGGTTTCCTAATATTCCTTGCCTTTTTTTGGCATTGAAGTCGCCCATTATGATGGTGTATCTGGCTTTTCCATTTTTCTGTCTTTTGAAATACCCTCGTATACCTCTGCAGCCTCTTCGTCCTCCGACGAACTAGTTGGTACATATGTTGTGTTATTTCGTCCTGTCTAGTTATGTTTATATACTAGAACTTATTAATTTGTCGCTCGTTGCCTGAGCGGTTGATTTTATGTGGTTTTTCCAAATGGAGCTCTCAGCGTGCAACCTGCCAATAAATTAAAAGAAAACTGTCTTAAATTAAGCTACATAAACTTCTCCTCTAGTCCTATTCTACCTAGTCTTATCTAGTATTGTTTGGTTTTAACTATCTAAGAATTTATTATTAGGCTTGCCCCACACTGGATTCGCTAGTCTCTGTTCAGCTCAGCCTTTCAGCCAAGAAAAATATAAAACCCATGTATTTTATCAGCTCCGTTCCGCTCAGCTCCGCTCAGCTCCGCTTCGCTCCGTGTCCTCTGCTTGTCAAGAATACTAGTCCGGAGATCGGATGCTGGTGGATGGATCATGCAGGCGCATACTAACGTTTTCATATATGCGCTAAAGCATATATGCAACCAGGTTAGCAGCCTATCTAGCCCTATACATAAACTAACAAGTTGTCAAAGCGCTCGGTGGAAGGGGATTGAGTGTGAGTGAGCTGAGCTGATGCAATATGTGGAAAAATGACAGAGCTGAGAGGAGCGGACCCGATCGGACCTGAGGTGAGCCGAGCGGAGCGAATCCAGTGTGCGACAAGCCTTATACTTTCTAATTAAGTCATCTATTACTACTAGCTATACCTCAATTAGTACCTTATATCACCTTTGCTATATAGGTATGTAATCTAGTCTACCCTCATCAATCTAGATTATATCGCAATTAAATTTGTATTATCTAGTTTATTTGCATGACAAACATATTATTTATAACAAAATCTATTTTCAGATAACGAGCAATAAAATGTTGATAATGAAGGCTAATTAGTAAAGCGCTGGTCTATCTATAATTATTCTTGAACATGTCATCGCGAGTTTTATTCCAGAACGTGTAACCGTTTCGGTTATCTTTGCTCCATTTCGTTTTATCTTATCGTGGTAAAATGTTGGTGTGAAGCTGAGTTGGCGTGTTGGAGTAGCGTTCGCTGGAAAATGAATGCTTGCCGGTTTCACGTTTATTTTTATTCGCCGCGTATCGAATTTTCATGAGGATTAAGGAACGTAATGTGGCTTCGGTTCTATTAAGGCTGACAGTGAGTTGTGTCGGCAAGTCGCCGCGCATAAATGAATTAATATCTCCCGTGCTGATAAATTGTGCAGAAATTATTCATTTAATTTGTTGCAGAAATTCCTATGAATTTTCTTCCTCGAATTGTGTAATAAATTCTTAGACCGTCAGACAAAATTACGAAGAAACTTGTATCTAGTTCTAGTACCTAAGCTTTTATATTTAGTACACACTGTCTACTGCTAACTGCCAAATGTTTATAGTCTAATAACGTTCTAATTCTAGTTATTTACCTCCTCGAATTAAATAATTATGAAAATGTAATTAGTTTTGTTGAGATCTAAATATTTTTCTTAATTTATAACGGATGTCCGGCTTGTTATCAACGAAGTAGCATTTCATATTAAGACCAGACAAAACCAGACATGATCAGACACGATCTGACAAGACTAGACAAGAAAAGACACGACCACACTGGACCATATAAGACCAGACAAGACCAGAGAAGACCAGATCAGACCAGACCAACCAGACAAGACCAGACAAGAATTATAATTACAAATCCAGCAAGAAGCTACGTTTTATATGAGTGTATTATATAGGTAGCTAACCTAACTTAACCTATTTATAATACACTCAGTCGATTGTCTTACAAACAGTCTATTTTGTAACGAAATGGTGGGATTGAATACGAGATCGGATTGCAACAACTGGTTGCAAAAAGTTCGCCGCCCCCGAACTAGACTAAACAGACAAGCAAGAAAATGCAAATGAGGACTGAAATGCAGAACGGGAACAGAAATGTAAATATTTTCTTACGTTTGATATTCTGTTACAGCAATATCCATCCAATTTGCATCCTTTCAGGTTTTCTCTCATTTTCGCTTTTCTTTCTATCCGAGTGGAAAATTTATGTATCGAATTGTAGTTCTATTGCGTTTCCATTTTCGAAATGAAATCGAGTTTAACAACAAACTAAACTCATTATTGGACTAAATTTATATTTACTAGTCTATTGTGAACAGACTTGACAATCTAACACTTGCCTATCTGTCGTTCCCTTTTGGCAACTTATCTTCCTACACAAATCTATGTTTTATGTAATTTTAACAGCTTTCCGAACTGTATAAAAAAATTATCTCCCGAAATGTAATTTATATTCCAATGTATGTTTTAATTAAAAAATCTGCTAACAAAACCTTTTAATATCTGTGCATATCTGGACACATGGGACACAACTTCTCTTTCCTCTGCATCTGATTATCTCTCCTCCAGCTTTCAACCGACATTGGATCGATGCCATTTAATAATTATTCCAAACTGCGCCTTATGAGGAATGTGCGCACTCAAATTAGAATTTTCGCCGCAAAACCGAATCGAACCTTATCGGACGAGCGTGTTTACAAATCATTATGTCGAGGGTTGTTTGTCTAATGGATTTTTTTATGCAGTTATCGGGTCTTTTGTTAGCATTTCCAACCAAAAATTAATGACGACAACCGTTCATAATGATTACTAAAACTGATGTGTGGCAAATGATACTGTACCAACTAGACTGGACTGAAAAAAACGACTAGACAGACAAGACTAGACTAGACTTACAAAACTAGACTAGACATACAAGACTAGAGAGACAAAATTAGACTTTCAAAACTAAGCAGACAAGACTATAGACACTATACTAGACAAACAAGACTAGACAGGAAAGGCTAGACAGACAAGATTAGACAGACACGACCAGGCAGACAAAACTAGACAGACAATATTACATAGACAAGATTAGGCAGACACGACTGGAAAAATGAGACTAAACAGACTATCTAGACAAACAAGACTAGACAGACAAGACTAGACAGATAAGACTAGACAGACAAAACTAGACACACAAGACTACACTGACAAGATTAGACAGATAAGACTAGAAAAATAAGACTAGACAGACAAACTAGACAAACAAGACTAGACAGACAAGACTGTACAGACAAGACTAGACAGATAAGACTAGGACAGACAAAACTAGACAGACAAGACTAGACAGACAAGACTAGACAGACAAGACTAGACAGACAAGACTAGACAGACAAGACTAGACAGACAAGACTAGACAGACAAGACTAGACAGACAAGACTCGACAGACAAGACTAGACAGATCAGACTAGACGGACAAGACTAGACAGACAAGACTAGACAGACAAGACTAGACAGACAAGACTAGACAGACAAGACTAGACAGACAAGACTAGACAGACAAGACTAGACAGACAAGACTAGACAGACAAGACTAGACAGACAAGACTAGACAGACAAGACTAGACAGACAAGACTAGACAGACAAGACTAGACAGACAAGACTAGACAGACAAGACTAGACAGACAAGACTAGACAGACAAGACTAGACAGACAAGACTAGACAGACAAGACTAGACAGACAAGACTAGACAGACAAGACTAGACAGACAAGACTAGACAGACAAGACTAGACAGACAAGACTAGACAGACAAGACTAGACAGACAAGACTAGACAGACAAGACTAGACAGACAAGACTAGACAGACAAGACTAGACAGACAAGACTAGACAGACAAGACTAGACAGACAAGACTAGACAGACAAGACTAGACAGACAAGACTAGACAGACAAGACTAGACAGACAAGACTAGACAGACAAGACTAGACAGACAAGACTAGACAGACAAGACTAGACAGACAAGACTAGACAGACAAGACTAGACAGACAAGACTAGACAGACAAGACTAGACAGACAAGACTAGACAGACAAGACTAGACAGACAAGACTAGACAGACAAGACTAGACAGACAAGACTAGACAGACAAGACTAGACAGACAAGACTAGACAGACAAGACTAGACAGTCAAGACTAGACAGACAAGACTAGACAGACAAGACTAGACAGACAAGACTAGACAGACAAGACTAGACAGACAAGACTAGACAGACAAGACTAGACAGACAAGACTAGACAGACAAGACTAGACAGACAAGACTAGACAGACAAGACTAGACAGACAAGACTAGACAGACAAGACTAGACAGACAAGACTAGACAGACAAGACTAGACAGACAAGACTAGACCGACAAGACTAGACAGACAAGACTAGACAGACAAGACTAGACAGACAAGACTAGACAGACAAGACTAGACAGACAAGACTAGACAGACAAGACTAGACAGACAAGACTAGACAGACAAGACTAGACAGACAAGACTAGACAGACAAGACTAGACAGACAAGACTAGACAGACAAGACTAGACAGACAAGACTAGACAGACAAGACTAGACAGACAAGACTAGACAGACAAGACTAGACAGACAAGACTAGACAGACAAGACTAGACAGACAAGACTAGACAGACAAGACTAGACAGAAAAGACTAGACAGACAAGACTAGACAGACAAGACTAGACAGACAAGACTAGACAGACAAGACTAGACAGACAAGACTAGACAGACAAGACTAGACAGACAAGACTAGACAGACAAGACTAGACAGACAAGACTGGACAGACAAGACTAGACAGACAAGACTAGACAGACAAGACTAGACAGACAAGACTAGACAGACAAGACTAGACAGACAAGACTAGACAGACAAGACTAGACAGACAAGACTAGACAGACAAGACTAGACAGACAAGACTAGACAGACAAGACTAGACAGACAAGACTAGACAGACAAGACTAGACAGACAAGACTAGACAGACAAGACTAGACAGACAAGACTAGACAGACAAGGACTAGACAGACAAGACTAGACAGACAAGACTAGACAGACAAGACTAGACAGACAAGACTAGACAGACAAGACTAGACAGACAAGACTAGACAGACAAGACTAGACAGACAAGACTAGACAGACAAGACTAGACAGACAAGACTAGACAGACAAGACTAGACAGACAAGACTAGACAGACAAGACTAGACAGACAAGACTAGACAGACAAGACTAGACAGACAAGACTAGACAGACAAGACTAGACAGACAAGACTAGACAGACAAGACTAGACAGACAAGACTAGACAGACAAGACTAGACAGACAAGACTAGACAGACAAGACTAGACAGACAAGACTAGACAGACAAGACTAGACAGACAAGACTAGACAGACAAGACTAGACAGACAAGACTAGACAGACAAGACTAGACAGACAAGACTAGACAGACAAGACTAGACAGACAAGACTAGATAGACAAGTCTAGACAGACA